>CP139507.1:72921515-73239790 GCA_021014915.2 Artemisia tridentata subsp. tridentata
CGAGAAGAAATAAGTCATCACGGCCTATTCACACGTTCAAATCATCATTTGGTATTTTTCTTATGATCCCTATACTACATATAACTCATATAAAATATTAGATTCGAATCATGCAAGGTTATGTGGTCGTATGAATTATTGATGATTAAAATACGTATAATATCTAAAATACACCATACGATTTTTCTGGGTCACTTTCATAATTTTTATGGGTTCTACGATCATCATATAGGTCTGGAAAAATTTTGGTTCGAATTTTTGTAGCTTATATTGATCGCTTTGATTTTAAGTGGTTAAAACGTGCATAAATTCTAATATATGCAATACGAATTTTTTGGGCATGAAACATATTTTATTTGGACTCTACATAATCTATATGATCTAGGAAGAATAGTAGTTTGATTTATTGAAGCTTAAATATGGCGTGATTAAATTTGTTCATAATCGGGTTAGGGTTTTTCGAAAAGAAAAAAATAAAAAACCCTAGGGTTTTCGATTAGGGTTTGTGTTTTGGATCTAGAATTATGTTCATATATGTCTAATTATGATGTAGTAATGATGGCATGTTGATTGGGAAAGATTAGGGTTAGGGTTTTGATTTTAATATATGTAACAATTTGGAAATAAAAATGTAAGGGGGTGTTTTGTCATTTTAAAAACTCGTGGGTTATTTTTTAATGTTAATTAGATCAGTACCAAAGTGTAAAAAATTATAACATGAGGTTCTTATGTGTAAAAATTGCAAGATATGAAATTATGTGTAAATTTAGGGTTTCGAATGGAAATTAATTAAATAGAGGGGTTAAAAGTGTAAATTCAGGGAACTTATGATTTTTCTGTATAAATAATGTTGTTAGGGAGGTAATATGTAATTTTGGGTATTTATGGGTTTAATGTGTAATTATTATGGAATTATGATTTAAATTGTAAGTTTTATTAATTAAAAGGACCAAATGTGTAATTATGCGAAACTTGAGGGTTTGATTCGTACCACACTTATATATGAGGTATATTCTGTAATTTGGTAAAATATAGTGCTTGGTGTGTAAATATAAATATAGTAAGGGTTAAATTGTGATTTATGTAATTATAAGGTTTATTTTGTAAATTAAATAACTAAAGGGGTATAAATTGTAAATTGCTAAACTTAAGGGATTAAAAGTGTCATTCTAAATAACTTCTGTATTAAATGAGTAAATTGAGATATTTTCATATTAGACCTTTGACTTTGGAATATTTACAATTAAAACCCTAAGATATGGGAAGTTGTTATATTTAACCCTAAACTATCATAACTTGCTAAAATGTACCCTATTCCCATAATGATGCTTATTAAATGACTTAACCTAATTACTTTGTGGAATTTGTCTAATTATGGAAAAGTGTTATTTTTGGAAACTTACTAAATAAGGAAACTTTCTAAAAATGGAAACTTGCTAAATTTGGAAACCTGCTATAAATGGAAATTTACAAAAAATGGAAAGCCGACTAAAATAAGAAATCTGATTTGAAGAAGATATTAATAATAAGACGACCATGTATTCGTGTAGATTCGCTGAAGATGGAGTTGTTTTCGATCATGGTATTTTTAGATATGTTTGCACGTGCGGTATAAGGTACAGATATTCTACCCTTTTTCAGTAAGGGTGTCTTCTTTCTCATGACTCATTGATCTTGATTCGTTTTTAAGATTCCCTAAGCCATTGCTATGTTCCCCTACACTTTGGTTCGTTTGTTTGATTCATTTTGACTTTGATGTTCGATATGACCCTTGTGCTTTGAGCCTCTATAATGATCCATTTGATATTCGTTCGTTACCTTGGGATATTAGTATTCGTATCACTTGATGCTTCGAAGGTTCATTTGATTTTGGTAACTAGATGTGAAAACCTTTTCAATGATATCATGGAAATGTTTTGAGGAAAAACTATTTTTAAAATGACGTTTATGAAATATGCGCTACCACTTTTAATTGGAATTTGGCTAAGCTTTTATGAAAACTACGTTTAAAGACTACTTTGTGAAAACCGTTATTAAAGATTATTTTTATGAAAATCATTTGATAAAGATTACTTTAAATGAACCATTTGATTTTGAACCTCCGATGATGACTTAGACTATTTGAACCTTTGCTTTGATATTGGGACTTTGACCATGATTCGATGACTTAGACTATTTGAACCTTTGCTAAGATTTGGACCTTTGACCTTTGACCCTTCAGTTTGATACCCGAGCCAAGTTCGTTTCCTAGCCATGAAGGTAACATGGTCGTGTCATTGATGCACCAATGGCATGACTCCAGTGTGTTCGAGTGATGTTACACACCGTCCCCATATTGTTCGTTGCATGCACATTATATTTATTATGGCCTATATTATTGTTCGGGGGGCGTATGGATGCATCCTAGGTTCGTGTACTTAACATGATTTGATATTATATATTGTTCGGTGACTGATGCTGGGTGCAATCCACGTCTTTCACAAGTTCGGGAGTTAGCTACTCCATTTGAAGAATGAGGACACCCCTCATATTATCTGATTATCTGAGAGGTCTCCCCTCTATATGATTATGAAGACATGGTTACTATATTTGATTCGTGTTCGGGCTCGTGGTGGATTACTGACCTTCCCTTTTCCCTTTCTTACTTTGTACCTTTGTCTATACCTTATGTTATTCCATTGTACTATACCATATATGTTCGTTTCCTTTTGCTTTCGTTTTCGTTTATATATATATCTGTTCACTGGGCTTTTTAAGCTCAGCCGCATTTCTTTTCCTGCGGCAGGTTTAGTAGGGAGCTGGGAATGAGTGGAGAGTATCTTGGACTTAGAAGACTTGATAGTTATTCTGGATTAGAGTTGATTAGAAGATATTATATTTTTAGAATTTGTATTCGCATTTGTAACCTTGTAATTTCGGTATTTCATTTGTAACCTTTGAGATTCTTGTATTACTGTAAATGTATGCTTTGTTTTGATCTGATATGAAACCATTTTTGTGATATCTTTACCCTTGTCGGGTTGGGGTGTTACAATTATGGTATCAGAGAGACAGGCTGCGATTCGTAATACATTTACCCTTGACCTGTGTAAGTTAGGACCACTAAGTTTTCCCTGTAGGCGCTCGTAAGTCAACCTTTGAAAATTTGCTTTAGGATTTCTGATGAACTCAAATAAGTACATTTTATTACTATCATTTATCCTATTAATTTGACTTGTTTTACTATATTATGTATGAGGATTGATACTTAATCGTTTACTTTTGTAATTCTCAGTTGAAAACAAGCATTTGGTGAAACTTGGCGATTTTGGACTAATTATGGAGCAAAACATGCATAAAGTGAAGAGTCTACTGAAATGGACAAGATCAAGACTAATCTGCTCCAGATGCGCCGCATCTTGCTTATCACATGCGCCGCATCACTATCAAGATCTCACCAGATACGATCCAAGATACAAGAGGACATGCGCCGCATCCAAAGATGAAGATACGCCGCATCTACTGGCGGTGTACGAATATTCCTGAATATTATAATCTTGGACCCCACGCGAAGTTAAGTACATGCGCCGCATCTACTTACTAGATGCGCCGCATCTTACCCTCAGACGGTAACTATAAATACCCCAAAGACCAGACGAATTAAAAGCCTTTAGTTCCGAACAGAAGACCGAAGTAAAAAGACCAAGGACGAATTCAGTCAAGGTAGCAGCAAAAGACACACCCAAATCAAAGATACAAGAGCTGTAAGAAGGTGCTGCATATGTTTAATTCATTAAGTAGTTTTGTTTTATTGTGTTAGTAAACTTTAATTCATCAAGATTGGTGGCTTGTGTAACGTGACAACGGAAAGGTTGCACTCCCTTAAAACTGCTTTTTCATCAATTAAAGTTTATATGTTTGTGTCATTGGTGACTTTTATTAGTGCATTGATAACCTCTGTGGCTAGCTGAGCGTTGATCGGGTCGCCATGCCTCTGCCCTCGCCTGTTTGTTAGATGCCTATGTATTCTATGGTCTGTAGAAAAGTAGGAGAAAGATAAACGGGATAGTCATAAGTAATCATTAAGGGTTTACTCGCCGATAAGATTAGAACCAACGAGAAAGGACTTAATCTCGGTGCGTTGCATCGAACTATACACTTCATATAACACTAGCAATAAAACAAGTGACAAACTACTTATCTTAAGGACAGCCCTCTTATTGTCTCGAGTATTTATCTGTGTACGTGTGTGCTACTTGCTGATTCGTGCCTATTGGTTTAGTTTATTATTTAATTGCAAACAAATCGTGCCAGTCTCTTAGGCTGAACCCCCTTGCGTTAGAATAGATTGTATAGCTAACTTAATATATTAAAATACTGATTAGAATAACTAGATAATACGTTCCACTCTTAGTGATCGACACTCTACTTACCATAATATTCATAGTGACCGGGTACACTGCTCGTTAGGTGTGTGTGTTATTGATAAGTCGGCTAAATATAAATTTAAAACTTGATTAGGCATTAAAACTGCTAAACCGCAACGACACACGCAGCACATCAAGTTTTTGGCGCCGTTGCCGGGGAGTAAATTGTTATTATCTGTTAATTTGATTAGTATTTTAATTAGGTTTTAATTTTTTTTAACTAACCGCTAATTTTGTTGTGTATTAGTTTAATTTGCATTCATTGTAATATTTTGCATATTTTCTGTTTTTGTGTGTTATTTGTTTGCTTTTATTTGTGTTTATTTTCGTGTTTTTATTTGTTTTTAATTTTTCGTAATTTTGTGTGTTCTGCTATCGTTGTACTGAGCTAAATCGAACGATACGGCGCATCTGATTTCTCAGATACGGCGTATTGCGTTCAATTTTTATAAAATACAACGCGTTTAATTAATTCGATACGACGCATCTTTTCCCCAAGATACGGCGTATCTGTTTATAATAGAAAATTTTTCTAAGCGATAAAGTGATACGACGCATCTTTTCCCCAAGATACGGCGTATCTGTTTTTAATAAAAAAAAATTTCTAAACGTTAACGCGATACGACGCATCTGCTACAGCAGATACGGCGTATCTATTATTTTAATTAAAAACAGTTTGCGAATTATTAAACAGATACGGCGTATCGATTTTTATCGATACGGCGCATCTTCTGAATCAAAAATCTTATATTTTGAAACGTAACGAAAATACGGAGCATTAACTTTTGTTAATACGACGCATTTAATTTTAATAAGTATATCGATTTTTGATAATTAAAACAGATACGGCGCATTCTAATTTCAAAGCGGCGTATCTATTTTCCGAATGAAGTCTGATTAAATTTTAACGATTATAAGATACGGCGTATCCAACTTTTTGGATACGGCGCATCGTCTGTAGACATCAGTAACTTTAGATTTTCGTATTCCGTTTTCGTTGTTAATTTTCTGATATATTACTTTCTCGAGCATACCCTACTGATAGTTTTGTGTTGATTTCAGGAAGTGCATGACCAGGAGTTCCACGAAGAACTTGATTCAACCTTTCGAAGATCCTGAACGAGTCTTTCATTCGCTTAAAAGGCTTTTCAACACAAGAAGCTTTGATCTTTCAAGTTCACTCGAGCTTGATTACTTTTCTGAAGAAAGAGAGGAAGTTGAAACAGAAACAATGGGCGAAAACACTACTATGGAGGAATACATGAACAGTACCCGTGCTGATTACACTTCAGGAGTTGCTAGACCAAAGTTCGATGATAAGTCAAAATTCGAGTTGAAGGGTCAGTTTCTCAAAGAGCTCAGAGAGAATGCTTTCAGTGGGACGGAACATGAGGATGCTAATGAACATGTTGAAAAGGTCCTGGAGATTGCAGATTTGTTTACTTCAGAAGGAGTCACTAACGATCAACTCATGCTTAGAATCTTTCCAATCTCACTAAAAGGAGCTGCTAACAAGTGGCTAAGGAATGAACCTGCTAGTTCAATCACTACATGGGAAGGTTTGAAGAGCAAATTCCTGAAGAGATATTGTCCACCTGCTAAGACTGCTAAAAAAATGGAGGCTATCAACAGTTTCAAGCAAGAGCCTGATGAAACTCTTTATCAAGCTTGGGAACGATTTAAAGATTTATTGATAAAATGTCCTCAACACTATCTAACCCCTATGCAGGAGATAATATTGTTTTATCAAAGATTGGACGTGCCTACTAGACAGATTTTGGATGCTAAGGGAGCTGTACCTCAAATGAGTGCAGCCAATGCTAGGAAAGCGATCCAAGAAGCTGCTGATCATTCTCAGAAATGGCACGATGGGACCTCTACTAGATCTAAGATCAGCACTAATTTTGACGGGATTGCTGCTATTCAAGCTCAATTGGATAAAATTAGTAGAGAGATGAAGAAGCGTGATGAGAGAGTGTATGCTGCCCAAGTTGGATGTGAAAAGTGCGAAGGACCTCACTACACTAAGGATTGCCCAAATAAGAATGAAAGTGAGACATTTGAAGAAGCATATTACACCCAATTTGGACAACCATTCCGACCTTCAGGGAGATTTAGGGAAGCTACCCCGGGATTCTATCAAAAGAACAACTTTAATCCCGCTTATCAAGAGAGGAGACAGACTTTAGATGACACTCTAAAGCAAATTATGGCCGATGCTGCTAAAAGACATGAAGAGAATACTGCTATGATCAAAGAAATCCGAGCTTCAACGGACACTACTACAAGAAATCAAGGAGCTTCGATCAAAGCATTGGAACAACAAATTGGTCAAATGAGCAAAGTTCTTCAAGAGAGGGGATATGGAAGTTTACCTAGCTCAACTGAGACCAACCCAAGGGATCATGTCAAGGCCATAAGCACCACTGAAGAAGTCGCTCCTAACTTACCTAGAAGATCGATGAATGGTAATGATGGTGCAAGACCCGAATTTTTCTTTAATTCTTCAATCAGTTTAAGGAGATTACTCAAAGAAAAGACAAAGATTGAAGAAGAGATCAAGGCTACAATGAAAGAAGGGAGCTCTGCAACTGATTTAAATGCCTTGCCTAATAAAGAAAAAGACCCAGGAAGTTTTACTCTCCCTTGTTCAATTAATAATATATCTTTCAATAATGTGTTAGCTGACTTAGGAGCTAGTGTTAGTGTTATGCCTCTTAAAACATTCACTACCCTAGGACTAGGTAAATTAACACCAACTAAATTACTTATTGAATTGGCTGATAAAACGGTAAAACGACCTGAAGGGATTGCTAATAATGTGCTAGTTAAGATTGAGAAGTTTATCTTCCCTGTAGACTTTGTTATATTAGATATGCCCGAGGATGTTAAGGTTCCTTTAATCCTTGGTCGACCTTTCTTGTCTACTGCCCATGCTAAGATTGATGTGTTTAAAAGAAAAATCTCGTTAAGAGTAGGGAATGATAAACTAGTCTATAAATGCCAAGATCCTGTTAAAAGCATAATTAGAGGAGTCTATGTGCTAGGATTAAGAGAGCGTATGGACCTCGATCTTGAAGCTAGACTCATGGGAGAAACATTGATTCAAAACAACTCAACTAATCCTAATCATGAGAACTTTGAGGAATTTATTGACCTTAATGTACCTACCGAACTTAGACGCGATGTTGTCAATGATTCTGATGATGAGTGGTATGATTGTGTAGTAATTAACAAACGTAGGAGAATAGTTGAGAAAAAGAGTTTGAATAATGATGTGTTTATTGAACTACCACCCCACCTTGCTTATTTATGCCTATATGATAATAAGAATTTCCCGTCTATCATTTTGTCATCTCTGCCCGAAAGGGACAGAACTTTGTTTATACAGATATTAAAGAAGAACGGCGTGGAAATCAAGGACGAGCAAGGAGTGTTCAATATTACCGAATTGGCAATGAGGGAGCGCGATGTTTCCGACTCCTTCAATGATCGATATTAAAGAGCTGAACGTGAGTCTAACTTGAAGACTCTGGAATAAAGACAAGTGCTTACCGGGAGACAACCCGGATTTATCTTTTTATTATTCTGTTTTAGTGTCGAGTCAGTCAGGCCGCAGAGGATACGGCGCATCTCAATCCTGAGATGCGACGCATCTCCTGCAATGGTCATATCTTTATTTTATTTTTCTGCATTTTTTATTTTTCGAATTTAAAACTTTTTATCAGTTTATTTTAATGCGGTGCATCCCTGGTTAAGGATGCGGCGCATCTTTTATTCTGATCCGTAACTATTCCAGGCTCGATACGGCGTATCTTCTTCCATAAGATACGGCGCATCGACTGACCTGATGATTTTCATTTTTAGTTTTTATGTTTTATTTTTACCTAACTACTAATGTATTATGCAAGTTGAACCTTTCTTAATAATAGGTGCGTTTTAAAGTGTTGGTGGTATTATAGATTCCTGCATTTCCTGTGGATACATCGATTATGAAGCTTAAACGTTCTAATCCACAAGGAAGATGATTTTTGCTCAAATACTAATGGAGGATCATACCGAGCAAATCTCAGGGGAGTTTTTTTTGTTCTAATTCTTTTATTTTCCAGTTTTTAACCTTTAATACAAACAACGAGGACGTTGTTTAACTTAAGTGGGGGGATTGGAGAATTAGAACACTTAACATTTACTTGTCCTAAACTTTTCAAAATATGCTTAAAATGTGCTTAATATATCAAAATTTAAAATTTTTAGCATGTTTTTGTTTAGAGTCTAAGTTGCATAGCTGCACACATGACGTTATTTTCAAAAATTGTGATTTTTCAAAATTCACAAATCTATGAGTGTGCCGGTGACTTGTAAACTTTAGAACTTGGCTTGTATACTATTCGAGACCACCATAATAAGTATTATTTATATAATTGGAATGACTTGTCTAAATTGGTAAATTTTTAGGATTACACCCAAATAGCCTTTATATGTTATGTGATATTAGCTAACTACACTGGTTAGTTAACCCCCATATAACCCTTTTGTTACTCTCATTTTTAGAGTAAGATACCCCTAGAAAAACACTCAGAGCCATTCCTTTCGTTTCTTACACCTATGTTTAAAATGTTTCGTTACACCCTTACACCTTAGCCTACCCTGTAGATTAAAGTCCGTGGTTGGTTAATTGCTATAGGCAAAGTGTGTTTCCTTACATTACTTGTGTTCGTGTGCGTAATTCATTATCTATGGTTAGGTCGGGAAATTGCACAATGCAATTGGAGTGAAAGTAAATATTGTATATTTTTAAGTTTATTTTTCGTGTGTTTACTACTTTCACTATTACCGTTATTTCTGAAGTTATGAAAAGTATGGAAAAATTATCCAGAATTATCATTATAGTGATGTGGTGAAATTTTACTCATCTATGTTATGTTATTATAAATAAAAAAAAAAAAAAAAAAAAAAAAAAAAAAAAAAAAATCGAAAAAAAATGAGAAAAGAAAAAGAAAAAGAAAAAGTTGGATGTTTGATTTAACCAACGATGTAAAGTTATGTAAGTGGTCGATATCACCACTAGTTGTTATATATTTATGGATTGAAATGGGAGTTGGTAGTTATGGGAACGTCAACTAAGGTTTATTCTTTGATTAAGATCTTGTTGAGTATAATTCGTGTCTACCTAAAGCGTGTGTTTCAAGTATTAAAGCGTGAGTTATTCAATGAAATGAGTCTTATTCATGGGATGGTTGGGATAGTGATTAACCACACTCAGGATTTTAATTTATTTGTTTTGTTTATTTTTATTTTTACACCAATTTATATCCCAAAAATTATCCATGCCCTATACTATTCTTTATCCAACCAAACCTTTGATTTATTGAGATTAGGGATTTGAGCAATCTTAAGTATCGTAGTCGTGGATTCGGCTATGTATTTATGATTTTGTCGCCCTTTTTGATATATTATTATTGGTGAAGTTTGGACCTATCTTTAGCCTATTCGAGTTAAGGATTTGAGCAATTGCAAGTATCGTGTTCGTGGATTCGATCATGTATTTGTGATTTTGTCGCCTTTTCTGGAATTTGAGATCGATAGAGATTAAGAATAATTAACCCTTAAGCCTAAAAACCCTTTTTACCGCTTTAGACTTGTTATTCCTTAGCTTTAGTGGTGGAGATATGTATACTTGCCAAGCTTATGATAGAATATTCGTCACGACTGGACAGTTAAACGATTAGATTTGCTTTTATAAGATTATTTTATTTTACTTCTAATTCGTTAAGTGTTTGGTTGTGTGATTATGATAAAACGAATACATGCTTAAATATAAAAATACATCCTAATATCTTTTAGGATACATTTTCATAAATTTTAATCTAAGGTTTACTTGGGGACAAGTAAAGTTCAAGTGGGGGGATATTTGATGAACTCAAATAAGTACATTTTATTACTATCATTTATCCTATTAATTTGACTTGTTTTACTATATTATGTATGAGGATTGATACTTAATCGTTTACTTTTGTAATTCTCAGTTGAAAACAAGCATTTGGTGAAACTTGGCGATTTTGGACTAATTATGGAGCAAAACATGCATAAAGTGAAGAGTCTACTGAAATGGACAAGATCGAGACTAATCTGCTCCAGATGCGCCGCATCTTGCTTATCACATGCGCCGCATCACTATCAAGTTCTCACCAGATACGATCCAAGATACAAGAGGACATGCGCCGCATCCAAAGATGAAGATACGCCGCATCTACTGGCGGTGTACGAATATTCCTGAATATTATAATCTTGGACCCCACGCGAAGTTAAGTACATGCGCCGCATCTACTTACTAGATGCGCCGCATCTTACCCTCAGACGGTAACTATAAATACCCCAAAGACCAGACGAGTTAAAAGCCTTTAGTTCCGAATAGAAGACCGAAGTAAAAAAACCAAGGACGAATTCAGTCAAGGTAGCAGCACAAGACACACCCAAATCAAAGATACAAGAGCTGTAATAAGGTGCTGCATATGTTTAATTCATTAAGTAGTTTTGTTTTATTGTGTTAGTAAACTTTAATTCATCAAGATTGGTGGCTTGTGTAACGTGACAACGGAAAGGTTGCACTCCCTTAAAACTGCTTTCTCATCAATTAAAGTTTATATGTTTGTGTCATTGGTGACTTTTATTAGTGCATTGATAACCTCTGTGGCTAGCTGAGCGTTGATCGGGTCGCCATGCCTCTGCCCTCGCCTGTTTGTTAGATGCCTATGTATTCTATGGTCTGTAGAAAAGTAGGAGAAAGATAAACGGGATAGTCATAAGTAATCATTAAGGGTTTACTCGCCGATAAGATTAGAACCAACGAGAAAGGACTTAATCTCGTTGCGTTGCATCGAACTATACACTTCATATAACACTAGCAATAAAACAAGTGACAAACTACTTATCTTAAGGACAGCCCTCTTATTGTCTCGAGTATTTATCTGTGTACGTGTATGCTACTTGCTGATTCGTGCCTATTGGTTTAGTTTATTATTTAATTGCAAACAAATCGTGCCAGTCTCTCAGGCTGAACCCCCTTGCGTTAGAATAGATTGTATAGCTAACTTAATATATTAAAATACTGATTAGAATAACTAGATAATACGTTCCACTCTTAGTGATCGACACTCTACTTACCATTATATTCATACTGACCGGGTACACTGCTCGTTAGGTGTGTGTGTTATTGATAAGTCGGCTAAATATAAATTTAAAACTTGATTAGGCATTAAAACTGCTAAACCGCAACGACACACGCAGCACATCAATTTCCCCATAGGAACCTAAGTTTTGACCGGTGAGGAATGGGTAGACTATAAGGCATTTGCTTAAATATCCTTGCTTCCGCATTACTCTGATTCGTGCTTTGTTTTTGGTTAGAGTCTGTAGATATCATTTTTGAAAATCGAAAGCTTATGCTTTGCACCACCTAAGATTTGAACCTGACCTAAATCGTGAAGGCATTGAAATTACATAAATGATTGCCCGACACTGTTTGATCCTTATCTTCAAATTCCTTCTGTTGATCTTTTGATAAAGACCCGCGTTTCACTCTAATCGTTTTGTTGATCACTTTGATGCCTACTCGGGCCTTCTGAGAGTCTCCGTGACGATGACGTACTCGATGCATTTTGTTATTTGTCTTTTGCTTTGGTAAACGTCTATAAATCTTCCAACAGTATTTGATTTCGTTTCCCCCATCTCCATCCCTATTAGAAGTCTTGTGGTTGTAACCACAAGTATAAGAATGTTTTCCCTCTCACTTTTGAATGATAAGCCTTGTTATGCTGATCTGCCTTTCTTCGAATAGTTAAACTTCGATTTTATTCTGGCAAGGAATTGGTTGATGGATCACTCTAAATATTGACAACTACCTTTATATGTCTCACCTTTGGCGTTTACAACAATTTTGAACTCCTTACTACAATTACCGATTGTTAAACCCTTTGCTATCACTATTACTCTGGAGACTTGTGTGTTACGTTCGCGGTTATGAAGTTTTTCCTAGAACTCATTTCGTACACCAATGAATGAATCGTATCTTGAGAGTTTTGGCACCCTGAGTTTTCTGAATATGGTTCGTGACTGAACCACATGTTTTTCCACCGAAGTGTGAAGTAGGATTTGACATGATACCGAGAGATTGTCTAGTCACTAAGCGAAGGTGTCTTTCAGATGTGTTCGGGATCATATAAATTGATTCGAGCAACCGGGAAGAACAGCAACCGAAGACCAGGAAGTGAGTTTACTTGATTGTATTTCCTGGGCGTGTTTTAGTTCGTTCGTGATAAAGAAGGATGGTGACTGGAGATATGTATTGATTACAGGAAGCTGAACCGTAATACTGTTAGGAGCCAATATTCATCCACCCTGAAACGACTATGTATTTGTTTAATTTCGGAGCGCGAAGTTTCCTTCTGATGAATTAAAGTTATTCTTGAAATCACTTCCGTATTAGTAACGACTGCTATGACAGTTAGTGACGCTAATAGTATTAGCTAAAGCTGTGACTGTTTCGTGAATTTGATAAATAGTGTTTTCTTGTAAGTACTTGGGCAAATGGTCATTGTATGACTTAATAGTATGTTCGGAAACGAGGAAGAGCATGAAAATCATCTTTGCACTTTGCTAGGAAATTCGTCGATCGTTTGTGCATTCTCAGAGATTGATATTTGTAAAGACAACGATGTCCTTATTTGAGGATACCTCTTTAAATCCCGCAAGTTTTGAAAACTATCACCAATTGGTCAAGACCGATAGCAGAACGGAGAACTGAAACCTTTTGAACCTTGCAGAAGAATTCTGGAAGATGTTTACAACTGATGATACCATGGAGAAATTTCGTGAACAGAGAGAAACAGCTTAGTTTGATTGAGAATGGAGTTTTGGAAAAGCTGAAATAGAGATTAGCTTCCATATCTTCGGGCGGAACGAATTTTGGGGCATTCTAGAAAGAGACTCGATTATACTCCCTTACAGCACAGAAGGTTTTGCGTATGCATCAAGACAACTAGAAGCGCGTCAGAAGAAGTATTTCACTGCCTGAACTGGAGTTGACAACAATGGCGGCTACCCTGAAGAGTGAAGACATTCCTTACAAGGTAGAAGTGTTGGCGACGCAGAGGATCTAGTCAAGATGGCGAACATGGAACTGATGAAGACGTACAGTCTCACTTCCCTATTCATCTTAGTTGTACTAAGATGAATTGAGAACGGAAGCAGATTGGATGATGAAGGAATTTAAAGAGCATGCTAGGAATTCACATTACTCCATCACATTCCAAGAAGAACTGCAGGAGGCTTGACGAACCATACACAAGTTCCCGATTTTGGTTTCATTTCCCGATTGATGGACAACGAAGACAGATTAACCGGACTTGAAGAGATTGGATGTGTTGAATGAACGGATTTTTGAAACAGACCCTTTATGTTTGGAAGAATTGATTCTATGAAGGCCGAAGTTCTTGGCGTCTAACTTTCATTTCCGTTAACCCTCTTCAGTTTCGTTATATAGTAATAAGATCCTCTTATGATCTAAGTTCCCTGAAAGCATTCCAGTTTCGTGTTTATTCTTCGTATGTTCGGGATGACCTTGTTTTGAGAGATTTTGGCGAATTGTGGAAGATATGATGCTTGTGACGGCGTGCCTCACTTCTGCTAGGCAATCTGGGATTTTGATGCTCTTGCGAATAGTTTTGTTTCCCCTCTTGACTATGACATTTAATCTTGTGACCTTTGATGACTGTAGAAGTACTAGGTGGATTAAGATAGGCGGTTTTGATTACGACTCGAGATAAAGTATGATCATCATGAGGGCATACTTATGTGGTGCTAGTATTATGACGCCTGATCAACGTGATAATACTTACACCATATAACGTGCACTCATTGTGGCCATAGGATATCATGGGGAGTACCTAAGAAGTTTAGAATTTGATCTCCGTTGGATTATCCGTGATTAATGAGACTTTAGGTTCATTCTACCTATGCGTATACTCTACCTTCGTTCGTTAAATATCTGGATGAGTTTTGGACTCTCGTTTTTTATTTTGTTGACCTCAGTTATAAATCTGGAAAACTCTTTGAAGAACTCTCTACTGTTGACACAGTCAAATTGATTTGAAATCTTGTGCGTATTCTAAAGATTCACCTATCCTCCATTTTGTTGCATGGTCTTTTGATCGGAATCAACCTAATTTGTCTACTTCTGAGAAATTTGAAACCCACCTCGTTTTGATCTGAGTCACGAGAAACTTTTAGTATGGAGATCTTTTTGGAAGAACCTCCTCGGGCATGAGAATGTTGTGATGATCTTTTACGATTTGCTGCGACTTCGTCTAACCTTGCGACTTCAAATTTCGAGGACGAAAATTTTCTTTTAGAGGGGAAGAGTTGTAAAACCCTAAAATCTGAAGCATGTAAAAAGACCAAATTGCCCCTATAATCTAAAAATTTGATTAATAAGCATATGAATTACCAAATGAATCCCAAACTTCTGGAAATGATCAAGATATGAAGAAAATAAATTTCTACTACTACTTTTAACAATGGTAAAGTACAAAAAAAAATTATATGAACACATAAAGAAGTTATATGGGCCGAATTTCTTAAACCTTACATATTATTATTATTTTAAATCTTTATAAACTAAATATATCAATATAAATTCAAGGTAGATTAGGAAATAAGCAAGACTTTGAAACTTTGATTGGGTCATTATATTGGACCGAAATCTCAGCCATCTCCCCCCCCCCTAAAACCGGCCATCATCCCATAATTAGTTAACATTCCATTTGTTTCTTTTAATATATACCGAATCACCCAAATCACACACTAAATATCATAATTCTTTCGCACGATTTCCTAGAGGTTCAAACACATTTTTCCTACATTCATCTGAGTTTATAGAGGGCTAGAAAAATAGGAGTTGGAATTTTTGAAGCTTGGTTCATTGGGTTGGAGTTTTGTTCGTGTTTTATCCCATCCGAGAAGAAATAAGTCATCACGGCCTATTCACACGTTCAAATAATCATTTGGTATTTTTCTTATGATCCCTATACTACATATAACTCATATAAAATATTAGATTCGAATCATGCAAGGTTATGTGGTCGTATGAATTATTGATGATTAAAATACGTATAATATCTAAAATACACCATACGATTTTTCTGGGTCACTTTCATTATTTTTATGGGTTCTACGATCATCATATAGGTCTGGAAAAATGTTGGTTCGAATTGTTGTAGCTTATATTGATCGCTTTGATTTTAAGTGGTTAAAACGTGCATAAATTCTAATATATGCAATACGAATTTTTTGGGCATGAACCATATTTTATTTGGACTCTACATAATCTATATGATCTGGGAAAAATAGTAGTTTGATTTATTGAACCTTAAATATGGCGTGATTAAATTTGTTCATAATCGGGTTAGGGTTTTTCGAAAAGAAAAAAATAAAACCCTAGGGTTTTTTATTAGGGTTTGTGTTTTGGATCTGGAATTATGTTCATAGATGTCTAATTATGATGTAGTAATGATGGCATGTTGATTGGGAAAGATTAGGGTTAGGGTTTTGATTTTAATATATGTAACGATTTGGAAATAAAAATGTAAGGGGGTGTTTTGTCATTTTAAAAACTCATGGATTATTTTTATAATGTTAATTAGATCAGTACCAAAGTGTAAAAAATTATAACATGAGGTTCTTATGTGTAAAAATTGCAAGATATGAAATTATGTGTAAATTTAGGGTTTCGAATGGAAATTAATTAAATAGAGGGGTTAAAAGTGTAAATTCAGGGAACTTATGATTTTTCTGTATAAATAATGTTGTTAGGGAGGTAATATGTAATTTTGGGTATTTATGGGTTTAATGTGTAATTATTATGGAATTATGATTTAAATTGTAAGTTTTATTAACTAAAAGGACCAAATGTGTAATTATCCGAAACTTGAGGGTTTGATTCGTACCACACTTATATATGAGGTATATTCTGTAATTTGGTAAAATATTGTGGAAAACTAGAAGGGGGGTTGAATAGTTTTACGTCTTTTTAAATTTTATTTTGAAAACTTTTGTTTACTTTTAAAAACTTCGATTCGATGTTATGTGACTTCAATTCTTAAACAATATGAACAAGTATAGATAAATATAAGTAAGTAATGCAAGTAAAGTAAAGTAAATCAAATGAAAGATAGAGATGGAAAGATCTAACCGAGACACAAGAGATTTATAGTGGTTCGGCTACAAGGTCACCTTCCTTGCCCTACTCCACTCCCCGAGCACCTAACTCGAGAGTTTTCTTCACTATGTCAACAAGCTCCCTTATGGCGCTGAAAACCTTACACAACTTTAGCTTACACCGGCTTAACGACACAAAGCTAGATGTCGGGTTCTAATCGTAGCTAGAACCAATCTCACAACTTGTACACAACTTAATCACACCTTCTTCACAACTTCTTCTTCACGACCTTTTCTTCACGACTACTTCACGACTTCTTCTTCACGACTACTTCCTCACGACTACTTCACGACTTCTTCTTCACGACTACTTCCTCACGACTACTTCTTCAAGACTACTTCACGACTTATTCACAACTTCTTCACAACTTATATACTACGGCTTCACACCTTCTTCACAACTTAGCACAACCTTTGTACACTTCTACTTCTTCACACCTTCACTACTTACACACCTTAACTACACAACTTCACTACTTACACACTAACCTATCCCAAATAATTATACACACAACTATCTAACAAATATACAACTTATATACAAATGAATGATGACACACACAACTTAGATAGCTAAGTTGCAATACTTCTTCTCTAGATGTTGAAGGAGTATTCTTATTTTGCACTTGAATGTAGGAAGCTTGGATCACTTAGAAACCAATGCTTAATAAGAAATGATCAAAGGATTTTGAAATGTATATACAAGGATTTAAAACAGAAAGTTTTAGTGTGCAAAAGGTAAGTAAAAATCCAGGGGAAGGCAGGTATCTATAGGGAGAAAAACTGGACAACTGGAGCCTACTGGAGCGGGGGTGGTCCCCTTAATTTTAAGGGGGCCGCCTAGCAAAATTAAGGGGGCCGCCCCTACTGAACGTTGGCCAATTTTGTCCTTTTGTGGGGAAGGTTTTTCTGGAACATTTTAACTGATTTTGGTTAAAAATTTGAATTCATATTTTTATAAAAGATTAAACATTTTTATTTAATACCAAAAATGTTTTTCAAAAATATATAAAATGTTTTTGATGTTTTATAAAAAAATCTAGTTTTTAAGGAAATGTTCCTTTGATCACATAATGCATTAAGCATTAGTTCATTCATACCTTAAGTGATTTTAGTTGTAGAAGTGAATATTTACAACTAAGTACTTGTTTAATTTATAAGTTTATATTTTAATGAGTTTACATTTTGTGATCATCAAAGCATAGAGATATGAATAAATATTGATAATGTTTTTAGGCATTTATTTATGTCAACAATCTCCCCCTTTTTGATGATTACAAAACCTAAACTCATTAAACCAAAAAGTTTATTTTTGGACAATTATTTAGTGAGTTTACATTCACTTCTCCCCTTTTTTGTAGAATCAAAAAGGTTAAGCCGACAAAATTCAAACGTGAAATTTGTCGGGACGAAAACTCCCCCTTGATGTGTACTCCCCCTCGTTTGGGGGCACCAAGGAAACGAGCTATGGAACGCTTGCAAGAAAAATATTAGAAGCACAAGTATATGCAACATAAGGCATGCAAACATTCAAACAAAACAACTAATGATACTACAAGTATATGTAACATAAGGCATGCAAACATTCAAACAATAAGCAAGCATATAGAATGAGATCATGCATTTAATAAAGTGTTGTGTATAAATACACAACCAAGTGAATTACAACATAAGACATGCAAACATTCAAACAAAACAACTAATGATACTACATAATCATCCCAAAAGCACATGATTCCCATAAAGCTTGCAACCAAAAAGAAGAGGTGGTGGTGGTGATGGGTTGGTTAATATGTGCTCAATGTATGAGTAGTGATATATGGTGGGGATGTTGTTGGTGGTGGTGTTGTTTGTGGTGAATTAGGTGCATTTGGAGATGAGCATTTAGGTGGTGGTAATGGAGTGGTGTTGTCTTCTTTAGTGAGGTCAATGAGAAGGTGTTTGTTGAAGTGGTCATTTATGGGTGATATGATGACTATTTTGTGTTTCTTGGAGGAATTGGAAATGGAGGATTTTGGTGATAGCATGGTGTCTTGGGTTTTAAATTTGGAGGGAATTTTTGTTATGAAAGTGTGGTTGTTTTGGGTAAGGTTTTGAGGTTTAGTGATAATATTCCAAACTCAGATGGGTTTAATAAAGGTAAGTGTAGGGGTCAATTTTTGAGTTGTGTTTGCAGCAAGCTTTATTTGAATCATGTTCATTTGGAATGGTTTAATAGTAGCAATAACATGTCATAGGCATATATACATATATATATATATACATATATATATCACAATGAAACAAAAAGATGAAACAACACATCTATAGCAAACTATGGAATATAAAGACAACAATCATGGCAAACACATAGCAAGACATATATATGCATAGCAGAAATATTTAAAACAAGCAAATAATCTATTCATGCATTCAAGATGATCATGTATAACACATGAATCATCATTATATCACACAAAATGCTTAAAACATAAGAATTACAACATAAGTAAAGATACTAATAGTCTTAATATTGCCAAAGAGGGTGATTGGGCTTGCTTGCGACAAAAAAAAATTTGTTTTGGGGCGGAACGCATGTGGATAGGGCTTAGTTATTTGATGGTGAGGGAAATTTTGATGGTTGACCAAAATGATGAGGATTTTCGAAGGTTTCATGGGAGTTGGTTTGAGGTTGAGATGTGTTGATTGGAATGAAGGTGGAGGTTGAGGTTGTTATTTTGGATGGATGTTTGGTCATGCAACATAGGAGTAACATGTGAGTTGGTAGGAGGTGGTGGTGATACTCTTGGTGGTTTAGACATCTATGGTGTTGATGGGTGTGAAGGTATGGAGGATGAAGGTGCATTTTTGGGAGTAAAGGTGAATGGTTGGTTGTTATGATGAGGTTTGTGAAAGGGTTCATTGGAATGAGCTTGAGGATTAGGAGTATAGTTGGGAACAAATGTGGGTGGAGGTGTTGGTTGTTTAGCCACATCATTTGTTGTGATGGACTTGTTTTGGGGGTTTGGTTTTCTTCTCCAACTGAGTTTTATGGTCATCTTTGCTAGCTTTGAGGTTTTTGGTTTTGGTTTGATGGGAGAAGACATGATGGGGTGAGTTAAAAATGGTGATGAAAGGTGATGCGCGTGTATGTCGTTGCGGTTTAGCAGTATTAATGCCTACTCAAGTTTTAAATTTATATTTAGCCGACTTATCAATAACACACACACTTAACGAGCAGTGTACCCGGTCAGTATGAATATAATGGTAAGTAGAGTGTCGATCACTAAGAGTGGAACGTATTATCTAGTTATTCTAATCAGTATTTTAATATCCTAAGTTAGCTATACAACCTAATCTAACGCAAGGGGGTTCAGCCTGAGAGACTGGCACGGTTTGGTTATGATTAAATATAAACTAAACTAATGAGCACGAATCAGCGATTAGCACACACGTACACAGATAGATACTTGAGACAATAAGAAGACCTGTCCTGATAATTAAGTAGCTTGTCACTTGTTTTATTGCTAGTTTTATATGAAGTGTATATAATTAACCCTTTCTCATTGGCTCTAATCTTATCGGCGAGTAAACCCATAATGATCACTTATGTCTATCCCACTATCCTAGAAACGATAGAATAAATAGGTGAGGAAGGGGCATGGCGACCCAAGCAATGCTCAGCTAGACACAGAGGTTATCAATGCACTAATAAAAGTCACCAAAGACATCAACATATAAACTTTAATTAATGGGAAAGCAATTTTAAGGGGTGCGCATGATTTTCCGTAGTCACATGACGTCGGCTCATCAATCCTGATGAATTAAAGTGTACTAATACAATAAAACAAAACTACTTAATGGATTGAATACATGCAGGACCTTCTTACAGCTCTTGTATCTTCGTTCAGGGTGTGTCTTGTGCTGCTAATACGTCTGAGTTCGGCTTTAGGGTTTCTGTCTTTCTCTTCTGAGTTAAGCTAAGTGTCAACCCCGAAATTCGTCTGACTTTGGGGTATTTATAGTTTCTGTCTGAGGGTTAGATGCAGCGCATCTAGTAAATAGATGCGGTGCATTGACTTAACTTCGCGTAGGGTCCAAGATTAATATATTCAGGAATATTCGTACACCGCCTTAAGATGCGGCGTAACTCCATTTCTCTATGCGGCGCTTGTCCTTTGCTATCTTGGATTGTAACTTGTGAAATCTTGATAGTGATACGCCGTATGTAAGAAGTATGTTGCGGCGTATCTGGAGCAGAATGATCTTGATCGTGTACATTTCAGTAGACTCCTAACATCTTGCTTGTTTTGCTCCATAATTAGTCCAAAATCGCCAAGTTTCACATAATACTTGTTTTTACCTGAGAATTACAAAAGTAAACATTAACGTATCAATTCTCATATATAATATAATAAAACAAGTCAAATAAATAGGATAAATGATGATAATAAAATGTACTTATTTGAGTTCATCAAATATCCCCCCACTTGAACTTTACTTGTCCCCAAGTAAACCTTAGAATAAATCTTATGAAAATGTATCCTAAAAGATATTAGGATTTATTTTTATATTTAAGCATGTATTCGTTTTGTCATAATTGCACAACCAAACACTTAACGAATTAGAAATAAAATAAAATATTTCGATAAAAGCAAATCTAATCGTTTAACTGTCCAGTCGTGACGAATATTCTATCATAAGCTTGGCAAGTATACGCATCTCCTCCACTAAAGCCAAGGAATAACAAGTCTAAAGCGGTAAAAAGGGTTTGTTGGTTATGGGTTAATCATTCTTCTTAATCTCTATCGATCTCAAATTCCAGAAAAGGCGACAAAATCACAAATACATGATCGAATCCACGACCACGATACTTGCAATTGCTCAAATCCTTAACTCGAATAGGCTAAAGATAGGACCAAGTAATCTTTACCAATAATATTATATCAAAAAGGGCGACAAAATCATAAATACATAGCCGAATCCACGACTACGATACTTAAGATTGCTCAAATCCCTAATCTCAATAAATCAAAGGTTTGGATAAAGAATGATATAGGGTATGGATAATATTTGGGATACAAATTGGTGTAAAATATAAAATAAACAAAACAGATAAATTAAAATCCTAAGTGTGGTAAATTACTATCCCAACCATCCCATGAATAAGACTCATATCATTGAATAACTCACGCTTTAACACTTGAAACACACGCTTTAGGTAGACACGAATTATAATCAACAAGATCTCAATCAAAGAATAACCTTAGTTGGCGTTCCCATAACGGCCAACTCCCATTCAATCCATAAATATAATATATAACAAATAGTGGTGATATCACCCACTTAATACAAAACTTTACATATGTTGGTTAAAACAAACTTTCAACTTTTCTTTTTTCTTTTTCTTTTCTATTTTTTCTTTTTTTTTTTTTTTTTTTTTTTTTTTTTTTTTTTAAACATCATAAGTGTAAAATTCCACAACTTTTCTATTACTATCTTTCCCGATAATTTTTCCATACTCTTCATACTTTCAGAAATAACTGTAATAGTGAAAGTAGTAAACACACGAAAAATAAACTCAAAGATATATAATATTTACTTTCATACCAATTGCATTGTGCAATTTCCTGAATCAACCAAAGATAATGAATTACGCACGCGAACACAGGTAATGTAAGGAAACACACTTTGCCTAAAGCAATTAACCAACCACGGATTTTAATCTACAGGGTAGGCTAAGGTGTAAGGGTGTAACGAAACATTATAACAAAGGTGTAAGAAACGAAAGGAATGGCTCTGAGTGTTTTTCTAGGGGTATCTTACTCTAAAAGTGAGAGTAACAAAAGGGTTTATACGGGGGTTAACTAACCAATGTAGTTAGTTAATATCACATAACATATAAAGGCTATTTGGGTGTAATCCTAGAAATTTACCAATTTAGACAAGTCATTCCAATTATATAGATAATACTTATTATGGTGGTCTCGAATAGTATACAAGCCAAGTTCTAAAGTTTACAAGTCACCGGCACACTCATAGATTTGTGAATTTTGATAAGTTCACAATTTTTGGAAATAATGTTATGTGTGCAGCTATGTAATTTAGACTTTAAACAAAAACATGCTAAAAATTTTAAATTTAAATTTTGATATATTAAACGCATTTTAAGCATATTTTGAAAAGTTTAGGACAAGTAAGTGTTCTAATTCTCCAATCCCCCCACTTAAGTTAAACAACGTCCTCGTTGTTTGTGTCAAAGGTTAAAAACTGGAAAATAAAAGAATTAGAACAGAAAAACTCCCCTGAGATTTGCTCGGTATGATCCTCCATTTGTATAAGAGCAAAAATCAACTTTCTTGTGGATGAGAACGTTTAAGCTTCATAAATGATGTATCCACAGAAATGCAGGAATCTATAATACCATTTAGACTTTAACACACCTGAGTTAAGAAGGTTCAAACTTGCATAATACATTAGTAGTTAGTAAAAATAAAACTTAAAAAATTAAAATGTAAATCATCAGGTCAGTCGATACGCCGTATCTTATGGAAGAAGATACGCCGTATCGAGCCTGGAATAAATACGAATCAGAATAAAAGATGCGTCGCATCCTTAACCAGGGATGCGCCGCATTAAAATACTGACAGAAAGTTTTAAAGTCAAAAATAAAAATTCAGAAAATTAAATAAGATATGACCAGTGCAGGCGATGCGTCGCATCTTAGGATATATCCTCTGCAGGTCTGACAGACTCGACACAGAACAGAATATAAAAAATTTCTCCGGGTTGTCTCCCGGTCAGCACTTGTCTTTATTCCAGAGTCTTCAAGTTAGACTCACGTTCAGCTCCTTATTTTGTTCTTGTTACGTGCCATCCTTCTTCTTTCATCCGAAAGATGTTACCGTATAGCTCCGCAACATTTTCTTCCGTTCGACTTAATCTAATATATTTTTTGGTCTTCGTCGCAACATATTCCTCATCAGGTCCCAAAGAGTATTTGATGACTTTAATTTTTTCAGAAATTATCATGGGTGGGTTATTATAAGTTATCCCAAGTAGTCGACATTTTCTCTTGATGAATTCTTCTTCGTCTTTATCAACAAACTTGAAATAAGGATCCTTATTCAAATAGTCATCAAGTTCATCAATCAATTCTCCTCGCGACTCATCGTTATTATCATAGGGATCATAATTAACCACGTTAAAGGATTGATAATAATCTTGAATCTCATCCCACTCCTTTTTCAATTCCCATTGTAAGCGTCGACTAAGCTTTGTGTAATCATCAAATTGTCCATGCACCCATTCCCAGAAAGTAGTGTTCGATGCTCCCTTTAGTTCTTTTAAGTATTCAATTCTACCTTTTTCTTGTAAAGCCTCTGCTTTACGAGGGCAGTCTTCAACTTTTTCATACCAATCATCGTCTTCAAAGTATACATCGTTTCCAACCCGTTTCATTCCAATTATACTTCCCCCATTACAGGTTCCATCATTCTTATAATCACAGGTTGGCCATTCACTACTTCTATCCTTGAAATGGAAAGGTTTACAAGTGTGATCAATATGCTCAAATTCCCATGGTTTATCCCAAACCCATGGTATTTGGTCATTCCATTCGTAGTACCAGGTGTTTTTGAACTCATCATAAGTTTTGAACCCCGGTAGATCTCCAGTTAGCACATCCGTGTCGATTTGAAGAAGATAATTAAATTCTTTGAATTGTTTGCACAAGAGTGTCTCATAATTGAACACATCAAGGTCTATGCTGAATAATTCTTCAATTCCTTCCTTGATTGTTGAATTGTCATCTGACGATCCATTGTTGCTCTCTACTTCCTCATCTTCCCCTCTCATCCAATATACCCATAACACATCTTTAGTAGCTCGGTCCATGCTCTTATGGTTATTGAACTTACTAGCTAACCAATTTGAAAAATCAACATTGTTAGGATCGTGGTTAACGTCAAAGCTAGTGTTACCAATCATGTTCCTTCTTATCTCCATGAACTCATTAAATTGTTCTTTAAAACTTCGTGTCAACCATGAGATCACAATCCGTTTGACTTCATTCATAGGAGTAAATTTGGGATTGCCGTACTTAAGTTCAAGCCACTCTTCTAAAGAGATATCCATCAACCTTACCAACTTTCCATGAAATAGTATCTCCGATTCAGCATACATTCTTTCGTTATCCAGATAGCTTTTATCTAATCCCCAATACTGTTCGGAATAAGGCATATAAGAAGTTTGTAAAGGTTGGACTTCATAGCTTTTGTTGCTCGATTTGTTGACTGCATTTGCTGAGTTCATGTATTGAATTTGGAATTTCCCATCTTTTTCTTCGATAGTAGTCCAAGTTAATCCTTTAGATTCAATGATGGGCCATAAGAGTAACAATTCATCTTCAGTGTAGCTCATTAGTAAATCATAAGAGAATATCCCATCTTCAATATTGCATAAGCGTTTGAATTCCATATAAGTAGCTTCAAGAGGGGTTTCCCAAGAAAATAAATCGGCATCAATTGTGAGTACATTGAAGTTGATTTCGGATGAATCAAAAAGCAAGAGTTCCCTTTCTAATTCTGAGTTTTTAGTAATGCTTAATGCTGGGGACTTGCTCAAGCCAACTTCATAGTTATCACACTCGTCATCATTTTCCAGAATCAACGGCTTTTTGGTGCGGGACTTTTCATTGTGCTTATCTTTCATAAGTTCCTTAGCAAGATATCCGTTCATTGACATATCTTCCATAGCAAAACCTGTCATCATAGGTAAAATCGTCAGTAGGATCTGTTCGCTAGAAGAGAAATTAATGAATTTAGAAACGGATATAAAGATAACTGATATCTGCAGATGATGCGCCGTATCCAGAAAGTTGGATACGCCGTATCTTATTTCGTTAAAATTAAATCAGACTTGTTAGTGCAAATATTACGATATTTAAACTAAACGGTTTCTTCGGTTTTAATGATGACAAACATGTAACTTGTAATACATAACGTAAAATGTGCAAGTTACTTGCAAACATAAATCATCAATGCATACTTACATCAACACCTCCCGACGTCTCAAGTATGCTTTAACGAAGTCGTAGATTTCCATCCCGACATAAATCACTCAAGGTATAGACAAACAAATCTACTACTTGACAAATGATCAAAGAATTTTATTTTTCTAAACTTCACATTTTTAATGTGACAAAACATTTTTTCAAAAATATATTTCACAAATTATTTTTGAATTAAAAAGAAAAGTTTTATTTTGAAAAATATGTTTGAAAATCTCAACAGTCAAATTTCCCTCCAAAACAGCTCCTAACTTCCCCAAATAAACCTTCCCCACTAAAGACAAACGAAGGAGCGTCTACAGCACCATTAAATAGGTACAGCTCCACTAAATTTAGTGGAGCCGTCTGGTATTTAGTGGAGCCGTGGGTCTGTAACGGTCAGATTTTCCCTTGCCTATAAATAGTGGACCATTCCACACTTCCAACTTGATTTTTCCAGTCCTTTTTCTCTGGTCTTATCCCTCTTCACTTAGATAACTTTCTTTGATCATTTGGAGAGTCTTAGGTTGTTTAAGAGTGATCCAATCATCCACTCAAGTGATCCTCTTCATTCCTCTTGATTAGCAAGAGAAGAACACAAAGTATCCTAGATACAAAGTGTTGTCATCCCTCTTGATTAGCAAGAGAAGAACACAAAGTATCATAGATACAAAGTGTTGTAATCTCTCTTGATTAGCAAGAGAAGAACACAAAGTATCCAAGTAGATACAAAGTGTTGTCATCCCTCTTGATTAGCAAGAGAAGAACACAAAGTATCCAAGTAGATACAAAGTGTTGGAGTTGTTAGGTCTTGTAACATTTGTTACACTCTTGATTGTATCACAGAATACATCAAGATTACTTTTCTTTTGTGAGAGAGTGAGTCAAGATCATTGTGATCTTAAGAGATAGTGAAGATCTCTTGAAGCCATTGGGCTTGTGTGATTGATCATGTGGATCAAGGGTAGATCGGGTAGATCGTGGTAGATTGGTGCTAGCTAAGATTAGCACTCGACATCTAGCTTAGTGTCGGAAATAGGATAAGCAACGTGTATGGTGTAGATCGGGTAGATCGTGGTAGATTGGTGCTAGCTAAGATTAGCACTCGACATCTAGCTTAGTGTCGGAAATAGGATAAGCGACGTGTATGGTGTAGATCGGGTAGATCGTGGTAGATTGGTGCTAGCTAAGATTAGCACTTGACATCTAGCTTACTGTCGAAAAACAAGTTAAGCGACGTGTACGGTTTTCTCGGCCTAAAGGGAGTTTGTTGATTAGTGAAGTAACTCTCGAGTTGGGTACTCAGGGAGTGGAGTAGGGCGAAGAGGAGCTTCGTGACCGAACCACTATAAATCACCGTGTCCGGTTTGCGCCTTCTAACTTATCTCTTTACTTTCATTTCATTAGTTATCGCTTTATATTTATATTTGCATTGCATATGTGTTTGTGTGGCTTGTTGCTCATGTAGTGATTGATCATGTATGTTCCATGGTTTGATTGTGCATATGTTGTAGTTTACTATAGTCATCTCTAGATGCTATATACTCATTGTTGACACTCTTCATATTACGTCACACTTGATCGGGTGTTTGATACAAAAGTTTTAAGTTTTTAAATGGAAACGTATTCACCCCCCCCCCCCTCTACGGTTTCCATAATTGGTACCAGAGCCACGTCGCTCAAATTTTTAAAACAAATGGTTTTCAAAATTGAGTACGATCCATGTATCAAATTACCCATGAAGGTGATAAAAATATGAAAAGTATTTAGTTGCTTAATACTTACAAGTTTTGTTGTTAAGTATACTTTGTCATACTAGCTTGAAGGTTTTCTTAAACCACTAAAAGAACAGTGTCTTTAAGTGTCCGGTCATGTTTTCAGAACGAGTCATTAAGTCATGCAGTTCTGTATCAGAAAACAGACCACGGTACCACTAAACATTGTACGGTACCGTTATATTTAATGGTACCGTTGTAGGATCGAGTACTTCGAGCTTGATTGAGCTTGGTTAAACGAGAACCTCTAGGTGTAAGACTTGTGTTTATACGGAAACTAAACAACAAGAATATTAAAGAAGAAAAGACAATGATCCTCTATGGATCAGACTATGAACTAAGAATTATGTTATTGAATATTGTAATCGATAAAAGATATCTTGAACTCATGGACGGGATGTTTCTTTTATAATGATAAGAAACCCTAACCCTAACCCGTCTTACAAGAAAACGTGTGTAGAGATAAACATGATCTCTTCTAAAAATAAATCTAACAACCTTACTAAACATACGGATAACAAACAATAATATCCGCAGCAATAAACACTATCGGCAGAAACAAACTTAAACTATCGGCAGGAACCAACCGCAGCAGCAATGGATAACTATCGGCAGGAACCAGCTTCACTATCGGCAGCAATGAGAAATTCCTTATTTCTCAGAGATCCTAACAACCGTGGGTCATTTAACGGTGCCGTGCATCTGATTGTCTGTTTTTCATTTTTGGTTCATTTTCAAAAATCCATATAAAATCAACCATGAGTCTGTACGAGTCGTGTCGCCCCTCATTTTGAACGATGTTGAGTCTACTTTCATTTGAGAAACATTTTTATGAATTAGTTCTAAATGAAAGTATGTTAAAGTCCTTGATTTTCAACTAAAGGTCTTCTGGTCATGCAGTTTGCGTAAATTTTTGGTCAAACTGAAAAAGGGCGATTCAACTTTTAAACCTTGACATGTTTTCAAAGTGCTCAGCAAAAATATTTGAAATGGGGAGGAAACCAATTCATTGTCAAATAAAATCAAGCTTAGTATACATTGTTATACCTAATACACAAAATGACGATAAGTATTTTTGTGTGTTAAATTGCTATTTGCTTATTATAGTTTTTCGGTTTATGCATTTATAAGGCTCATGCTAAATCACTTGCACTATATTAAGTAATTAGTTTGCATTGCATATAGGCATCAACCATTTGTCTTGCATTTGTTGCAAGTTCTTAAAATGGTTTAGTAACTTTCTTAAGAATAGAAACTAAGTTGGTAGATCATGTGTGTCGAAAAATATTGTCTTACACAATTATTTTTCCAAAGGTTTAAGTGTAAAAAGTATATCACCCCAAAACACTTAACACTTTCATAAAATCCGTAACATGATCCTTAAAACATCACATCATTTTGTCTTGTTTGACCATGGGTTGTCTAAACAAGATAAAAGGTCATTTTAATACATTAGTATTTAAGTAAAAGAAAATGTATTAAACTTGCATTGATTTAACACACATACAAAATGTTTTAAACATTTAGTATTTTACATATGTGGTATAAAAATGGTTAAGATAATTATTTTTATACTAATGAGGTGTCGAAAAACTAAGAGTATTATACATAATAATATAAATAGTTTTTCTCAAATAAAAATAAATGACAATATCAAAGTAGTAACTTAGTTTGTCATTAACCTCACACATACAACTAGTGTTAAAATAAATGGAACACACTCCTTAAATTTTTATTTTCTTTTTAAAAAGGGAGTGATTGTGAGGGTCAAGAAAGATTTCGAGTACATATCAATTCATTATTCAAATTATGATTGATATCATCATCGAATCTAATTGACAAGTTTTCGAGTGTGGACATGAAATTGGAGTCATTATTTGTTTATCTTCAAGATAACATCAAAACATGATGAAACATATTATCTTGAATCTACATACTCAATCACACTCGATTGTTATGAAAATAATGACGTCCTCTCAAGACGAAAATAATATGCATCGGATCATAACTCACACTTGTGTTGAAGATGCCATATTGAGTCTTGTTGTCTAATAGTTGTGTTCCAAACATTAAACTAATATGTTTAAAAGATGCATAAAATACACAACTAAGTAGGAGTGACAACTTGGATGTTTCATCCGAAATATACAAGTAATTTACATTGCAATGCAATTAGTAAATGTGTCATTTCCGAAAAACCAAACAAGAGCAAACAAACAACATATGTAAACTTTGCTCATGAACGACTCAACACTCAATGTCACATGTCTAGTAAAAGTGTCACACATAATATGTTATTAACTATTATGTAAGTCATCAATCTTTGAGAATATCACATATATCTCTCTTATCAAAAGATTGACAAAGGATAACTTATATCCTATGCATCTTATTCCTTTTGTAACATGAATGGTTATGTTACAAGAGAGTACATTGCATCTTGTTAACAAATATAGGATATTAGAGTTGAATAATAACCTAATACTACATGTGTCATTGCATAAACAAGTAAAATTGGTCATACACTAAAATACTTGTTTCATAAAGCATTCTTAAGAGTGATAAGTTTCTTCTTAGAAAAGCATACTTGTTGAAATAAACAGTATGTCTCATTTCAAATAAAATGCTCACGAGATCTATTGAGGTAAGTAACCTTTACTAGATTCTCACTCAAGATATGCAAAGGAGCATTCTTGAAACACACACGATGTAGTAGATTCTACATTGTATCACATTTGAGTGTCTCTTGGTTCTAGGAAACCAAATCATGTTAAAATAACATGTAACAACTCAACAAACAAAGATGTTGTCCAAGAGATCATAAAATACACCATCTCCATCAAACAACCTTTAAATCTCAAACACGAAATTAAAACATCTCGCTTGCCTTTGTTAGGAGTTGTGTAAGACATGTCTTTTTCTTAACCGACTTTCAAAGTATGGTTAATTGAGTCATATTAGGCCATGTATTAGCGAAGTAAGCTAATATCATCTTTGCTACACTTCAATAGGAAAATATAGGAATTCAAATTTTTCTAACATGAGAATGACTACTGGAGAACCTATCGCACTAGAAATTCAATTTGACCTAACGGTTGAATTGCTTCCAAGAGAGAAGTTGGGTTCGTGTATAACCCGTAAAAATGGTCGTGTTTAGCCTTAATTGAGCACCACTAGTGATAGTCCCATACTCATTCTCTAACTTGAAAAACTTTCATTCCTACATTTGACTAGAGATAGTTTACATCGGTGAACTTTATCTCCCATTAGGATGTCATCTTGAACAAGTAGTAATTAGGATCTGCCTTAGCAAACCTAGATTGCTTGCATCCCACATACGTGTTTCAAAATGATAACATGTTCTCGTAAGATATGGTTAAATATCTTCATGATCTTAAATGCTAAATGATTATCATGTTTTACATGATGCTTGCATTTATTCCTTATGTGCATTATACATGATTTACTTGTAAAGTCGGCACCCACACTATGTCCTTTTGACACATTAGGAATTAGGTATGCCCATCACTATGAACCCTTAGAAGTCATAGAGCCATACACCAGTGTCAAAACCCATAGGTCAAAGTAGTCGCGAAGTTACCCTAATTCCCCAGTCATCACTTCGCCTTCTTCCAAGTAATACATCCTTTTGTCATGGGAAGGTTAGGAACAAACCTAGTAGAACTCGGAGTAGGGTTGACAACTTAAATATTTCATCCGAAATATTCAAGTAAGTTTAACTTGCGATCGCAATTGTTAAATGTCATATCCGAAACATCATACTCAAGCCTTTTAACAACATATGTTAAAACGCTCATCCAAAGGACTCACGAGTTACTATATAAGTAATTAGTAGTTCCTTTCATCCTCGTGTGAATATACATGTCTTAAGATCCCAAACCCTGCTGCAAATCAGCACCATAGGCCTAGCTTTACATCTTTCAAAACCCAATGAAACACTCACGTGCGAAGCACATAGAAATCCTTAAATCAACCCAACCTCTCAACCGAGAATCCCCTTACCATCTCCGTCTAGGTCTAGGAATGATGGAACATTTTCCATAAAACTTATGACTATTTAAATATTTCACTGGAAATATTAAAGTCATCTCTCGTACCCCTCTTATGATTACTTGAATATTTCACTGGAAATATTGTAGTCATCTCGTGCGTCTTGTCTCATGACTCTTTAAATATTTCACTGGAAATATTGAGTCATTCTTTAAATCCCTCTCATGACTATCTAAATATTTCACTGGAAATATTAAGTCATCCCTCACGTTCCTTGCATGATCTCTTGAATATTTCACTGGAAATATTGAGATCATCTATTCTATTTCGTGTCATGACTTTTAGATATTTCACTGGAAATGTCAAGTCATATCCTGTGTCTCGTCTGATGACTTTTTAAATATTTCACTGGAAATATTAAGTCATCTTTCACATCGCTCTAATGACTACCTATGTATTTCCTCGGAAATATAAAAGTCATTTCTTCTCGTCCAGTACCGGTCAAAGAATTTATTAGGTATAAATTCTCTCTTCATGTCGAAACATAATCAGCGAAGATTTATTCGTGAAATCATCTTAAATTCCAATGACAACTTAAATATTTCATCCGAAATATTTAAAGTATATTTAATTTGCGAAATGCAATTAAATGTCATTTCTCGTGTCGAAAAGTCTCACTAAATCAGCGAGATTTATTCGTGAAATCCTCTTAAACTCCAATGACAACTTAAATATTTCATCCAAAATATTTAAAGTATATTTAATTTGCAAAATGCGATTAAATGTCATTTCTCATTCTCGATGAACGTTCATCGAATCCCATTGGAGTCATTCATAAAAGAATTTATTCAGTATAAATTCTTTTAATCTAAAGTGCAGAAAAATCACAACATATGTGAATTTTCTTTGTCAAAAATCTTGCTTTCAATTCTCACTAACACCATCAAAACCCACTCGATGTAGTCTTGAACCTAAAACCGTCTCCTATCAGAATAGATTGTATCTATCATCTGATTCCTTAGCCTTTTTCCCTCCCACTTCCGCATGGTACTAAACACTACCAATGCTTCCGCATCCCACTCACCTTCCACACACCTCAAGCGAAAAACCGCTAGGATAAGTTGAGATAACCCCACTAGAACCTTGTCACCAACCTCACAACCCTGAAGATTTTATCTTCTTAACCCTTAGGATATCTCCTAGTAATCGCATGCCTCATCATAATATTCTATGAATATTTACAATGATTGAGAAGAGCTACGTGACTTCAAAGGTGAAGTTTATCGTATGCTATCCACCACTTGTCATGACGTTACTAAGCTCATCGGTTTTGTCAACGTTTGTTTTCCTCTTTATCTTTTACATCTTGTCCGGATGGTCATAGATTGAGGGGGAGCGAAAACACACTCATATAGTCTTTCACCAAACACTCTCAAGAACACACAAATGTGGTTCTTGTTCCCTAGGAAACTTCCATTTAGCTTCCCAGAACTAGGCTGCACAGGAAAATTCGTGACTTCCAGGTCACAGTACCGTTAAATAGGCCACGATACCATTAAATTTAACGGTACCGTGAGGTATTTAGTGGTACCGTGCCTATGTTTGATGAATTTTCACTGTTTCCTTTAGATCCCTGCATCCCTAACCTCAAACCTGCAAAATTTTGCAAACTCACATACACCCTAGGATTCTTTCACTACACCATAGGACTCTACCACCAACTTTTAGTTTGAATCCCACAACCCTTGCCTATAGAAGGCCTCACTATTGCAAGCTTATCTTGCATCATCACACTCAACCCTCATAGGTACACTTCACTCTTGACAGTGATAGTTAGTCTAAGAACCTTAACCCATAGATCATCACACTCACACCTTACAACCTTCAACTCATCGATCATCACACTCAAACCTTACAACCTTCAACCCTTATATCAATCCCACTCAAACCTTTTAGCTACACTTCACTCATGACAGTGATAGTTAGTCTAAGAACCTTCAACCTATATATCATCACACTCAAACCTTATAACCCTCAACTCATCACACTCAAACCTTACAACAACCTTCAATCCTCACAAACACATGAAACCCTTCATGCACCAAATTATCTCTAACACACAAATAGGATCATCCAACCTAGAAACCTAGAACTTCGTTACCTTAACCCCGTTAGAGATATCCACCAACAATCCTGTTAGGATCACATACACCTTTTCTTTTTCCCTTTTGAAATATATCATGCATCTCATTGTCAGTGCAAACGATATATTAACCTAAACCATCCTTTCCCACCTTTCCTCAAAGGGAAAAACCAACATCTCCAACCACATCATCTTCATCCTCCACCTTTAGGATTCCTACACCCTTACCTCCACCAAGTCCACCACAACCTTTAGCTATCACACTAACCCTATCACCATCAAACCTCTTTGGACTTGGCACTAACACATCATCCTTATCACTATCACCATCACCACAACCACTAATGGGTCATCCCATTACTTATCCCCTACAACCACATAACCCAAGTTGTCCTTGTTGTCACCACAACCAACACTCTCCCACCTTATGGAATCATTTAGGTATAACCTCTATCGAGTCTACTTTATGGCACGACTTGTCATAATAGTAATCATTTAGTGTATGTCTTATCAACAAACTATCCTTAACATCAATCATCTTAGGTAGATGATTATGTTGTTCAAAAGGTTTGTTAGAACTTTCCTCCCAATGACAACTTGGAATAAGTCATTTAGTGCGTCAGTCAATGAACGAATCTCGTTCTTGATTAGTGTAATTGAGTGAACAATTTCACCTTAGGTTCTCGGTCGGGTTGTGACACTTACGTGTTAACATAGTTTAACCCATGCATGTCTTGCTATGTGTATTCTATCCCTATAATGTTGCTCCTATACTGTTATATATTATGCTGCACGAAGCTAACCCTTGATGTAGGAAAAGCCTTTGTAAGAATTTGATCCATGGATCCGCTAGATACTAAGGTAAATAAACAAGGGGTTTAAGTCACCATAGGGGAGCATTGAGCCAGGGGGAGCTCGGGAGTATTTGAATACATAGCATGGAGTCGTCTTCACAAGTGTTGATAGAAGGCTTCACTAGGATGATGCAAACTCGCCTTTCTAGGAAGAAAGGAATGTAGTTCAATAAGGGGGAGTAGGGAATGAATTCAAGGGAGCGCTCGAGGCAACTACCTTTTTGATTCGACAAAAGGGGGAGAAGGGGAGTGTAAACAGGTAACTTTTACATTTTACTATGTGTTACGGTTTACATATTTGTCATCATCAAAAAGGGGGAGATTGTTAGTGCAAATATTACGATATTTAAACTAAACGGTTTCTTCGGTTTTAATGATGACAAACATGTAACTTGTAATACATAACGTAAAATGTGCAAGTTACTTGTAAACATAAATCATCAACGCATACTTACATCAACACCTCCCGACGTCTCAAGTATGCTTCAACGAATTCGTAGATTTCCATCCCGACATAAATCACTCAAGCTATGGACAAACAAATCTACTACTTGACAAATGATCAAAGGATTTTATTTTTCTAAACTTCACATTTTTAATGTGACAAAAAAAAATTTCAAAAATATATTTCACAAATTATTTTTGAATTAAAAAGAAAAGTTTTATTTTGAAAAATATGTTTGAAAATCTCAAAAGTCAAATTTCCCTCCAAAACAGCTCCTAACTTCCCCAAATAAACCTTCCCCACTAAAGACAAACGAAGGAGCGTCTACAGCACCATTAAATAGGTATGGCTCCACTAAATTTAGTGGAGCCGTCGGGTATTTAGTGGAGCCGTGGGTCTGTAACGGTCAGATTTTCCCTTGCCTATAAATAGTGGACCATTCCACACTTCCAACTTGATTTTTCCAGTCCTTTTTCTCTGGTCTTATCCCTCTTCACTTAGATAACTTTCTTTGATCATTTGGAGAGTCTTAGGTTGTTTAAGAGTGATCCAATCATCCACTCAAGTGATCCTCTTCATTCCTCTTGATTAGCAAGAGAAGAACACAAAGTATCCTAGATACAAAGTGTTGTCATCCCTCTCGATTAGCAAGAGAAGAACACAAAGTATCCTAGATACAAAGTGTTGTCATCCCTCTTGATTAGCAAGAGAAGAACACAAAGTATCCAAGTAGTAACAAAGTGTTGTCATCCCTCTTGATTAGCAAGAGAAGAACACAAAGTATCCAAGTAGATACAAAGTGTTGGAGTTGTTAGGACTTGTAACATTTGTTACACTCTTGATTGTATCATAGAATACATCAAGATTACTTTTCTTTTGTGAGAGAGTGAGTCAAGATCATTGTGATCTTAAGAGATAGTGAAGATCTCTTGAAGCCATTAGGCTTGTGTGATTGATCATGTGGATCAAGGGTAGATCGGGTAGATCGTGGTAGATTGGTGCTAGCTAAGATTAGCACTCGACATCTAGCTTAGTGTCGGAAATAGGATAAGCAACGTGTATGGTGTAGATCGGGTAGATCGTGGTAGATTGGTGCTAGCTAAGATTAGCACTCGACATCTAGCTTAGTGTCGGAAATAGGATAAGCGACGTGTATGGTGTAGATCGGGTAGATCGTGGTAGATTGGTGCTAGCTAAGATTAGCACTCGACATCTAGCTTAGTGTCGAAAAACAAGTTAAGCGACGTGTACGGTTTTCTCCGCCTAAAGGGAGTTTGTTGATTAGTGAAGTAACTCTCGAGTTGGGTACTCGGGGAGTGAAGTAGGGCGAAGAGGAGCTTCGTGACCGAACCACTATAAATCACCGTGTCCGGTTTGCGCCTTCTAACTTATCTCTTTACTTTCATTTCATTAGTTATCGCTTTATATTTATATTTGCATTGCATATGTGTTTGTGTGCCTTGTTGCTCATGTAGTGATTGATCATGTATGTTCCATGGTTTGATTGTGCATATGTTGTAGTTTACTATAGTCATCTCTAGATGCTATATACTCATTGTTGACACTCTTCATATTATGTCACACTTGATCGGATGTTTGATACAAAAGTTTTAAGTTTTTAAATGGAAACGTATTCACCCCCCCTCTACGGTTTCCACAAGACTTTTATTCAGAAAGGAGATACGCCGCTTATGAATTAGAATGCGCCGTATCAGTTTAAATTATCAAAAATCGATTATATTTATTAAAATTAAATGCGTCGTATTAACAAAAGCTAATGCGCCGTATTTTCGTTACGTTTCAAAATACAAGATTTTTGATTCATTAGATGCGCCGTATCGATAAAGATCGATGCGTCGTATCTGTTTAATAATTCGAAAACTATTTTTAATTTAAATCAAAAATACGCCGTATCTGTTAAAACAGATGCGTCGTATGGCGTTAGGGTTTAGAAAAATTTCTTATTAAAAACAGAATACGCCGTATCTTGGGGAAAGATGCGTCGTACTCGAATTTATTAAACGCGTTGTATTTTATAAAAATTAAACGCAATACGCCGTATCTGTGAAAACAGATGCACCGTATCGTTTGTATCTGCACAATACAACGATAGCAGAATACAGAAAAATAGAAAAAATAAAAACAAAAAATAAAAACAAACAAAAAGAAACAAAAATTAAAGAAAATAAAAACACACAAAAACAGGAAATATGCAAAATATACAATGAATGCAATTTATCTAATATATAACAGGGTTAGTGGTTAGAATCTAAAAATAAAATAAAAAGAAAAACCTAATTTAAAAACTAATCAAATTAACAGATAATAACAATTCACTCCCCGGCAACGGCGCCAAAAACTTGATGCGCGTGTATGTCGTTGCGATTTAGCAGTATTAATGCCTACTCAAGTTTTAAATTTGTATTTAGCCGACTTATCAATAACACACACACTTAACGAGCAGTGTACCCGGTCAGTATGAATATAATGGTAAGTAGAGTGTCGATCACTAAGAGTGGAACGTATTATCTAGTTATTCTAATCAGTATTTTAATATCCTAAGTTAGCTATACAACCTAATCTAACGCAAGGGAGTTCAGCCTGAGAGACTGGCACGGTTTGGTTATGATTAAATATAAACTAAACTAATGAGCACGAATCAGCGATTAGCACACACGTACACAGATAGATACTTGAGACAATAAGAAGACCTGTCCTGATAATTAAGTAGCTTGTCACTTGTTTTATTGCTAGTTTTATATGAAGTGTATATAATTAACCCTTTCTCGTTGGCTCTAATCTTATCGGCGAGTAAACCCTTAATGATCACTTATGTCTATCCCACTATCCTAGAAACGATAGAATAAATAGGCGAGGAAGGGGCATGGCGACCCAAGCAATGCTCAGCTAGACACAGAGGTTATCAATGCACTAATAAAAGTCACCAAAGACATCAACATATAAAATTTAATTAATGGGAAAGAAATTTTAAGGGGTGCGCATGATTTTCCGTAGTCACATGACGTCGGCCCATCAATCCAGATGAATTAAAGTGTACTAATACAATAAAACAAAACTACTTAATGAATTGAATACACGCAGGACCTTCTTACAGCTCTTGTATCTTCGTTCAGGGTGTGTCTTGTGCTGCTAATACGTCTGAATTCGGCTTTAGGGTTTCTGTCTTTCTCTTCTGAGTTAAGCTAAGTGTCAACCCCGAAATTCGTCTGACTTTGGGGTATTTATAGTTTCTGTCTGAGGGTTAGATGCGGCGCATCTAGTAAATAAATGCGGCGCATTGACTTAACTTCGCGTGGGGTCCAAGATTAGTATATTCAGGAATATTCGTACACCGCCTTAAGATGCGGCGTAACTCCATTTCTTTATGCGGCGCATGTCCTTTGCTATCTTGGATTGTAACTTGTGAAATCTTGATAGTGATACGCCGTATGTAAGAAGTATGTTGCGGCGTATCTGGAGCAGAATGATCTTGATCTTGTACATTTCAGTAGACTCTTAACATCTTGCTTGTTTTGCTCCATAATTAGTCCAAAATCGCCAAGTTTCACATAATACTTGTTTTTACCTGAGAATTACAAAAGTAAACATTAACGTATCAATTCTCATATATAATATAATAAAACAAGTCAAATAAATAGGATAAATGATGATAATAAAATGTACTTATTTGAGTTCATCAAAAGGGATTATTTATAGTGGAGGTTTGAGGTTGTTTAAGGATGGATAAAGGTGTTTGGATGATAGGGACAAAGTGTGTTTGTGAATTTGGGGAAGTGCAGGATGAAATGGGCTAAAAAGCAGAAAAAAAATTCTGTGAACCCGTCCAGCAGATGGCCGGTCCCCTTAATTGGGGCCGGTCCCCTTAATAATTAAGGGGGCCGCCTTATCAATTAAGGGGGCCGCCCATCTGGTGTCTTTCTGAGTTCCAAAAATGAGTTTTTTCTGCAGAGATGGGTAAGGAGAGCTATGTTTTGAGCTTTTGGTTTCAGGCAAGTCCCACTCTTTGAGGCAATAAAGTATGTATTATGCATGCAAGTCATATTAATTAAAGGGATTAAGCAAACAAGTAATTTCATATATCATGCAAACATACTCATCAAGCAAGTAATATCATCTATCATGTAATATCATCAAGAAAGTAATATCATCTAGCATGTAAACATACTCATCAAGCAAGTAATATATATGAACTAGGAAACAATAAACTACACCAAGTATTTTCTTAATTATATGTGCCTATGTGAGGGATCCTGATGAAACAATAAACTACACCAATTAATGAACTATTAGAGGGATCCTAAAGTGTGCCTATGTGCAATAAATGGGAACTTAAGATAGCATGGACTTCTAGATTTGTTACAAATAAAATCTTAATAGACAAACCATGGTCCGCTTGATTTGCCTTAGTTCACTTTTAAATGTCATGTATATAAATATAGATGACAAATATGAGATCACCATGCATGATTTAAAAAAAATGTTTTTAGCATTATTCAACAATGTTTGAAAGTGGGTATTTATGTAGATGTTAAAGTTATTTGAATAAAATAGATTGGGTTTTATTTAAAAATGTGTTTATGAAGAATGAGTAAAAAGAAATTCCCAATCTTTGACTTTGATCAAAATAGGATTATTGAAAAAAAATGAGATAGTAAAACATGTTAATAGAAAGATGACATAATCTTTTGAAAAATCATTTTTCCAAAATGTGAAGTTTTTGCATATTTTGAAAACAAATAACATTAATGAAAAAATGGTTGTTAATGATCTCATGCTCAAGGGAATTGGTTAAGGCTATTGTCACATGCTATCCTTTTCTACATATCCTATGGTCATAAGGAAGTGACGACTAAATTCTATAGGTTTGATGTGCGAGTGTTGAATGGGGTATAACCTAACATCTATAGTTCCTCTGTTGTCGCACACTTATCTAACTTAATGCCATAATCTCCGAGAGCTTGTTTCATCCATAGTTTTCTAATCCTACTTCTATGTTAATGATTAATCCACTCAACTCATTTCACTTCATCACCATGAGTTTTCTAAAAGTGGACATAGAAGATTTCTATTTTAAAAGGTATTGCTAAAGAGGGCCAAAGGGAAAATAACTAGTGACTCTAGGTTATTCATATAAGCTATTATATATATATATATATAACTAGGCATTACGAGCTAAATAGGCATGCAATAACTAGTCATTAATCTAAGCATATATTATAACACCAAACTTAAAAAGAAAGCGTACCTTTTAGTCTTCAGTAGATTATTCTTCAAACGCTTCAAAGTGTTTAGGTTGACTTGTAGAAGTCAATCAAAGAGGAGATGCCGATTTCCCAATGAGTTAGCAATTTAGCCACTTGGTCCCCATTGTCTCATTAATCCAAAGTTGTTTGAACCAAACATGGGTTGCAATTGACTAGGATGCATATATGGTGGAATTATTCCCCAAGGATTGAAGCTTGGTGGATTTGGATAATTCCACATTGGGTAATTATTATTATTATGAGGGTTTTGTCGATTTTTATTTCTTCTAGGTTGAGGAGATTTAGGTCGAGGGTGAGGATTATGTGGTCTTCTTAAAGGAGGTATTTTTTATCTTAATTTCGGTTTAGAAAATCCGGTTTTGGCTTTTAATGATGGTTTATAAAAACTTTTTACTTCCTCATCACTCGAAATAGGTAATTTTCTATCTTTTATAAGTATATACTTAGGTTTTGACTCTAATGGTTTTTGTTCACTAGATTGACATTCAAACTTTACATTTTTATTTTCACTTGTTGAAACATTATTTGAATTAAATCCTAGTCCGGTTTTATCTCCCGATGCTCTTTGAATGCTTATTATTTCCCTAAGTGAATTACTACTATTTTCAAATTTTTTAAGTTTAAAAATTTCTTCCTTAAGTATTTCGTTTTTATTTTTAGTTTCTTGACATGTTTTACATTCAAAAATTTCTTTACCTTTTTCTAAGCTATGTAGTTTAATTTTTAATTCTAGTATTTCTTTTTCTAATTTGTTAGTGTAATGGAGTAATGGGGAAGAACATCATTTATTACCCCCATATGTGCTAAATATTTTAAAAAGTACTCCAAGTTTTTCAATTATCTTAATTCTAGTCATTAGAATAGTTAATTGTAAAGTTATGTAAAAGTTCAAGTGTAAGGGGAATGCAACGCCCCTATGATGTATTATTTTGGATGGTAGGGCAAGAGTGTATGAAAAAAAAAAAAAAAAAAAAAAAAAAAAAAAAAAAATCAAGAAAAAAAAAAATGAGAAAAAGAAAAATAGAAAAAACATACGGACTACCATCCCGTTTCATTTTAGGTTTATTTTATGTTTTTGTTATTTTGTTTTTAGCTTAAGTCGAGTCTAGTCTTGGCTTAGCAACGCCATATTATACATGTAATTAATCAAGATCTTTAACTCGCCACCAGTAAAATATCCCTTATCCAACAAAACCGTGTTTATCATATCCCTACACCTCACGTTATAACCCATTTAAAAGCCCTCTTTGATAGTTTATCTTAGGTGCTTACGCCTAGTGGAGGAGGTCTTTTATCCTTTCCCAAGCCTATGGTAATCTATTTGCTATGACAGGTAGTGAGAGATATTATCCGTTTTCATTTATGAGATTTATTTTGATGACACTTGAGAGATGTGAGTATCTAAACACTACTTGTGAGGTGCTAGTTTGTAATCTCCATGCTTATTATGATTAAAGTGGAACGACTGTTTGTTGTAATTACTTTTATATTAGCATTAAATGACCCCTAACTTGTATTTTGATTAGAATAAAAGCACATTTGCTTGAGGACAAGCAAATCTCAAGTGTAAGGGTATTTGATGAAGCGAAAAGTGTACCGCTTTTAGGGGTCATTTAAGCCCTAAATCGTATTTATTTGATCAAATATTGCCCTAAATCGTTCCTTTTGTCATTTTAGGTACTTTGGAGAAGAAATCTGGAAAAGGAAGCATTTTGGACGTTTTTGGAGCATAAAAGTGAAGAAAACGACAAAGTCTCAAAATCGGCTGGAAAAGTACCTTTGACGGCGTCAGGGATTGCCCTTGACGGCGTCATGGCTTGGCAAAAGAGGTGGATATGAAAAATACACATGATAAGCCAGAGAATTTTACAATGAAAAATCTGACGGCGTCACCCTTTGAAGTAATCAAGGCCATCACGGTTTAACTTAAAGAGGGACGGCGTCAAGCCTTATTCTGACGGCGTCAAGCCTTGATAAGCCAGGGAGGATTTTGGAGCTCTAAAGAGGGACGGCGTCAAGAAGGCCATCCGGGAACCCTAGACACGGCTAGGTGACGGCGTCAATATCTACAGCGTGACGCCGTCAGACCCTAAACTCTATATATAGTTTTGCAATTTTTTGTCATTAGTGTGCAACTTTGTGAGGAGAAACCCTAAGATGAATTTCTGCCATTTTTAAGGGTTTTCATACCCTTGGATCTCCCATGTTTAATTGAAGATAAGTAATTGTTTAATCAATCAATATGTCTATGTGTTGTTTGATTATATCTTGTTCTTGTCTTTTGATTAACATGTTAGGCTAGATTTATCTTGTGTTTGCTTAGATCTAATGAAACCTAGCTATTGATTATTGGTTATTAGTGTGTTATTTATTGTATTGGATGATTGTTTATCGATGTTAGGCTTAAGAAAACTGGCTAACTTCCTATTCGGTAACTTGCTTGAATGTCTTAAGAAACATGAACCAATGCGTACTAAGGTTTTTATGGTTGTATTTAATGCATGAGCGAATTCTAGTGATCCCATGTTAGGAGCTTCTTAGCCGGCTCGGCATAGGAGTGAAGTAGGAGCTTGTAGAGTTGGGGAAGTACGTACGCCACCCCACGATTGGTATTAAGGAATACACCCGTCATCCACGCAATTAATACACACTAATCAACCGGTAAAAGATAGTTAGGGAGTAAGGAAATCTAAGTAAACACATTTCTCTCCACATAAGTTTCACAACCTTTTCATTTTCAGTTATTTTATTTTATTTGCATTTGTAGTTATTTGGGTTAGTTGACTAGCAACTAATTCCGCCCACTCCTTCATACCCGAGATTTTAATTGCTTTTATAAAAAATTATAAAAATACAAAAAGAATCTTCCCTCACCCTTAGACCTATTAAAGTAGTTTTTCAATCCTAACGACACTATTCCCTGTGGAGAACGATCAATCCCCCGTACTTACCACTACACTATACTACATCGGTCAGGTACACTGCCTGGTGGGGTTGTAAGCCTCTTGAGATCCCTCGAGAGGTAAAACCTGTTGTAAGGTCGCAAAACCACGCATCAAGTTTTTGGCGCCGCTGCCGGGGAATAGTTATTGTTTAGGTTGAATTTTTATTTTATTAGGTCTACTCACTAGATTCCTTTCTTGTGAGATTTTTATTTTATTTTTCTAGGTTTTTCTTTAGTCTATCTTTTTCTTCGTTTCTTTGTTCGTAACCATTACCATCCGACATCATGGAAGATGGTAATATCCTTGATCCCAACAACCCACCACCATAACAACACCCACCTCCTAGAGCCCGCACCTTAGGAGAGTATTCCCGTCCTAGCCACCATGGCTATCGAAACACCATTGAGCTCACTCAAGGAGCCAATGTCACACCCTTGCGATCCGACACCATCCGGTTGGTGCAAAGCGGATGCGCATTCCATGGACTTCGCTCTGAAGATCCTAATCAACATCTCAAGGACTTTTTTAAAATCGTTGATTCCATAGACCTTGATGTTGCCACTCGAGAGACGACCCGACTGCGTCTCTTTCAATTCTCTCTGCGGGACCAAGCTAGTCAATGGCTAGAGCGTCTACCCGCAGGATCCATCACCTCTTGGGATGATCTCACCACTCGGTTCCTCGCTCAGTTTTTCCCACCGGGAAGAACTACCAAGCTAAGGAATGATATCTTGATGTTCCAACAACGTCAAGGCGAAACCCTCTACGAGGCATGGACTTGATTCAAGGACTTACTCCAAAAAGTCCCTCACCATGGCATGGATACTTGGCTACAAATCCAACTATTTTATGATGGCGTAAACTATCAAACTAGAAGAGCCATAGATTACGCTACCAATGGAAGGTTGAGCAGGCTCAGTGTCGATAAGTGCTGGGAAGTCATTGAGGACTTAGCACAGTACGAAGAAGAAGAATGGAAAGACTCAACGTTCTCGGAAGAAGGGATTTTAAATTGCATAAGTGCAACCCAAGAACAGCTGTTCGGAAACATAAAAAGGCAGGTTGAGAGATTAATGAAAGCTGAGACACCTACGGCTGACAAAAATCCCGATGAGTGCGTGAATACAATTGGTAAACATACATTTCATCAATTCTCACGTCAAGATGAATTTGAAGGGATAATGCTAACTTTCATGAACAACCAAGAGAGACGGATCTAGGAATTAGAGACTCAATTGAAAAACACCCAAGATATGTTCATGGAACTAGCAGAAAAATTTATCGCGAGAATAAAGGAGAAAATTAGGGAAGAAGCTTCACACAAAAAGATCGAGAAGATCTTTGAACTCCCGGTCCCTAATGAACCATACAACGAATGGGATGATGAAACCCCTTTCCCCGAGCCTTCACTTTTAAAACCCTCTTATCCATTTGGATCCCCTCGCGAGAAAAAGAATTCTCAAGATCATAGCATTTTCGTGGGAAGCATGGTTGTCACGCTCCCTAACTTTCATGAAGCTAGGAAACGATCTTTTGGCTTTAAGCCAGGTGTGAGAAGAACTCAATTAAAGCACACCCTCATTTCAAAAACCCCCTGGAAAAGTTCCTCTCACTCCCTGAATACCTGCCGTGATGGAAATTGGAACCTGAATGAGACGTCAACCGGCCCTTTCCAACATTTTACTACATCCCGTGACAGTAACAAAACATTTGACCCAGGAGGAACTTGTTAACGAGACTAGCTATCAGGGTTATTGACCCTGACTAGCTGCTCCCTTAAAGTACAAGGGGCTCATTTGTAAACTGGCACAAAGTGGTAAATTACGCTGGTCTGACGGCGTCAGACTATGAACGTGACGCCGTCACCCCATCTGCACAGCAATAATAACTTTACTTCCATCACTTTCATCACAAACCCCACAAACCATATCCACTCCAACCCCACCCACGAATTTTCAAGGTCAAATTCACCGACTTTCGTTACCAATCTCCACGTGGTAAGTAATTCTTATTCATTCTTTTCGCTTTAATTACTCATAGGATTCTTAAATTTCGAAAACCCCCAACTCATGAAACCCTAGGATTGATTCATGCCTAGAACTCATAATGCCTTTAATTAGTGTTATTTAGCAATGATTAAAGCATTTAATGATTGGCAATCAAATGGGTCTATTCACTAATTGGGTGGCCACGAATTTGAACCATAACCTATGATCCAATCACCCATTTTGCTGTAAAAAGGGGCGTTTGGTTTATGAAATTGAAGTTTGGATATTGATTTTTCCCTCGTAATTTTGGATTTGAATTTGGTCGAACCTGACGGCGTCACCTAGCAAAGGGTGACGGCGTCAGACTTGTCTGATGCTCAAACAATTCTTTGATTCACAAATTAACCCTTTTTGTTCCTCCTTGCTTTGTTCCAGATAATGAGTAAGCGTCAAAGACCTAGCAGAGGGAGTTCCTCTAGATCTCAACAAGAGAACTTTGGCGACACGGTCCTCAGTTGGGGTGTCTTCGATGACGATGCTGCCACAATTAAATACACCCAATTGCTACAGCACAAAGTTGAAAATGGGGCCGTGGTAGATTGGAGCTTTTTGAGGAGGGAAGGTCTTGAGCAAACCTTTCTCCAAAGCTTTCAGACGGATGAATTTACCGGCCCTCAGTGGGAAAACCTGTTTAGAACTCAAGAGCCGGTCTATGACGAATTGGTACGTGAATTCTTTGCCACTTTTCACTTTGGCATGGCTGAGGCAAGGACCGATGTGGGCAGGACCACAATCTATTTTAGGCTGGGGGTGAGCTTAGGACATGCTCAGTTACTGAGTTTGGATGGAGACTTGGGTTGTACAGTCAGCATGAAACCACTCAAGCAGGGTTCATGCCTAGGTTGTTGCATGGGGAGATAATGAGGAATGATTTTAGATGTTCCATGTTCTGGCCGACTATTGGGGATGGTGTTTACACCTCGACTACTGTGGCATCTCAAATCAGGGAACTTAGGGTTAGGTTGACCCATAGATGTCTAACCTACAGCTTGACAGGGCGCCACAGCTCTCACCACCGCGTCACTGCTTCAGACCTCTTCTATTTGTACACCATTTACTCAGATGAGGTTTCCTGCAACATCCCATTTTGGGTAGCTAGCTTTCTGAATGGTGGAGTTGGGGAAAGGGAAGGAGATAGGATTTATGGTGGGATGTTTATCACCCGGCTGGCCCGATCCTATGGAGTCCTCAGGCCCGAGGTCATGAGGTATTTGAGTGGTGGTGATGTATGCAAGACAGTGAAGGTTAGGTCCCTGAAGCAAATGGAGGTTGTTATGGAGATGCATGATGGGACCTTTATGTGGTATAACCCAGACGGAGATGAGGATGTTGGTGATGGGGATGATGAGGAGGAGGAGCATCAGCTGCAGCAGCATGGGGGTTATGAGGCTGGTACGGCAGATTACTACCGGCACATGAGCAGAGGGGATTGGCAGGCTCACCAGGGGCATGGATGGGCCAGGTTGATACTTGGAGGACTCGGGTGGACGAGAGGTTCGACTGGATGTATGATCACACTGTTCGGCAGATGCAGCATCTATCTACGCGTGATCAGTTGGACCCACACCTGCAGATTGACCCTTTCCCTGGGCGTGAGCAGGACTACCCACCATATGGGTACTACGGGCACCTCCCTCCTAACTATGACTATCGCCAAGGTCCCCCACCCCAGTGATGATTTGATTTGATGTTATGATGTTTTAACAATTTAATCTATGGTTGTATGTTTTAGAACAATTTGGTCTGTAATAGTTTCGGAATAGGCATCTTTTGGCCTTTAAACATTTGTGACACTTTGTTTTCTTTATTGCACCCAAGCTTTATTTGCTTTGTGTGTTTATTTATTTGTTTGATTTTATTTGTTTCCGTATGTGTGTTTAATTTTTATTATTATTGATTCATGTTCAAAACTAAATTTGTGAAAATGCTTTATCTTGTTTTTAACTTCGTCTTAACTACATATAAAGGTATTTTGCAAAAAGATAAGTGTAAGGGAAATCCAAATCGGTTTATTAGAACAAATGAACATGAATCGTAATAATAATAAATTAACATACATATTAGTATTTGTTTGAGTCAAATGCTTGTATCGAGTCATAATGATATTTTGCAGGAATTCCAGGAAGTAAGGTATAGGTTTTTCCAGAAATTTTCCGGAAACTTAACATGAGAATTCTGTCAGATCATTTCTGACGGCGTCAGGCGTTACAACCTGACGGCGTCAGGTTTTAATTTTCAAAAATTTTTGAAAGTTTTGTTTTCATAAAAAGTTTTTATTAAATCTCTAACTTATAAACTCCAGGAATCTGCAAAATTATCATTCCACAAGCATTATATCCTTATATATAGAATTTATCCCGCCGATGTTATGCAGGTTTTCGTGTTTGTTTTCTCAGGTTTAACAGGTTATTTTGGACAAGGAGATGTATGTGGAATCAAGCTCTTGGCGATGCATTAGTCTTGGAGCTTCTACATTCTCTTGGAAGAAGATCTAACCATGTTACCACATTATCCACCGAGCGAATCAGGGAGTATTTGATTTCATTATTTTACCTTTTCACTTTTACATCTTGTTATTTGAACATTGGGGACAATGTTCATCTTAAGTGTAAGGGGGGGGGGGGTAAAATACGATACTTTAGAGAATACAATTACGCTTGATTTTTGTTTGTTTAATAGTAGATGTGTAATAAAACTGAGATAAATACCTGTTAGGGCAATTTTAGTGCAAAATTTAAAATTTTTTACAACATATAGGAGTGAAACTTTGATCTTAATGAGCGTCTCACGGATAGGAGTTATATGACTAGCACAAAACCGTACCACTAAAAAAATTTCCACCCCCAAATATGTGAGGTTCGCCCCTAGAATTGGTAGGAAAAGCATTTATGGTATGATGTGTGTACCGGTAGCACTTAGATTCTAGAACTTGCGTTAGGACCATTCCGAGGCCACAAGTGAGACTACATTCATGTAGTTAGATTTACTACATGATAAGAGGCATTAGGATTAACCCATTGTTTTACACCTGTGTTTTTGTTATAATTACATTGGCTACATAGGTCAAGTAATTCTCCCACACCCTTTGCGTTGTACTCATTTTTAGTACACGATACCCCTAGTACACCCCTCAGAGCCTATCTTTTCGTTTCGACCTTTAAGCATTTTACTTAAAGGAAGAATTTGTTACACCCCACTTAAATGTACACCCAAATCGCCTTAGCCTACCTTGTATGCACTCATTTTTTGTGCATTATTGTGACAACATTTGTTTAAACCCCAAGTTAATTATCTAATTGATTACATGGTTGCTAAGTCGAGTCATATCCTTGTACATATTGTTTTGGGACGATTGGGACTCATGGGTAAAGTACTAGTGTAATGGAGTAATGGGGAAGAACATCATTTATTACCCCCATATGTGCTAAATATTTTAAAAAGTACTCCAAGTTTTTCAATTATCTTAATTCTAGTCATTAGAATAGTTAATTGTAAAGTTATGTAAAAGTTCAAGTGTAAGGGGAATGCAACGCCCCTATGATGTATTATTTTGGATGGTAGGGCAAGAGTGTATGAAAAAAAAAAAAAAAAAAAAAAAAAAAAAAAAAAATCAAGAAAAAAAAAATGAGAAAAAGAAAAATAGAAAAAACATACGGACTACCATCCCGTTTCATTTTAGGTTTATTTTATGTTTTTGTTATTTTGTTTTTAGCTTAAGTCGAGTCTAGTCTTGGCTTAGCAACGCCATATTATACATGTAATTAATCAAGATCTTTAACTCGCCACCAGTAAAATATCCCTTATCCAACAAAACCGTGTTTATCATATCCCTACACCTCACGTTATAACCCATTTAAAAGCCCTCTTTGATAGTTTATCTTAGGTGCTTACGCCTAGTGGAGGAGGTCTTTTATCCTTTCCCAAGCCTATGGTAATCTATTTGCTATGACAGGTAGTGAGAGATATTATCCGTTTTCATTTATGAGATTTATTTTGATGACACTTGAGAGATGTGAGTATCTAAACACTACTTGTGAGGTGCTAGTTTGTAATCTCCATGCTTATTATGATTAAAGTGGAACGACTGTTTGTTGTAATTACTTTTATATTAGCATTAAATGACCCCTAACTTGTATTTTGATTAGAATAAAAGCACATTTGCTTGAGGACAAGCAAATCTCAAGTGTAAGGGTATTTGATGAAGCGAAAAGTGTACCGCTTTTAGGGGTCATTTAAGCCCTAAATCGTATTTATTTGATCAAATATTGCCCTAAATCGTTCCTTTTGTCATTTTAGGTACTTTGGAGAAGAAATCTGGAAAAGGAAGCATTTTGGACGTTTTTGGAGCATAAAAGTGAAGAAAACGACAAAGTCTCAAAATCGGCTGGAAAAGTACCTTTGACGGCGTCAGGGATTGCCCTTGACGGCGTCATGGCTTGGAAAAAGAGGTGGATATGAAAAATACACATGATAAGCCAGAGAATTTTACAAAGAAAAATCTAACGGCGTCACCCTTTGAAGTGATCAAGGCCATCACGGTTTAACTTAAAGAGGGACGGTGTCAAGCCTTATTCTGACAGCGTCAAGCCTTGATAAGCCAGGGAGGATTTTGGAGCTCTAAAGAGGGACGGCGTCAAGAAGGCCATCCGGGAACCCTAGACACGGCTAGGTGACGGCGTCAATATCTACAGCGTGACGCCGTCAGACCCTAAACTCTATATATAGTTTTGCAATTTTTTGTCATTAGTGTGCAACTTTGTGAGGAGAAACCCTAAGATGAATTTCTGCCATTTTTAAGGGTTTTCATACCCTTGGATCTCCCATGTTTAATTGAAGATAAGTAATTGTTTAATCAATCAATATGTCTATGTGTTGTTTGATTATATCTTGTTCTTGTCTTTTGATTAACATGTTAGGCTAGATTTATCTTGTGTTTGCTTAGATCTAATGAAACCTAGCTATTGATTATTGGTTATTAGTGTGTTATTTATTGTATTGGATGATTGTTTATCGATGTTAGGCTTAAGAAAACTGGCTAACTTCCTATTCGGTAACTTGCTTGAATGTCTTAAGAAACATGAACCAATGCGTACTAAGGTTTTTATGGTTGTATTTAATGCATGAGCGAATTCTAGTGATCCCATGTTAGGAGCTTCTTAGCCGGCTCGACATAGGAGTGAAGTAGGAGCTTGTAGAGTTGGGGAAGTACGTACGCCACCCCACGATTGGTATTAAGGAATACACCCGTCATCCACGCAATTAATACACACTAATCAACCGGTAAAAGATAGTTAGGGAGTAAGGAAATCTAAGTAAACACATTTCTCTCCACATAAGTTTCACAACCTTTTCATTTTCAGTTATTTTATTTTATTTGCATTTGTAGTTATTTGGGTTAGTTGACTAGCAACTAATTCCGCCCTCTCCTTCATACCCGAGATTTTACTTGCTTTTATAAAAAATTATAAAAATACAAAAAGAATCTTCCCTCACCCTTAGACCTATTAAAGTAGTTCTTCAATCCTAACGACACTATTCCCTGTGGAGAACGATCAATCCCCCGTACTTACCACTACACTATACTACATCGGTCAGGTACACTGCCTGGTAGGGTTGTAAGCCTCTTGAGATCCCTCGAGAGGTAAAACCTGTTGTAAGGTTGCAAAACCACGCATCACCTTTTGATTTTTCTCCTTTGACATGATTGGACATCTTCCAATGAGATGATTTGGATCACCGCACTTAAAACACTTCCTCTCACTCTTGCTACCTTTGTCGTCTTTGTTTCTTTGGAATGTCTTTCTTTCGTCATATGGTTGTCTAACGAATCTTCCTCGCCTTTTAAAGAACTTCTTGAAGTCTCTTACGGCCATGGCATATTCTTCATCATCACTTTCGGAGGTTGAGCTATCCTCGTCACTTGATGCTTTCCTAGCTTTCAACGCGATTGACTTGCTTTGTTCTTTCTTTCCTTTGATCATCTCGGAGTCTTTCTTGATTATTGCTTCGTGGACCTTCAAGTTGCCAATCAACTCGTCAAGTTGAAGAGTTGACAAGTTCTTCAATTCTTCAATCGCCGTAACTTTAGCTCGCCATTTTGGATGAAGAGCCCTAAGAAATTTCCTGACAAAATTCTTACTAGAAAAACTCTCATCAAGTGCCTTTAAACTTGTGATGATTGTGTTAAACCTAGCAAACGCATTATCAATTGATTCCTCTTCCGGAATCGTGAATTGTTCATACTGTTGAACAAGAAGATCTATTTTATTATCTTTGACTTGACAATTACCTTGGTGAGTTATTAGTAAAGAGTTCCAAATTTCTTTTGCGGTTTCGCACATAAAAATTCTTTCGTATTCTTTACGTGGTAACGCATTATAAATAACCATTTTAGCCTCATTATTTTTAGAAAGTTTTCTTTTTAAATCATCATTTTGTTTTTCAAAAGATACTACTTCATCCTTTTTAGTTTCTAAATTATATTGAATAGGTAAAAAATCACCATTAGTAATAACATGCCAAAGATCTAGATCTTTTGACTTCACATAAGTTTCGAATCGATTTTTTCAATATAAGAATCCATCACTTTCAAATAGTGGTGGTCTTTGCATAGATTGCCCTTCTAAATATTTTTCAGATTCCATAGATCGTTTCAAGTTTTAAAATATAGTTTATTTTAAAAATCTTGTTTGACGTGGCTCTTGATACCAATTGTGGAAAACTAGAAGGGGGTTGAATAGTTTTACGTCTTTTTAAATTTTATTTTGAAAACTTTTGTTTACTTTTAAAAACTTCGATTCGATGTTATGTGACTTCAATTCTTAAACAATATGAACAAGTATAGATAAATATAAGTAAGTAATGCAAGTAAAGTAAAGTAAATCAAATGAAAGATAGAGATGGAAAGATCTAACCGAGACACAAGAGATTTATAGTGGTTCGGCTACAAGGTCACCTTCCTTGCCCTACTCCACTCCCCGAGCACCTAACTCGAGAGTTTTCTTCACTATGTCAACAAGCTCCCTTATGGCAGAGAAAACCTTACACAACTTTAGCTTACACCGGCTTAACGACACAAAGCTAGATGTCGGGTTCTAATCGTAGCTAGAACCAATCTCACAACTTGTACACAACTTAATCACACCTTCTTCACAACTTCTTCTTCACGACTTCTTCTTCACGACTACTTCACGACTTCTTCTTCACGACTACTTCCTCACGACTACTTCTTCAAGACTACTTCACGACTTATTCACAACTTCTTCACAACTTATATACTACGGCTTCACACCTTCTTCACAACTTAGCACAACCTATGTACACTTCTACTTCTTCACACCTTCACTACTTACACACTAACCTATCCCAAATAATTATACACACAACTATCTAACAAATATACAACTTATATACAAATGAATGATGACACACACAACTTAGATAGCTAAGTTGCAATACTTCTTCTCTAGATGTTGAAGGAGTATTCTTCTTTTGCACTTGAATGTAGGAAGCTTGGATCACTTAGAAACCAATGCTTAATAAGATATGATCAAAGGATTTTGAAATGTATATACAAGGATTTAAAACAGAAAGTTTTAGTGTGCAAAAGGTGAGTAAAAATCCAGGGGAAGGCAGGTATTTATAGGGAGAAAAACTGGACAGCTGGAGCCTACTGGAGCGGGGGCGGTCCCCTTAATTTTAAGGGGGCCGCCTAGCAAAATTAAGGGGGCCGCCCCTACTGAACGTTGGCCAATTTTGTCCTTTTGTGGGGAAGGTTTTTCTGGAACATTTTAACTGATTTTGGTTAAAAATTTGAATTCATATTTTTATAAAAGATTAAACATTTTTATATAATACCAAAAATGTTTTTCAAAAATATATAAAATGTTTTTGATGTTTTATAAAAAATCTAGTTTTTAAGGAAATGTTCCTTTGATCACATAATGCATTAAGTATTAGTTCATTCATACCTTAAGTGATTTTAGTTGTAGAAGTGAATATTTACAACTAAGTACTTGTTTAATTTATAAGTTTATGTTTTAATGAGTTTACATTTTGTGATCATCAAAACATAGAGATATGAATAAATATTGATAATGTTTTTAGGCATTTATTTATGTCAACAAATATAGTGCTTGGTGTGTAAATATAAATATAGTAAGGGTTAAATTGTGATTTATGTAATTATAAGGTTTATTTTGTAAATTAAATAACTAAAGGGGTATAAATTGTAAATTGCTAAACTTAAGGGATTAAAAGTGTCATTCTAAATAACTTCTGTATTAAATGAGTAAATTGAGATATTTTCATATTAGACCTTTGACTTTGGAATATTTACAATTAAAACCCTAAGATATGGGAAGTTGTTATATTTAACCCTAAACTATCATAACTTGCTAAAATGTACCCTATTCCCATAATGATGCTTATTAAATGACTTAACCTAATTACTTTGTGGAATTTGTCTAATTATGGAAAAGTGTTATTTTTGGAAACTTACTAAATAAGGAAACTTTCTAAAAATGGAAACTTGCTAAATTTGGAAACCTGCTATAAATGGAAATTTACAAAAAATGGAAAGCCGACTAAAATAAGAAATCTGATTTGAAGAAGATATTAATAATAAGACGACCATGTATTCGTGTAGATTCGCTGAAGATGGAGTTGTTTTCGATCTTGGTATTTTTAGATATGTTTGCACGTGCGGTATAAGGTACAGATATTCTACCCTTTTTCAGTAAGGGTGTCTTCTTTCTCATGACTCATTGATCTTGATTCGTTTTTAAGATTCCCTAAGCCATTGCTATGTTCCCCTACACTTTGGTTCGTTTGTTTGATTCATTTTGACTTTGATGTTCGATATGACCCTTGTGCTTTGAGCCTCTATAATGATCCATTTGATATCCGTTCGTTACCTTGGGATATTAGTATTCGTATCACTTGATGCTTCGAAGGTTCAATTGATTTTGGTAACTAGATGTGAAAACCTTTTCAATGATATCATGGAAATGTTTTGAGGAAAAACTATTTTTAAAATGACGTTTATGAAATATGCGCTACCACTTTTAATTGGAATTTGGCTAAGCTTTTATGAAAACTACGTTTAAAGACTACTTTGTGAAAACCGTTATTAAAGATTATTTTTATGAAAATCATTTGATAAAGATTACTTTAAATGAACCATTTGATTTTGAACCTCCGATGATGACTTAGACTATTTGAACCTTTGCTTTGATATTGGGACTTTGACCATGATTCGATGACTTAGACTATTTGAACCTTTGCTAAGATTTGGACCTTTGACCTTTGACCCTTCAGTTTGATACCCGAGCCAAGTTCGTTTCCTAGCCATGAAGGTAACATGGCCGTGTCATTGATGCACCAATGGCATGACTCTAGTGTGTTCGAGTGATGTTACACACCGTCCCCATATTGTTCGTTGCATGCACATTATATTTATTATGGCCAATATTATTGTTCGGGGGGGGCGTATGGATGCATCCTAGGTTCATGTCCGTGTCCGTGGACTTAACATGATTTGATATTATATATTGTTCGGTGACTGATGCTGGGTGAAATCCACGTCTTTCACAAGTTCGGGAGTTAGCTACTCCATTTGAAGAATTAGGACACCCCTCATATTATCTGATTATCTGAGAGGTCTCCCCTCTATATGATTATGAAGACATGGTTACTATATTTGGTTCGTGTTCGGGCTCGTGGTGGATTACTGACCTTCCCCTTTCCCTTTCTTACTTTGTACCTTTGTCTATACCTTATGTTATTCCATTGCACTATACCATATATGTTCGTTTCCTTTTGCTTTCGTTTTCGTTTATATATATATATCTGTTCACTGGGCTTTTTAAGCTCAGCCGCATTTCTTTTCCTGCGACAGGTTTAGTAGGGAGCTGGGAATGAGTGGAGAGTATCTTGGACTTAGAAGACTTGATAGTTATTCTGGATTAGAGTTGATTAGAAGATATTATATTTTTAGAATTTGTATTCGCATTTGTAACCTTGTAATTTTGGTATTTCATTTGTAACCTTTGAGATTCTTGTATTACTGTAAATGTATGCTTTATTTTGATCTGATATGAAACCATTTTTGTGATATCTTTACCCTTGTCGGGTTGGGGTGTTACATAACCATATGATTTTTAGCAAACCATCAGCTTATGAACGGATTTGTTAAGTCTTTACCAAAAGCCGTTTACTTTTGGTCTAGCCAATTCTTTGGTGGAATTCTACCTCACCTTGGTGAATTGATCACCATTTATGGTTTTCCACAACCTTTACCATAAGCCATAATCTTGTGGGCTAGCCAACTCTTCACTATCTAAGATATGGTGAGTTGAATACCATACAATTTTTGGCAAATTGTCAGCCATAAACGGATTTGAGCTATCTTTACCTGTAGCCGTTTGCTCAGGATTAGCCAGTCCTTGTGTGAATTAGACAAGGTGGACTGATGACCTTTTGTTGTGTTAGTGCTATGCACCTTCACCAAGTAGGAAGTTCCAATAGTCCTTCTTATCTACTTATGAAAATTCTTTCAAACGTTCTTAAGCTACATCCTTTAATGACTGCAGCTTTATCAAATCCAACAATAGCTCATATCCTTCATCCTTTTCATCAGCATACAACTTCTTTTTCATCAATTCCTTACAAACACTGGATGATAAAGGATATTCTACCTCTGCAAGCATATAAATATCAGTATTCTTTAATGACACACAATGTACCTTGCAGTTATGAAAATATCTCCAACTTATAATGTTTTGCTCCTCAGGAAGCTTCCACACTGCATCGAATTTAGTAGGTGGCTCAAACATCACTTTCAGATCCCCCCAAAATACTCTCTCAAATTCTTCCTCAGGTGGATTGTCACAATACTTGATGTTCACCAATTTATAAAGCTCTTGGAGATCTGCTCTACTCACATCATTTAATATCCCTGGGAAATTAACATACACAACATCAGAATTATCCTCCCTTATTATTTGATATGCAGCTCTTTTCCCAGTCTTAATTATCTGATATGCATCTATTTTGGCTGGTTCCTTTGAGCTTTCAATTGTACCCATAGTAACTCCTTCAGATGAAGGTTCTTCCTCTGGTTCCTCTTCTTGACTTTCCTTCTTAGTTTTTCTTTTCCTTGCCACACTCTTTCTTCTTTGACACACAATAATTGGCTTACTGACTTCTTCTTCTTTCTTTTCTTCAGTTAAATCTTTCTTAATTTCTAGTTCTTTTTCAACCTACTTTTCAGCTTCTATCACAGGTTCAGATACTCCTTTCTTGAAACACCACTTTTATGCATCTTCATAATCTAAGGGTCTGTATCCATGATCTCTTTCAAATGCTCTTATATACACCCCTTGAATTTCTTCAAATGACATTCCCTTCATTTTATCAACTGAAAGATGCATCATATTTTTCGGATACATCTTCATACAATATCTAATCTCATTCTATGAAAGTTTCTTGGGAACTTTGTTCTTTGATTTCACTTTTGCTATGATGTCCCCTAAAAGCTCTTGATCATCTCTAGAGTTTATGAATTCTGCTAACTGCCTAGCTCTTTCTTCAGCAGACAACCCTGGAATGGTCTTGAGCTCTTCATACTTTGCTCTTATCTCAACATCATTTTCAATCAAATTCATCACATCATCTGCAGACTCTTCTGACATTCTTCTAGCCATCAATTCATCTTGCCTTTTCTGTGCCTCTTCTATTTCCTTTTCTGCCAGATCTTTCTTATTTCTTTCTATCTCAGCCAAGGTTGCTTGTTCTTCCCTTTCCTGTTTCTTCTTTTTCTTAAGTTGAGGAGTTTCAATAAGAATCTCCTTCCCTTTTCTTTTAGTACCAGCAGCAGAATCTTGACCAGAACTAATTTCCTTACCAGACTTATCCCAACCAGAACTAACTTGAGCAGAATTAACTTCATTACCAGACCTAACTGCACCAGACTTTGCAACTTCACCAGACTTATCAACTCCTTCCTCAGCAGAATCTTCTTCAATTAGGATTAATTTTCTCCTCTTTTTCTCCTTTATGATCTTGCCTAAGGATTGAGCCAATGTTTCTGCCACTTCCAAAGCCTCTGGACTGATATTTGTGCCTTTTTCTTGAAGAATCACAAAACTCACAAACCCGAATTCACAAAAACAATATTACAACATGACTGAATCTGAAATCCCTCCTGAACAAACCCCTCCTAAGCAAGATGTTTTCTCCAACCATGATAGTGATGATGATAGGTCAATTCATGATGAAGAAAAACCTGAAACCAGCAGCTCATAAACACAAACCATTCCCTCAACCACAACCATATCCAACATAAAACTTCCAATCCTGAAAAGAGATGAGTACGACATATGGGCCATGGAGATGGAACATTATTTGGAGTACATTGACAGTGAAGTTTGGAAGGTCATTCAGAAAGGAAATTCAAAGAAAATAGTCTCGGTTGGAACAGATGGAGTGGTTAGAGTATTACCACCAGTATCTGCTGAGGAGATACGGGCTATCTTAAAAGAGAAGAAAGTGAGAACTGTGCTGTTGATGGCTCTACCCAAAGAACATATGAGAAAGTTTCATAACATGACTGATGCCAAAGAAATCTGGGAAGCAATCAAGAAACGTTTTGGTGGGAATGCAAACTCGAACAGAATGTAGAAGGCTGTTCTCAAGCAGCAATTTGAGGCATAAGCCGTGTCTAGTACAAAAGGGCTGGAAAAGGGATACGATAGATTTCAACTCCTTCTGTCACAATTGGAATCTCTTGGTACTCCAGTGTCCGATGAAGATGCAAACCATACATTCCTCAGAGCACTACCATCAGAATGGTCGAGTGTCTCTATGACTATGAGGATAAAGGATGAAGTTGATAGCATGACAACTGATGACCTGTACAATAATCTTAAGGTTTTTGAACAGGAAGTCAAGGGATACACTAAAGCATCTTCCAGTTCTACAAATGTTGCTTTTGTCTCTCAAGGCAAAAACAACATTAACAAAGTTAAGTCGTGCAGGGTTAGTTTTGGTAGTTATGAGAATCCTACTAGCAGTACAAGGGAAAGAGCTGCTCCTGCAGGCTTTGCTGATGAGGTTGTTCATTCATTCTTTTCAAATCAACAAGAAGATGATGACTTTATCAGTGAAGATTTGGAACATGTGGAAACCGTAGAGGGGGGTGAATACGTTTCCATTTAAAAATTTAAAACTTTTGTATCAAAATTCCGATCAAGTGTGATGTGATATGAAAAGTGTCAACTATGATCATATAACATCAAGAGATGAATATAGTAAACTACAACACATGCACAATCAAAACACGACACATAGATAATCAACATAACATAAGCAACTAGCCACACAAGCAAAAATGCAATGCAAATATAAAGTGATAAAGAATGAAATGAAAGTAAAGAGATAAGTAAGAAGGCGCAAACCGGACACGGTGATTTATAGTGGTTCGGTCACGAAGCTCCTCTTCACCCTACTCCACTCCCCGAGTACCCAACTCGAGAGTTACTTCACCAATCAACAAACTCCCTTCAGGCGGAGAAAACCGTACACGTCGCTTAACTTGTTTTCCGACACTAAGCTAGATGTCGAGTGCTAATCTTAGCTAGCACCAATCTACCACGATCTACACCTTACATGTCGCTTATCCTATTTCCGACAATAAGCTAGATGTCGAGTGCTAATCTTAGCTAGCACCAATCTACCACGATCTACCCTTGATCCACTTGATCAATACACACAAGCCCAATGGCTTCAAGAGATCTCGAAGATCTCAACACGATCACAATGATCTACTCCCACTTGACTCGATCTACCCGATCTACCCTTGATCCACATGATTAATCACACAAGCCCAATGGCTTCAAGAGATCTTCACTATCTCTTAAGATCACAATGATCTTGACTCACTCTCTCATAAAAGAAAAATAATCTTGATGTATGCTATGATACAATCAAGAGTGTAACAAATGTTACAATACCTAACAACTGCAACTCTTGTATCTTCTTGGATACCTTGAGTTCTTCTCTTGCAAATGAAGAGGAATGATAACACTTTGTATCATCATGGATACTTTGTGTTCTTCTCTTGCTAATCAAGAGGGATGACAACACTTTGTATCTACTTGGATACTTTGTGCTCTTCTCTTGCTAATCAAGAGGAATGAAAAGGATCACTTGAATGGATGATTGGATCACTCTTAAACAAACTAAGACTCTCTAAATGATCAAATAAAGTCATCTAAGTGAGGAGGGATTAGACCAGAGAAAAAGGACTGGAAAAATCAAGTTGGAAGTGTGGAATGGTCCACTATTTATAGGCAAGGGAAAATCTGGCCGTTACAGACCCACGGCTCCACTAAATACCCGACGGCTCCACTAAATTTAGTGGAGCCGTCCCTATTTAAAGGAACCGTGGACGCTCCTTCGTTTGTCTTTAGTGGGGAAGGTTTATTTGGGGATGTTAGGAGCTGTTTTGGGGGGAAATTTGACTGTTGGGATTTTCAAACATATTTTTCAAAATAAAACATTTCTTTTTAATTCAAAAATAATTTGTGAAATATATTTTTGAAAAAATGTTTTGTCACTTTAAAAATGTGAAGTTTAGAAAAATAAAATCCTTTGATCATTTGTCAAGTAGTAGGTTTGTTTGTCCATACCTTAAGTGATTTATGTCGGGATGGAAATCTACGACTTCGTTGAAGCATACTTGAGACTTCGGGAGGTGTTGATGTAAGTATGCATTGATGATTTGTGTTTACAAGTAACTTTTACATTTTACGTTATGTATTACAAGTTACATGTTTGTCATTATTAAAACCAAAGAAACCGTTTAGTTTAAATATCGTAATATTTGCACTAGCAATCTCCCCCTTTTTGATGATGACAAATATGTAAACCGTAAGACATAGTAAAATGTAAAATTTACCTGTTTACACTTCCTTCTCCCCCTTTTATCGAATCAAATAGGTAGTTGCCTCGAGCGCTTCCTTGGATTTACTTCCTACTCCCCCTTACTACACTACTATCCTTTTCTCCCCAGAAAGGAGAGTTTGCATCATCCTAGTGAAGCCTTCTATCAACACTTGTGAAGACGACTCCATGCTATGTATTCAAATACTCCCGAGCTCCCCCTAGCTCAATGCTCCCCTATGGTGACTTAAACCCCTTGTTTATTTACCTTAGTATCTAGCAGATCCATGGATCAAATTCTTACAAAGGCTTTTCCTACGTCAAGGATTAGCTTCGTGCAGCATAATATATAACAGTATAGGAGCAACATTATAGGGATAGAATACACATAGCAAGACATGAATGGGTTAAACTACGTTAACACGTAAGTGTCACAACCCGACCGAAAACCTAAGGTGTAATTGTTCACTCAATCACACTAATCAAGAACGAGATTCGTTCATTGACTGACGCACTAAATGACTTATTCCAAGTTGTCATTGGGAAGGAAAGTTCTAACAAACCTTTTGAACAACATAATCATCTACCTAAGATGATTGATGTTAAGGATAGTTTGTTGATAAGACATACTCTAAATGATTACTATTATGACAAGTCGTGCCATAAAGTAGACTCGATAGAGGTTATACCTAAATAATTCCATAAGGTGGGAGAGTGTTGGTTGTGGTGACAACAAGGACAACTTGGGTTATGTGGTTGTAGGGGATAAATAATGGGATGACCCATTAAAGGTTGTGGTGATGGTGATGGCGACAAGGATGATGTGTTGGTGCCAAGTCCAAAGAGGTTTGATGGTAATAGGGTTAGTGTGATAGCTAAGGGTTGTGGTGGACTTGGTGGAGGTAAGGGTGTAGGAATCCTAAAGGTGGAGGATGATGATGATGTGGTTGGAGATATTGGTTTTTCCCTTTGAGGAAAGGTGGGAAAGGATGGTTTAGGTTAATATATCGTTTGCACTGACAATGAGATGCATGATATATTTCAAAAGGGAAAAAGAAAAGGTGCATGTGATCCTAACAGGATTGTTGGTGGATATCTCTAACGGGGTTAAGGTAACGAAGTTCTAGGTTTCTAGGTTGGATGATCCTAGTTGTGTGTTAGAGATAATTTGGTGCATGAAAGGTTTTGTGTGATTGTGAGGGTTGGAGGTTGTTTAACTAACTATCACTTATCCAAAGTGAGGAGTAGTTGTAAGGTTTGAGTGTGATGATTGATGAGTTGAAGGTTGTAAGGTTTGTGTGTGGTGATCCATGAGTTGAAGGTTGTAAGGTTTGTGTGTGGTGATCCATGAGTTGAAGGCTCTTAGACTAGCTATTACTGTCAAGAGTGAAGTGTAGCTAAAAGGTTTGAATGTGAGATGCAAGATAAGCTTGCAATGGTGAGGCCTTATATAGGCAAGAGTTGTGGGATTCGAACTAAAGTTGGTGTTAGAGTCCTATGGTGTAGTGAGGAAATCCTAAGGTGTATGTGAGTTTGCAAAATTTTGCAGGTTTGAGGTTAGGGAAGCAGGGATCTAAAGGAAATAGTGAAAATTCGTCAAACATAGGCACGGTACCACTAAATACCACACGGTACCATTAAATTTAACGGTACCGTGGCCTATTTAACGGTACCGTGACCTGGAAGTCACGAATTTTCCTATACAGCCTAGTTCTGGGTAGCTAAAGGGAAGTTTCCTAGGGAATAAGAATCACATTTGTGTGTTCTTAAGAGTGTTTGGTGAAAGGATATAGGAGTGTGTTTTCGCTCCCCCTTAATCTATGACCATCCGGACAAGAGGTAAAAGATAAAAAGGAAAACAAATGTTGACGAAAGCGATGAGCTTAGTAACGTTATGACAAGTGGTGGATAGCATGCGACAAACTTCACCTTTGAAGTCACGTAGCTCTTCTCAATCATTGTGAATATTCATCGAATATTCACATGATGAGGCATGTGATTACTTGGAGATATCCTAAGGGTTAAGAAGATAAAATCTTCAGGGTTGTGAGGTAGGTGATAAGGTTATAGGGTTATCAATGTTGATGAAGGAGGGTTATCTCAACGTATCCTAATGGTTCTTCATTTGAAGTGTGTGGAAGATGTGTGGGATGCGGAAGCATTGGTAGTGTTTAGTACCATGCGGAAGTGTGAGGGAAAAGGCTAAGGAATCAGATGATAGATACAATCTATTCTGATAGGAGACGGTTTTAGGTTCAAGACTACATCGAGTGGGAAGCAAGATTTTTGACAAAGAAAATTCACATATGTTGTGATTTTTCTAGACTTTAGATTAAAAGAATTTATACCGAATAAATTCTTTTATGAATGAATCCAACGGGATTAGGTGAACATTAATCGAGAACGAGAGATGACATTTAATTGCATTTCGCAAATTAAATATACTTTAAATATTTCGGATGAAATATTTAAGTTGTCATTAGAATTTAAGAGGATTTTACGAATAAGTCTCGCTGATTTAGTGAGACTTTTCGATACGAGGAGAGAATTTATACCTAATAAATTCTTTGAACGGTACTGGACGAGAAGAGATGACTTTTATATTTCCGAGGAAATACATAGGTAGTCATTAGAGCGATATGAAAGATGACTTAATATTTCCAGTGAAATATTTAAAAAGTCATCAGACGAGACACAGGATATGACTTGACATTTCCAATGAAATATCTAACAGTCATGGGACGAGATAGAGGGAATGACTTGATATTTCCAGTGAAATATCTAAAAGTCATGACACGAAATAGAAGAGATGATCTCAATATTTCCAGTGAAATATTCAAGAGATCATGCAAGGAACGTGAGGGATGACTTAATATTTCCAGTGAAATATTTAGATAGTCATGAGAGGAATTTAAAGAATGACTAAATATTTCCAGTGAAATATTTAAATAGTCATAAGATTCATGGAAAATGTTCCATCATTCCTAGACCTAGACGAAGATGGTTAGGGGATTCTCGGTTGAGAGGTTTGGTTGATTTACGGATTTTGATGTGCTTCGCACACGAGTGTTTCATGGGGTTTTGAAAGACGTAAAGCTAAGCCTATGGTGCTGATTCGCAGCAGGGTTTGGGATCTTAAGACGTGTATAATCACACGAGGATGAAATGAACTACTAATCACTTATATAGTAACTTGTGAGTCCTTTGTCATCCGAGGGTTGATGTTAGCTTTTAGCTTTTGGATGAGCGTTTTAACATATGTTGTTAAAAGGCTTGAGTATGATGTTTCGGATATGACATTTAACAATTGCGATCGCAAGTTAAACTTACTTGAATATTTCGGATGAAATATTTAAGTTGTCAACCCTACTCCGAGTTCTACTAGGTTTGTTCCTAACCTTCCCATGACAAAAGGGTGTATTACTTGGAAGAAGGCGAAGTGATGACTGGGGAATTAGGGTAACTTCGCGACTACTTTGACTTATGGGTTTTGACACTAGTGTATGGCTCTATGACTTCTAAGGGTTCATAGTGATGGGCATACCTAATTCCTAATGTGTCAAAAGGACATAGTGTGGGTGCAAACTTTACAAGTAAATCATGTAAAATGCACATAAGGAATAAATGCAAGCATCATGTAAGACATGATAATCATTTAGCATTTAAGATCATGAAGACATTTAACCATATCTTACGAGAACATGTTATCATTTTGAAACACGTATGTGGGATGCAAGCAATCTAGGTTTGCTAAGGCAGATCCTAATTACTACTTGTTCAAGATGACATCCTAATGGGAGATAAAGTTCACTGATGTAAACTATCTCTAGTCAAATGTAGGAATGAAAGTTTTTCAAGTTAGAGAATGAGTATGAGACTATCACTAGTGGTGCTCAATTAAGGCTAAACACGACCATTTTTACGGGTTATACCACAAACACAACTTCTCTCCTGGAAGCAATTCAACCGTTAGGTCAAATTGAATTTCTAGTGCGATAGGTTCTCTAGTAGTCATTCTCATGTTAGAAAATTCAAATTCTTATATTTGCCTATTGAAGTGTAGTAAAGATGATATTAGCTTATATCGCTAATACATGGCCTAATATGACTCAATTAACCATACTTTGAAAGTCGGTTAAGAAAATGACATGTCTTACACAACTCCTAACAAAGGCAAGCGAAATGTTTTAATTTCGTGTTTGAGATGTAAAGGTTATTTGATGGAGATGGTGTATTTTATGATCTCTTGGACAACATCTTTGTTTGTTGAGTTGTTACATGTTATTTTAACATGATTTGGTTTCCTAGAACCAAGAGACACTCAAATGTGATACAATGTAGAATCTACTACATCGTGTGTGTTTCAAGAATGCTCCTTTGCATATCTTGAGTGAGAATCTAGTAAAGGTTACTTACCTCAATAGATCTCGTGAGCATTTTATTTGAAATGAGACATACTGTTTATTTCAACAAGTATGCTTTTCTAAGAAGAAACTTATCACTCTTAAGAATGCTTTATGAAACAAGTATTTTAGTGTATGACCAATTTTACTTGTTTATGCAATGAGACATGTAGTATTAGGTTATTATTCAACTCTAATATCCTATATTTGTTAACAAGATGCAATGTACTCTCTTGTAACATAACCATTCATGTTACAAAAGGAATAAGATGCATAGGATATAAGTTATCCTTTGTCAATCTTTTGATAAGAGAGATATATGTGATATTCTCAAAGATTGATGACTTACATAATAGTTAATAACATATTATGTGTGACACTTTTACTAGACATGTGACTTTGAGTGTTGAGTCGTTCATGAGCAAAGTTTACATATGTTGTTTGTTTGCTCATGTTTGGTTTTTCGGAAATGACCCATTTACTTATTGCATTGCAATGTAAATTACTTGTATATTTCGGATGAAACATCCAAGTTGTCAATCCTACTTGGTTGTGTATTTTATGCATCTTTTAATCATATTAGTTTAATATTTGGAACACAACCATTGGACAAGAAGACTCAATATGGCATCTTCAACACAAGTGTGAGTTATGATCCGATGCATATTATTTTCGTCTTGAGAGGACGTCATTATTTACATAACAATCGAGTGTGATTGAGTATGTAAATTCAAGATAATACTTTTCATCATATTTTGATGTTATCTTGAAGCTGGACAAATAATGATTCCAATTTCATGTCCACACTCAAAAACTTGTCAATTAGATTCGATAATGATATCAATCATAATTTGAATAATGAATTGATATGTACTCGAGATCTTTCTTGACCCTCACAATCACTCCTTTTTAAAAAGAAATAAAAATTTTAGGAGTGTGTTCCATTTATTCTAACACTAGTTGTATGTGTGAGGTTAATGACATATTAAGTTACTACTTTGATATTGTCATTTATTTTTATTTGAGAAAAACTATTTTATATTATTGAGTATAATATTCTTAGTTTTTCGACACCTCATTTGTATAAAAATAATTATCTTAACTATTTTTATACAACATACGTAAAATATAAAATGTTTAAAACATTTTGTATGTGTGTTAGATCAATGCAAGTTTAATACATTTTCTTTTACTTAAATACTAATGTATTAAAATGACCTTTTATCTTGTTTAGACAACCCATGGTCAAACAAGACAAAATGATGTAATGTTTTAAAGATCATGTTACGGATTTTATGAAAGTGTTAAGTATTTTGGGGTGATATACTACTTAAACCTTTGGAAAAATAATTGTGTAAGACAATATTTTTCGACACACATGATCTACGAACTTAGTTTCTATTCCTAAGAAGGTTACTAAACCATTTTAAAAACTTGCAACAAATGCAAGAAAAATGGTCTATGCCTATATGCAATGCAAAATCAATTACGCAACTTAGTGCAAGAAGTCTAGTCTAAGTCCTATTGACGCATAAGCCGAAAAACTAATATTCGACACATAGCAACAAGGAATGAAATACACTTATGCTTATAGATAAAATTAGCTCAACTAAAGATAACAATAAGCATACAAAAGTATTAACTAACAATACTAAGACACAAAGAAAAGCAAATAGTCATTTAGCATAACACACAAGGATACTTATCGTCATTTTGTGTATTAAGTATAACAATGTACACTTAGCTTGACTTTATTTGAAAATGAATTATTTTCCACCCTATTTAAAAATTTGATCAACACCTTGAAATCATGAATGCATCAACGTGTGATGTTCACTTTGTGTTTTGACAAAAAAATTTGTGCAATCGGCATGACCGGAAAAGACTCTCTGTTACGAAATAAAGACTCTCGTAAATTTTACTTTACAATCACTTTCTAAAATAATTTTTAAGTGAAAGTAGACTCAATTACGTTTAAAACGAATTTTTGAAAATTACCGAATTCTGAAAAACATACGACGGTACCGTTAAATTTAGTGGTACCGTCCATATTTAGTGGAACCGTACGTTATATTTAACGGTGCCGTACCTGTTATTTCAGTTTTGAACAGAACCAACTTTTATTAATTTAAGAAAACCTTCAAGCTAGTATGACAATGTATACTTAACAACAAAACTTGTAAGTATTAAGCAACTAAATACTTTTCATATTTTTATCACCTTCATGGGTAATTTGATACATGGATCGTACTCAATTTTGAAAACCATTTGTTTTAAAATTTTGAGCGACGTAGCTCTGGTACCAATTGTGGAAACCGTAGAGGGGGGTGAATACGTTTCCATTTAAAAACTTAAAACTTTTGTATCAAACTCCCGATCAAGTGTGATGTGATATGAAAAGTGTCAACTATGATCATATAGCATCAAGAGATGAATATAGTAAACTACAACATATTCACAATCAAAACACGACACATTCCACACAAGCAAAAACGCAATGCAAATATAAAGCCATAAAGAATGAAATGAAAGTAAAGAGATAAGTAAGAAGGCGCAAACCGGACACGGTGATTTATAGTGGTTCGGTCACGAAGCTCCTCTTCGCCCTACTCCACTCCCCGAGTACCCAACTCGAGAGTTACTTCACTAATCAACAAACTCCCTTCAGGCGGAGAAAACCGTACACGTCGCTTAACTTGTTTTCCGACACTAAGCTAGATGTCGAGTGCTAATCTTAGCTAGCACCAATCTACCACGATCTACCCGATCTACACCTTACACGTCGCTTATCCTATTTTCGACACTAAGCTAGATGTCGAGTGCTAATCTTAGCTAGCACCAATCTACCACGATCTACCTGATCTACCCTTGATCCACTTGATCAATACACACAAGCCCAATGGCTTCAAGAGATCTCCAAGATCTCAACACGATCACAATGATCTACTCCCACTTGACTCGATCTACCCGATCTACCCTTGATCCACATGATCAATCACACAAGCCCAATGGCTTCAAGAGATCTTCACTATCTCTTAAGATCACAATGATCTTGACTCACTCTCTCACAAAAGAAAAATAATCTTGATGTATGCTATGATACAATCAAGAGTGTAACAAATGTTACAATACCTAACAACTACAACTCTTGTATCTTCTTGGATACCTTGAGTTCTTCTCTTGCAAATGAAGAGGAATGATAACACTTTGTATCTACTTGGATACTTTGTGTTCTTCTCTTGCTAATCAAGAGGGATGACAACACTTTGTATCTACTTGGATACTTTGTGTTCTTCTCTTGCTAATCAAGAGGAATGAAGAGGATCACTTGAATGGATGATTGGATCACTCTTAAACAAACTAAGACTCTCCAAATGATCAAAGAAAGTCATCTAAGTGAGTAGGGATTAGACCAGAGAAAAAGGACTGGAAAAATCAAGTTGGAAGTGTGGAATGGTCCACTATTTATAGGCAAGGGAAAATCTGACCGTTACAGACCCACGGCTCCACTAAATACCCGACGGCTCCACTAAATTTAGTGGAGCCGTCCTTATTTAAAGGAACCGTGGACGCTCCTTCGTTTGTCTTTAGTGGGGAAGGTTTATTTGGGGATGTTAGGAGCTGTTTTGGGGGGAAATTTGACTGTTGGGATTTTCAAACATATTTTTCATAATAAAACATTTCTTTTTAATTCAAAAATAATTTGTGAAATATATTTTTGAAAAAATGTTTTGTCACTTTAAAAATGTGAAGTTTAGAAAAATAAAATCCTTTGATCATTTGTCAAGTAGTAGGTTTGTTTGTCCATACCTTGAGTGATTTATGTCGGGATGGAAATCTACGACTTCGTTGAAGCATACTTGAGACTTCGGGAGGTGTTGATGTAAGTATGCATTGATGATTTGTGTTTACAAGTAACTTTTACATTTTACGTTATGTATTACAAGTTACATGTTTGTCATTATTAAAACCGAAGAAACCGTTTAGTTTAAATATCGTAATATTTGCACTAACAGAACAGATCAATGATGTTGAAGTAGAAGACATGGACATTAGATGGCAAATTGCCATGATTGCTCTGCGGGTAAAGAAGTCCCAAAGGCAGCATGGGAGACCTATTCGTTTTGATAACAAGTCACCAGTGGGGTACACTAGAAGGACTGTTGAGTGCTATAATTGTCATAAACATGGCCACTTTGCCAAAGACTGCAAGGAAAAGAAGTCTGCTGATGAAGAAAGGAAGAGAAACTATGACTACCCAAAGAATGACAAGCTGGAGAGAAACCAGATGAGTATGCTGACACTAGAAGCAGGAACTATCAATTGGGATGAGCACTCACAGGAGGGAGAGCCAGCAAACCATGCACTCATGGCCATTGGGTCTAGCAATGAGGTATCCTTTTGTTCAAAATTGTGCATTGATTCATATAATCATGTTAAAGCCTTATGTGATGAACAGATGAAACAAATAGGTGACCAAGAAGCAAAAATCTTAGCTTATTCTAAGGCAGCAAAAACCTTAGAAGCACAGATAGGCACCTACCAAAAACAACAGACCTCTTTAAATGAAAAACTCACTTTTCAAGCTAATCAGATATATGAAAAAGATGAAAAACTTAAAAAATATAGACGGATTGGCATGAAAGCTGCAAGTGAAAGAGATGAATTACAGAAAAGGATAGACTCTTGGACTCATTCAGCTAAAAATTTGGGTAGGATAGTTGATTCACAAATGAGTTCTACTTGTAAGATTGGCTTAGGGTATGGTATTAAATCTGATAATGAGATACTAAGCTATGAGGAAGAAATGGATAGGTCTGTTTTTACATGTAAAGAAGAGGACTCTCTTGGAAAACCATTATACAATAGGTTTGTCAAGTCTAATTACTTTAAGGGAGTGCCACCTCCATTAAGTGGAGATTACACTCCCCTACCAAAGGAAGACATAGATGAATCTTTGTTTGAATATGGCAAAAAGGGTCCTATCTACCCTGAGACAGACAACTCTGGAGACAAATCAAGTGAATACTCCACTTGTCAAACCAATGACAGTGAAGGATCCACAAGAGATGTTTATGAGAAGTCTGACTCAGAACCTGAGAATGAACCCAAAACACCTTCTGAGTCAGAACATGTCAGACCTAGTGAACCAACCATATCCACACCCAAACCTAGATCAGATAAACCTAGTTGTGAATCTCATGTAAAATCTCCTAGGATGTCTGAACAAGGTCAAGAGTCACCAAAAGTAGATTGGACAAGAAGAACATATAAGAACAACTCTACTTATGGCCCTAAGAGATGTTATGTCTGTGGAAGTCTAGATCATTTGATTAGGGACTGTGACTTCCATGAGAAAAGAATGAAAAGGGAGGCCGAACTAAGAAGGCATAAAAATGTTAATTTTGGCCACATAAACACTAAACCAGTCTGGAACAATGCTAACAGAATTTACCATGCAAATAAATTTGCTACTAGACCAGCACCATTTAATTCTGGTAGACCTCCAGTTAATTCTGTTAGGTCACACTTTAATTCTGGTAGTGCAAATTTTAATTCTGGTAGACAAAATTTTAATTCTGGTGTGCCAAGTGTTAATTTTGCTAGACCAAATGTCAATTTTAGATGGTTTAGACAATCAGTAAGACCACAGGTGAGATCTTATAATCAAAGAAACAATTTTTATAAACATTACTCACCTGTGAGAAGTCCTTTTGCTAACAAGACAGCATAAACTTCAAAACCTAGTGCTGTAACAGATAATGGGGGGGGGGTCTTGTAACACCCCGACTCGACAAGGGTAAAGATATCACAATAATGGATTCACATCAGATCAAAACAAAGCATACATTTTCAGTAATACAAAAATCTCAAGGATTACAACTGAAATACTGAATCTACAAGGTTACAATTGAGAACTTCCAAAAACAACTACTTCTAAATTATGATATCTTCTAGTCAACTCTAATCTAGAATAGCTATCCAATCTTCTAAGTCCAAAGGTATACTCTCCACTCATTCCCAGCTTCCTACTAAAACCTGCCGCAGGAAAAGAAATGCGGCTGAGCTACGAGAGCTCAGTGAACCGATATAACGATAACAAAAGCAGTAGTAAAGAGTAGCACAAATAAAATCAAGAATACAGATCATACCGATACAAATCAAAGCGAAAAGAATAAGGAACGGAATAAGGACAAAAGAAAAGAAATAAGGAAAAGGAACAATAAAGTTATAGAATAAGGGAAAAAAACAGAAATCTGTCATGAGCCCAGATAACAGATTATACCATAGCATAACAATATAATAAAACAAACCTGTGTAGAGTGATCAGCTCTCAGACAATGTGAAAGACGTGTATCGCACACACCATCAGTCACCAGATATAATAAACAGAAGCATATAATAGATAACAGATCAAATCTAGAGTGCACCCATACGCCCCACAGATAATTCAATAATCATAATATAATGGCCATAGCAGATAATAAATAAGGGACGGGACAGGTCATCACTCTCCTGCCCTAGAGTCATGTCAGAGGTGCGTCAATGACATGGACATGAAACCCTCATGCCTAGTGATTGGCTCGGACATCAGACTGTAGGTCAAAGGTCAGATGTACTATCAAAATAATCAGAGGTCATATCTTAAGGGTACATGGCAAAAGGTTCATGTCAAACAGTTTAGAAATAAATGTCAAAGGTTCAAATCAAAGTTTATCAGATTAAGTTTTATATCAAAGTTTAAGTTCAGATTAAAAGGATTATATCAAATGGTTTAGAAGATGATATCAAAGGTTCATAATTAAGAGTTCATTGCAAAAGTTCATTTTAGAATTTCCTGTCAAAAGTTCATTGAAAGCATTCCTTTAATAACTTATTTTTCTCAAAACATTTCCAAGTCACAATTAAAAAGGTTTTCACATAACAGATTTTTATATCAGGGGTCGTAACAACAGGGAATCATGAAAAAGGTTCAAAGCAAAGAGGATTATAATAAGGACATCAATTCAGAAGTATAACAAGTCAGAACATGAAAGAGATCATAAAAGGCTCACAAAACAAAGGAATCACACGGAAGGTTCACAAACAGAAGGGAACATAGCAATGGTACAGGGAATCCTAATAAGGAAAATGAAAAACTGAATAAAAGGGAATGAAACGCCCTTACTGAAAAAGGACAGAATATCTGTACCTTATTAGCAGTGCAGAAAAATAAACAAGCACATGAATACTGAACAGATCAAGACTTCTCATTCTTCGCACCTAAAGGAGTAGAAGACGGAATTACAAAGGATTCCAATTCAGATTATTACTATTTCAGATTAAGTTAAACCCTTATTCAAATATTATTATGGAATAATGATATATTTTATCAAGTTACAGAAGTTTAGGTTTTAATTATGACATGTTTACATAGTTTAGGGTTCTAATTGCAATTCCATTCATTTCAAAGGTATAAAGTGAAAATACTTTAAGTTACAGAATTATATGCTCATTTTATTCAAAATTACATTTTATTCCCTTAAGTTTCACAATTTACAGATTACACCCCTTTAGTTACATAATTTACAAAACCAACCTTATAATTACATATTTTACAAACTAAACCCTACAATATCCATATTTACCAACCAAGCCTATTATATTTCAAATTTACAGAATATACCATCAGAAGTTAGTACATTACATATTTGACCCCTCAGAATTCAGAATTTACTTATTTAGCCCTTTAAGTTTACACAACATATATATTAAATCATAATTTCATAACAATTACATAATTAGCCCAAAAATCCTAAAAATTACACAACAACCTTTTTATATCAGTATTAACACAAAACAACTTCAGAATTTCAGATTTACACTTTTGGTCCCTCACTTTTAAATTATTTCCATTCGAAACCCTAATTTGCCAATAATTCATTATTATGCAATATTTACACTTAGGACCCCAAAGTTATATTTTTCCCACATTCTTACAGATGTATATGATCTTACAAAAATATCCCAGAAGTTTCAAAGTTGGCAAAATAGGTCCTTTTACTTTTTAGTTCAAATCGCCTAGACTTTTTATAAACAATTACAAACCCTACTTTTCACCAATCATTGAACTATCATTAATTCATCATTAAAACACCCTAAATGATCAGATATTCATCCAAGAAACCAAACCCTAGAAGCCACGATTTCCTTTTATTTTATTTCTTTATTTTTCTAAAATCCGGTTTTATCAATAATTAACCACGTTAATTTTAAGCTTCTAAAAATCAAAACCATATTTTTCCCAGATCATATGACTCATAAGGAACCCATGAAAAAGAGTGAACATGCCCATAAAATTCGTTTAACATATATTGCATATTTACGTATGTTTTAGACACTAAAATTACAACGACCTGATTTAGGCCACCATAATTCGATCTATCATTTTTCCCAGGTCTATTACATCATAAGAGGTCTAAATAAAATAGCTATCATGTCCAGAAATTCGGATTTCATATTATTGTGATTTACGTGTTTTATGACCATTATATTATCATACGCATAATTTAGCATGCATGCTTCGATTCATACAATTTATATGAGTTATATAACATCCAAAGATCACTGGAAAATTTTCATATTAATTTTAAAATGTGTGATTAGGTCGTATGGATTATTACCTTGTTTTTGAGCAATTCGACAAGAAATCAAGAACAAGAACGAACCAAGGAGAAAACGCAGCAACCCTTAATTTTCCTAGCTTCCTTGCACCTCCAATAACACCAGAAAATTTCTTGTTCAATCCCAGAATTCGTGAAGAAGCCATGGTCGAATTATTTTGTTGCGCTAGGGTTTGTTATGGTTTATACGGTTTTGTTTTTAGATAGAAAATAAAAGAGATATGTTTTATCTTTTAAAACCGACCTATGGGGGGGGTAAGGATCAGAAATTTCGGCCCATGATATCAAGAATATATTTGGGTTGATTTTGTTATCCTTTCCTTAATTTATTTCTTTATTTTATTTAATTAAAAAGAATTAACAATATATTTAGTTAATTGTATAAATTCGGAATTTAAATAACTAATGTGCATGATAATTTTTTGATCATTGAAAATGATGTAACATTGTCCCAGAAATTATTTTGTTTCAGATATAGTTAGATTTCAGAAGTTTTGGAATTATTTCGGAATTTTATAAATTGTTTATTAAGGTTTTATATTATCAGGGGTAATTTGGTAATTTTACAGGTTATCTGAATTTCAGGTATTACAACTTCTTCCCCACTAACAAAAAAATTTCGTCCTCGAAATTTGTAGAAAGCAGAAGGAAAAGAGAAAGAGCAGAAAACAAAACAAGACATACCAGATTAAAACGAGAATTGAGGTGAAACGAAGCAGGAACACAACTGACGGTGAAAAGACATATGAAAGATTTGTTTCTCATGACTCGAACTTGTAGATCCCAAGATTGTTTAAGATCCTCAGAACAGACATAACATACTGAATCTAGATCAAAAGAATAACATACCAAACGTAATAGATGAAAATCAGATTCTCTCGGGAGAGACAAAGAATTACATAGGATTTTGACGGATATGCCGTTCACAGAAATTGATTAGACAAATCAGATTAGAACGTACAGGAAATAGATCATTGATAACATCAATTGGCAGAAAGTTCTACAATGGAACCTAAGATAGTCATTAGAAGTACAGAGGTCAGCAAAACGCGTGACGAGAATCCAGACGTATCAATTCGCATAACGGTGAAAGCAGATTACGCGTATAGGTAGATTGAACTTAAAGTCTCACTAACGCAGATGATCTCAAACAGTTATCAGAATTTCTAAATATTTAAGGCACTTCTCGAAACATCCTATGCCCACAAAAAGTGCACGTTATATGATGTAAGTATTATCACGTTGGCCAGACGTCATAATACTGGAATCATATAAATATGCCCTCATGATGGTCATATTTTATCTCAAGTTGTGAACAGAAAAACTTATCTTAATCCACCTAGTCTTCCTACGGTCTCAAAGTTCATCAAAATCGAATACTCTAACTAAGAGGAGAACGGATCACTCGAAAGAGTTAACGGAAGTCCCAGAATGCCTATCAGAATTTGGTACTTCGCTAAAAGCATCAGGTCATCCTTCATTCGTCCAAATTCACATAACAAAACCATCGCCCAATATACGCAGACTGAACATAGAGCGGAATTACTAATAGGGAACCTAAATCATTCAAAGGGGTTTATCATCAGGTAACCGAAATTTAAAATAGGTCAAGAGGAAATGAATTACGTCATCCACATCTTCATCCATCACATAATTAATTCTTCCAAACACAAACGTTCACTTCAGAATTTTCTTCCATTCAAAATCATGATCTCAATTTCCATTCTCAAGTCTGCTTCTGCTCTCAATTCATCTTAGTACAACTAAAATGGATAAAGAAGCAAGACTGCGAGTCTTGGACAGGTCTACTTGCACAGTTCGGAATTCGCCAACTCAGACTGCTGTCGTCACCGGATGCCTGGTAGTGGTGTCTGTTACAATCTCTGAACGCCAATCAAATCTACTCTTCCAGAACAAAGGTCATTCCATTTAATACGAAGATGGTCTACATGTTCCTCGTTCGTCTCAGAGCAAAAACATGCCGTCATACTATGACAATTGTCCAAATACTCGTGAAAACATGATTCATATTAGCCAATACAATTGGCATTATTTAAAACTCATGATGGTCACAATGAGTACGGAAACAGTTTTCATGAAACGTTTCGGGGAAAACTTCACATCTAATTCACATAACCAATCTTTACGAATAAAACTGAAATACTTTACGGAAGTTGCTCTCAGTTAGCCATCTCTTATCTTAGGAGTTCTTGTGGTTGCTTCATCAGTCCTTCAAACATTAAATGAGGTCGTCTGATACAGAATTTACAAAGATAGAATAATTTAATCATTGATACGCGCCAATGAAAAGGGATTACTGTTAGAACTACGGTTAGGTTGACGATAGTTGGTATGCTGACGCAAAATTTTCTCTTTCTTCCTCATAAATTAATAGGGGTATTCAAGGGAAACACTGAGGGGGAACAAAAACATATCTCATCAGCTTCTTCAATCTTTCAACTTCGATAGCATCATGGTTTGTCAACTGAGATCGGTTCAGAGTCAATTCTACTTCTCAAACAGGAAGGAAAACCCAAGAATTTCATCAGAAAGCACCGGAAAATTTGTACCACAAAACTTTCAATGCCAACGCTTTCTTGGGGTAGATACTGTTAGGTATCAGGGAAAAATGAAGATCAAATAAGAACGGGGTAAGTGTTTCCATAGCAACATTAATCTTATCAGATTTGAGCGGTTAAAGGTTTTCATAGCAAAAGTAGGGGGGATAAATAGGCAAACAATTCAAGGTGTTGGGACCTTATTTAACTATCTAGCACAAGTGCCAGGTAGGTTGCGAATTATCGGCAATACGAACATCGTATACTGTCAAAATGAGGCGTATGAAATATCAGTTATCAGCATCCTCATGCTCAGTTAACAATTTCATACAGAGATGGTGTTTGCATCAAATCCTTCCAAAGGAAAACTGATTGGCAAAATAAGATTCATCGTTCAAGGGAGGGAATAAACTTCTATATCTGACGTTAATAATCACCTGAGTTCTAATGGGAGTAGTAATAGATTTGCAAGACAGAATAGTATCAGGTGCTACTTTTACATCAAGTATGGGTAATGGATTTAGAGAATGGGTGAAACACATTAGGGTTAAATGACCTTCGAAATGATCGGAGAAGATATCAAACTGTTTATCAAACAGATCGAAAGTGAAGGTCAAAATCAGGTAGTGGCAGCAAAAGTTTAACAATCGGTAATCATGGCAAGGGTTCCAAAAATTGTTTCAAACGCCAAAGGTGAGACATAGGAGGATAGTCGTCAGTACTAAATGATCAGTCCATCAATCCTTATAAGAATAAAAATCAAGGTTACTATCAAAGAAAGACGGATCAACAAGGAATAATCTTATCGTTCAGAATGAGAAGGAAAATATTTTATACTCGGGGTTAAACACCACAAAACTTCTCATGGGAACAGGGATGGTTAAGGCGAAATCAAATAGTGTCAAAAGATTTATAGAACAGCATGTACTAAGTATATCGTCGCCATAAGGGTTCTCAGAATGCCCGAAGGGGCATTAGAATGATTAACAGAAGGTTCAGAGATCGGAGTGGAAATCGGAAGGCAAGGATCAAATAATGTCAGATAATTACTACGTAATTTCCAATGCTTCAGATTATATTTAGGTTTCAATTCTTAGGTGGTGCAAGGCATAAGCTCTAAATATCCAAATGTGATTTTAACCAAAAGCAAGACACGAATCAGAGTGGTGCGGAAGCAAGATACTTAAGCAAATGACTTATAGTCTACCCATTCCTCACTGGTCAGAATTTAAGATCCTATAGGGAAATCTTAAAGCAAATTCTCAAAGGTTGTCCTACGAGCGCCTACAGTGGAAACTTAGTGGTCCAGACTTCACAGGTCAAGGGTAAATGTATTACGAGTCGCAGCCTGTGAGCTCTGATACCATAAATTGTAACACCCCGACCCGACAAGGGTAAAGATATCACAATAATGGATTCACATCAGATCAAAACAAAGCATACATTTTCAGTAATACAAAAATCTCAAGGATTACAACTGAAATACTGAATCTACAAGGTTACAATTGAGAACTTCCAAAAACAACTACTTCTAAATTATGATATCTTCTAGTCAACTCTAATCCAGAATAGCTATCCAATCTTCTAAGTCCAAAGGTATACTCTCCACTCATTCCCAGCTTCCTACTAAAACCTGCCGCAGGAAAAGAAATGCGGCTGAGCTACGAGAGCTCAATGAACAGATATAACGATAACAAAAGCAGTAGTAAAGAGTAGCACAAATAAAATCAAGAATACAGATCATACCGATACAAATCAAAGCGAAAAGAATAAGGAACGGAATAAGGACAAAAGAAAAGAAATAAGGAAAAGGAACAATAAAGTTATAGAATAAGGGAAAAAAAAACAGAAATCTGTCACGAGCCCAGATAACAGATTATACCATAGCATAACAATATAATAAAACAAACCTGTGTAGAGTGATCAGCTCTCAGACAATGTGAAAGACGTGTATCGCACACACCATCAGTCACCAGATATAATAAACAGAAGCATATAACAGATAACAGATCAAATCTATAGTGCACCCATACGCCTCACAGATAATTCAATAATCATAATATAATGGCCATAGCAGATAATAAATAAGGGACGGGACAGGTCATCACTCTCCTGCCCTAGAGTCATGTCAGAGGTGCGTCAATGACATGGACATGAAACCCTCATGCCTAGTGATTGGCTCGGACATCAGACTGTAGGTCAAAGGTCAGATGTACTATCAAAATAATCAGAGGTCATATCTTAAGGGTACATGGCAAAAGGTTCATGTCAAACAGTTTAGAAATAAATGTCAAAGGTTCAAATCAAAGTTTATCAGATTAAGTTTTATATCAAAGTTTAAGTTCAGATTAAAAGGATTATATCAAATGGTTCAGAAGATTATATCAAAGGTTCATAATTAAGAGTTCATTGCAAAAGTTCATTTTAGAATTTCCTGTCAAAAGTTCATTGAAAGCATTCCTTTAAAATAACTTATTTTTCTCAAAACATTTCTAAGTCACAATTAAAAAGGTTTTCACATAACAGATTTTTATATCAGGGGTCGTAACAACAGGGAATCATGAAAAAGGTTCAAAGCAAAGAGGATTATAATAAGGACATCAATTCAGAAGTATAACAAGTCAGAACATGAAAGAGATCATAAAGGCTCACAAAACAAAGGAATCACACGGAAGGTTCACAAACAGAAGGGAACATAGCAATGGTACAGGGAATCCTAATAAGGAAAATGAAAAACTGAATAAAAGGGAATGAAACGCCCTTACTGAAAAAGGACAGAATATCTGTACCTTATTAGCAGTGCAGAAAAATAAACAAGCACATGAATACTGAACAGATCAAGGCTTCTCCTTCTTCGCACCTAAAGGAGTAGAAGACGGAATTACAAAGGATTCCAATTCAGATTATTACTATTTCAGATTAAGTTAAACCCTTATTCAAAGATTATTATGGAATAATGATATATTTTATCAAGTTACAGAAGTTTAGGTTTTAATTATGACATGTTTACATAGTTAGGGTTCTAATTGCAATTCCATTAATTTCAAAGGTATAAAGTGAAAATACTTTAAGTTACAGAATTATATGCTCATTTTATTCAGAATTACATTTTATTCCCTTAAGCTTCACAATTTACAGATTACACCCCTTTAGTTACATAATTTACAAAACCAACCTTATAATTACATATTTTACAAACTAAACCCTACAATATCCATATTTACCAACCAAGCCTATTATATTTCAAATTTACAGAATATACCATCAGAAGTTAGTACATTACATAGGTGACCCCTCAGAATTCAGAATTTACTTATTTAGCCCTTTAAGTTTACACAACATATATATTAAATCATAATTTCATAACAATTACATAATTAGCCCAAAAATCCTAAAAATTACACAACAACCTTTTTATATCAGTATTAACACAAAACAACTTCAGAATTTCAGATTTACACTTTTGGTCCCTCACTTTTAAATTATTTCCATTCGAAACCCTAATTTGCCAATAATTCATTATTATCCAATATTTACACTTAGGACCCCAAAGTTATATTTTTCCCACATTCTTACAGATGTATATGATCTTACAAAAATATCCCAGAAGTTTCAAAGTTGGCAAAATAGGTCCTTTTACTTTTTAGTTCAAATCGCCTAGACTTTTTATAAACAATTACAAACCCTACTTTTCACCAATCATTGAACTATCATTAATTCATCATTAAAACACCCTAAATGATCAGATATTCATCCAAGAAACCAAACCCTAGAAGCCACGATTTCCTTTTATTTTATTTCTTTATTTTTCTAAAATCCGGTTTTATCAATAATTAACCACGTTAATTTTAAGCTTCTAAAAATCAAAACCATATTTTTCATAGATCATATGACTCATAAGGAACCCACGAAAAATAGTGAACATGCCCAGAAAATTCGTTTAACATATATTGCATATTTACGTATGTTTTAGACACTAAAATTACAACGACTTGATTTAGGCCACTATAATTCGATCTATCATTTTTCCCAGGTCTATTACATCATAAGAGGTCTAAATAAAATAGCTATCATGTCCAGAAATTCGGATTACATATATTTGTGATTTACGTGTTTTATGACCATTATATTATCATACGCATAATTTAGCATGCATGCTTCGATTCATACAATTTATATGAGTTATATAACATCCAAAGATCATTGGAAATTTGTCATATTAATTTTAAAACGTGTGATTAGGTCGTATGGATTATTACCTTGTTTTTGTGCAATTCGACAAGAAATCAAGAACAAGAACGAACCAAGGAGAAAACGCAGCAACCCTTAATTTTCCTAGCTTCCTTGAACCTCCAATAACACCAGAAAATTTCTTGTTCAATCCCAGAATTCGTGAAGAAGCCATGGTCGAATTATTTTGTTGCGCTAGGGTTTGTTATGGTTTATACGGTTTTGTTTTTAGATAGAAAATAAAAGAGATATGTTTTATCTTTTAAAACCAACCTATGGGGGGGGGGGGGGCAAGGATCAAAAATTTCGGCCCATGATATCAAGAATATATTTGGGTTGATTTTGTTATCCTTTCCTTAATTTATTTCTTTATTTTATTTAATTAAAAAGAATTAACAATATATTTAGTTAATTTTATAAATTCGGAATTTAAATAACTAATGTGCATGATAATTTTTTGATCATTGAAAATGATGTAACATTGTCCCAGAAATTATTTTGTTTCAAATATAGTTAGATTTCAGAAGTTTTGGAATTATTTCGGAATTTTATAAATTGTTTAATAAGGTTTTATATTATCAGGGGTAATTTGGTAATTTTACAGGTTATCTGAATTTCAGGTATTACAGGTCTGCTGTTAAGACCCTAGCATGTTGGTCTTAGGATTATCTTAAGAACACCTTTACCTATGAATCCAAGAACAACAGTGGATCAACTTCTTACAAGACTTATAAATTTGTTGATCCATAGGGCAGACCCAAGCCTGCACAGGCCTGGGTCCTTGAGAAGAACTAATCCCTTTTATTTGTGTGCAGGATCATCCACTTAAACATATGGGAGGTTACTTTTAAGGGGAGGCCAAAATATAAAGTTTGTAAACCAGCACTTAGAATTTTTTTTAATTTTTTTTTTTAATTATGGTAGCTTTAAATCTTAGTTCTGGTAGTTAATTTTAATTCTGGTAGTTAATGGTTTTGATTTTTCTTGTATACTTGTTTCTTTGTATATTTTCTTTGTTTCTTTTGGTGTTGGGACTAACATTTGCAGAAAAATCATGGAGTGATGGTGATACGAAGCCTTATTATTGCTCAGAATGTGTGTAAGTCAACTTCTTTGGTAAAGTCTGGTGAGTCAATGGTTAATTCTGGTTGACCAATTTTAAGTCTGGTAGTGTACACCAGTCATAAAATATTACCGTTAGGTCTGGTCAGTCAAAATAATGATTTTTCATATTAAAATATTACCATTAAAGAATTTTCGGGAATAAGAGGTATATAAGGATAAAATTGATAAAATTTTCTCACTTTTATCTTTATTTACTTCCAAATTTAAATCTCGTTATTTTCGGCTACTACTCTGTTTTTCCACTACATATTCGTCAAACCCTAACTTAATTCACAACCAGAATCAAATCATTTACTCATCTATGGCTCCTCTAAAGTTTGTTGACAAGCACAATCAGATTGGATTCTTGAAGAAACCAACTCAAAGTGAAGGCTTTGAGCAGATTGTGGAATTTATGCGTGGTTCACATATTCGGTATGCTTTACTTCACAATCCCACAATTTATGCGTCCCTTGTCAAGCAGTTCTGGGGGTCTGTTACCTCTGCGACTCTTGATGATGGGACACCATGTTTAAGGGCAACCTTAGATACTATTGAATTTATTGTTACTGAAGCCTCCATTAGGAGTAGTCTCCAATTGGATGATGCTTCAGGGGAATTTGATTTGCCCAGTCTAGAAATTTTGGAAGGATTGAAAAACATAGGTTACCCCACTGATGGTACTTTTACTTTTTGGAAAAGCTTTTTCTCACCACAGTGGAGGTTTTTACTTCATCATTTACTCCAATGCCTAAGTCCCAAGAGTGGTGGATGGGATCAATTTGGAAGCAAAGTTGCTTCTGCATTGGTCTGTCTATCACTTGGAAGGAAATTGAACTTTTCAAAACTTATTTTTGAAGGCATGGAGAAAAATGCTAAAAATCCAAAATTTCTAATGTACCCAAGATTTTTGCAAATGGTTTTAAATTATGAAACTGAAAACAGAGCAAAAACATATATAAGTGTGGCTTTTACACATAAATTGTTAGCTAACATGAAAAGAGGTTTCTCTAGGGCCCATTGGCCTTTACTTCCTGCTATGCTTGCTGGTACTAACAATGCAGGTACATCTGGGGCTGTTCAAGAGCCTACTACAGAGGAGCAAGTCCAGGAACAACCAAGGACCCCAACACCCACACCCATACCTACACCAACTCCATCACCACAACCAAGTAACTCACCATCTGCTGAAAGACAACCTACACCCACCCCACAGTCTACCTCAGTACAACCACATGTTCCAAGTCCTGCAAAGGAGGAGGAACATGCCTCAATGACTGTGGAAGAACTTCTCACCCTAGTTCCTACTCTACTTAAGAGGGTGTCTACTTTGGAAAGGTCCAACACAACACTCAGTAATGCTATGATTACTTTGGTTCAGAAGGTGAAGAAAATGGAAAGGATTATTAAACAGAAAGGTGTTCCATTTGATGACCAGGAATTTGGAACAGGGGAGGAATTTGGAAGAAGAAAACTTATTTCAAACACCAGCCCAAGAAAAAGGCACAAATATCAGTCCAGAAGCTTTGGAAGTGGCAGAAACATTGGCTCAATCCTTAGGCAAGATCATAAAGGAGAAAAAGAGGAGAAAATTAATCCTGATTGAAGAAGATTCTGTTGAGGAAGGAGTTGATAAGTCTGGTGAAGGTGCAGTTGGGTCTTGTAATGAAGTTAATTCTGGTCAAGTTAGTTCTGGTTGGGATAATTCTGGTAATGAAATAAGTTCTGGTCAAGATGTTGTTGTTGGTACTAAAAGAAAAGGGAAGGAGATTCTTATTCAAACTCCTCAACTTAAGAAAAAGAAGAAATAGGAAAGGGAAGAACAAGCAACCTTGCCTGAGATAGAAAGAATTAAGGCTGCAGATCTGGCAGAAAAGGAAAGAGAAGAGGCACAGAAAAGGCAAGATGAATTGATGGCTAGAAGAATGTCAGAAGAGTCTGTAAATGATGTGATGAATTTGATTGAAAATGATGCTGAGATAAGAGAAAAGTATGAAGAGATCAAGACCATTCCAGGGTTGTCTGCTGAAGAAAGAGCTAGGCAGTTAGCAGAATTCATAAACTCTAGAGATGATCAAGAGCTTTTAGGGGACTTCATAGTAAAAGTGAAATCAAAGAATAAAAGTTCCCAAGAAACTTTCAAAGAATGAGATTAGATACTGTATGAAGATGTATCTGAAAAATATGATGCATCTTTCAGTTGATAAAATGAAGGGAATGTCATTTGAAGAAATTCAAGGGGTGTATATAAGAGCATTTGAAAGAGATCATGGATACAGAACCTTGGATTATGAAGATGCACAAAAGTGGTGTTTCAAGAAAGGAGTATCTGAACCTCTGATGGAAGTTAAAAAGCAGGTTGAAAGAGAACCAGAAATTGAAAAAGTTTCAACTGAAGAGAAGAAAGAAGAAGAAGTCTATGAGCCCATTATTGTGTTTCAAAGAATAAAGAGTGTGGCAAGGAAAAGAAAATCTAAGAAGGAAAGTCAAGAAAAGGAACCAGAGGAAGAACCTTCATCTGAAGGAGTTACTATGGGTACAATTGAAAGCTCAAAGGAACCAGCCAAAATAGCTGCATATCAGATAATTAAGACTGGGAAAAGAGCTGCATATCAAATAATAAGGGAGGATAATTCTGATGTTGTGTATGTTAATTTCCCAGGGATATTAAATGATGTGAGTAGAGTAGATCTCCAAGAGCTTTATAAATTGGTAAACATCAAGTATGGTGACAATCCACCTGAGGAAGAATTTGAGAGAGTATTTTGGGGGATCTGAAAGTGATGTTTGAGCCACCTACTGAATCTAATGCAGTGTGGAAGCTTCCTGAGGAGCAAAACATTATAAGTTGGAGATATTTTCATAACTGCAAGGTACATTGTGTGTCATTAAAGAATATTGATATTTATATGCTTGCGGAGGTAGAATATCCTTTATCATCTAGTGTTTGTAAGGAATTGATGAAAAAGAAGTTGTATGCTGATGAAAAGGATGAAGGATATGAGCTATTGTTGGATTTGATAAAGCTGCAGTCATTAAAGGATGTAGCTTAAGGATGTTTGAAAGAATTTTCATAATTAGTTAAGTAGGATTATTGGAACTTCCTACTTGGTGAAGGTGCATAGCACTAACACAATAAAAGGTTATCAGTCCACCTTGTCTAATCCACACAAGGACTGGCTAATCCTGAGCAAACGGCTACAGGTAAAGATAGCTCAAATCCGTTTATGGCTGACAATTTGCCAAAAATTGTATGGTATTCAACTCACCATATCTTAGATAGTGAAGAGTTGGCTAGCCCACAAGATTATGGCTTGTGGTAAAGGCTGTGGAAAACCATAAATGGTAATCAATTCACCAAGGTGAGGTAGAATTCCACCAAAGAATTGGCTAGTCCAAAAGCAAACGGCTTTTGGTAAAGACTTAACAAATCCGTTGATAAGCTGATGGTTTGCTAAAAATCATATGGTTATTAGTGTACCATGGTCTTACACACCAAAACATTGGCTACTCCAGTAGTGATGGCTATTGGTAAAGAGACATCAAATCCATTAATTTTCAATGATTCACCTCTCACAGGAGTTTACACACCTGGAAGTGATGAGATTAGTATGAAACTTAAACTGAATTGATGTACAAATGGTCAATGGTAGCTGTGAAGATCATATCAGATGGTGGAAAGCTTATCAGGATCAAAGTTGCTGCACAAGTCAAGTTTTAAAGAGTTAGATAATTCCAAGTGTTCAAGATTCAATCCTCAAAAGCTCATTCAGAAGGAACTTGAAGTTCATGAAGCATGAAGATCAAGTTAGGGGAGGATTGTTGGGAATTATCAAGAGGAGACTTAATGGATGAACAGACTTAAGTCTGGTAAATTACGTAGTTAAGTTTGGTCTGTATTAAGTCTGGTTATGTAATAGTTAAGTCTGGTAGCGAGTTAAGTCTGGTTGACTTATTAGTTAAGTCTGGTCAGAATATTTAGGAAGTTTGTTAGCTGCAAGCTAGGAAAAGATATGTAGTTATCTTTAGTAAAGATATACACGATTTTATGTACGGAGTTGAACTAGGGTTTCCTTGGTGTATAAAAGGAACCCTAAAGGTATTAGTTTAAGATATGCGATAAAGAGTCTTTGAGTCATTGTATGTACGGAGTTGAGAAAGTTATTAATATACGAAGTTAGTTATTAATTTGTGTTCTTCATTGTTTGTGTTAAGATTCTGCATTAGCATAAACAAAGTGTTAGAGTCTCTTATAGATTGATTTGATTCTTTCAAGTCATCTACTAAGTTGTCAAGGCTACTTAGAGATCCATATACTGTGGACCTACAAGTACAGCTTATCATCCATAGACGGATGGGCAAAGTGAACGAACGATTCAGACTTTAGAAGATTTACTTAAAGTATGTGCTATCAATTTTGGAGGAAGCTGGGATACTCATTTACCTTTAGCTGAGTTCTCCTATAATAACAGCTATCATTCCAGAATTAGGTGTGCGCCGTTTGAAATGTTGTATGGGAGGAAATGTAGATGACCTATTCTGTGGGCAGAGGTTGGGACAAGCCAACTAATTGGTCCTGAACTAGTACAAGAGACTACGGATAAGGTTTTTCAAATTAAGGAAAGACTTAAGGCAGCAAGGGATCGCCAAAAGAGTTATGCGGATAATCGCCGTAAGCCTTTAGAGTTTAGTGTTGGTGATTTTATGATGCTGAAGGTGTCCCCTTGGAAGGGTGTTGTGCGTTTCGGTAAGAAAGGCAAATTAGCACCGAGATATGTAGGACCGTTTGAGATTACGGAAAGGATTGGGCATGTGGCATATAGATTGAAGTTACCTGAGGAGTTAAGTGGTGTACATGATACGTTTCACGTATCTAATTTAAAGAAATGTTTTGCAGATGCTAGTATGCATGTGCCATTAGATGAGATTAAGGTTGACAAGACCCTTCATTTTGTCGAAGAACCTGTTAAGATTATGGACCAAGAGGTCAAGAGTTTGAAGCGTAGTAAGATAGCTTTAGTAAAGGTGCGTTGGAATTCGAAGCGTGGTCCTGAGTTTACTTGGGAACACGAGGATCAGATGAGGTCTAAGTACCCAAATTTGTTTGCTGATATGGTTGGTGAGACAAGTAGCTAAATCTCGGGACGAGATTTCCCTGAGTGGGGGATGATGTAACAACCGTGATTTTTGCAGGTTAGTTTAACTGATAGTCTCGATTCATTTGACATTTATTGGTGTGTTTTAGGTGTTGATGGGATATATGGGTGATATATGCGTGATGTATATGCGATGTATGTGTGAAATAGGTATGATATGAGTGTGTGTTGACACCAAATCTCTTTGTGAGATTTTATGGTTGTGAGTTAAGTAGTATTGATTTTAGGATAAGTTCATTTTGATTACCTTGGTGGCGTAGAAATGACTTGTGTAGTTTTGGTGTTTTGTGGTTTTGTGTAACAAGTTTTCGTTCAAGTATTTGAGCGTTAGTAAGTTATGTGGAGTTTGTTTTATGGGGTTATATTTATAAAGAGTGTGAAATGTTATTTTTGGAAACTTTGGTTTGAAAATAATAATTATTTAAGTTATCGTAAAACGAAAGTTTATCGCGTGAGACGTTAGGTTTCGTATGGGTTCTTATAAAATATCGAGAGTACAAGGTTTTAAGTGTAATAATTAATATTAATAATATATATATATATATATATATATATATATATATATATATATATATATATATATATATATATATATATATATATATATATATATATATATATAATTATTAATTAAGAAGGTTATCTAGAATAATCTTAGGGTAGTATAAATACAAAACAAAAACCCCTTACCCCTCTCTTTGTGAAATTCGGTCAACCAAGGGGAGAGAACAAGAAGAAAAAATTAGGGTTTTATTATTGAAGCCTAAAAATCAAGATCAAGGTATAATTTTCAATACTTGTGTTCAATTAATTATTATAATTCATGTAACAAGAATATGATGGATTAGGGTTTATGTTTACTTCTATAAATTAATGATATATAACATGTTGGGATCAATAATTAGTAATATTATGATGATTGGTGAAGAGATTAGGGTATAAAACATGTTAGTTATTGAGTTAGGGTTTGGACAAATTCATAGGGCTATAAAGATACGAAGATATTTAACATATGGATATGAGTTATTACATGAATTATGAGTCTAAATTGTAGTTCAGAGAACTTACTTTCCAAAAAGTCTGGCCACGATTGATTTCGAGGTCGGGAGGTCAGTCAAACGATTTTTCTAAGTAAAGGTGTCAAAGCTGTTAAACCGGGGCAGATTTAGGTTAAAAGTATTGAGGCCAAAGGTGGTTTTAAATGTGTAATTAGGGTTAGCCCTTCTGGAGAAATGGAGTTCTATATTCTCTTTGACTTCCACGTGAAGGTTATGAGTTAATAAGTTGTGCAAATATGTTTGCTAGGTCAAAACATTTTGGTGTGCGTTCAGATCCGAATCTGGATAGTTATCATGTTTGATTTTTCAAAGAGCACGTGTGTGTGTTTTAGTGCATGGCCTTCTGGGAGAAGCTTTTATGCTCATGAAAGACCATGGTGAATTTTTGGTGTGAGTTGTAGAGCTTATTTTGTTATGATTTCATGTGGGTAGAACTACCCCAAAAATCTTCGTATTCTGAAAAAGTGTATGCAAGGGATTTAGTGACTGTAAGTGTTTGGTAGTGGTTAGTATGGAGTCTAGGTGATCCATGGTGGTTTACATAAACCTTAGACATCCATCATATGTGTGCTACATGGACTATAGCTTTTAGCTTGGTCGCGTGTAATGTGATCTTATTTTGTTGTATAGATTTGTGATTGATAATTGGAAGCTGCAAAGTTTTAGGTTAGTTTCTTAGTCCTATTTTTACTTTGTTTTAACTTGGGATGGGAATGATGCTTGTGTTGAAATATTTTTGAGTTACTGTGATTATGTGGTCGTAAATGCATGGACTTGTAAGTGTTATTATACGTGTATTGCATGTTATGAGATTATTGTGTGGTGATTCTGTGTGGTCCATTTGGAGGGTAGCTATGCTCCCATTATCCAATTGGAGAGTAGTAGCTCTACTCACTATTATTCTGTGTGGTCTGATCAGAGGGTAATGATTACCCATTAATGTGAACTTGGATCGTGGGCACGTTCCGTCCCGTTTGTTGGTTTTTTGGTTAGTTGGTTATGATTATATGCTAGTTGTATGATAACTATCTTTACTGTCCTGCTATGTTTTATAATCACAGTGAACTGGTTGCCTGAGATATATTGTGTGTCTTAAACCTATGAACCTCACCAACATTATGTTGACGTTTTAAGCATCATTTTTAGGTGAGCATTCTAAGGCTAAGGTAGAGGGAAGCGACTAGACGAGACTTAGTTGCATTTGAGAACGATTTATCTTTATGTTTTGATTTGAATATGTTTGATTTTGATTGTGATACTTTAATATTTTTCGACTAGTACTTTATGTTTTATTGAAGATACCCTTGGAAATTTGTTTTGGTTATTTTCTTTTGGGGTATCGTTACGACACTTTGTGTCTGTACTTTGCTCTACTTATGTGCATGTAGAAATTCTCTATTTTGATACCATGTGTTGTGATGATATCCATGATGTTGCACTCGCATTTCCGCCTTGGCGAGGTGTGACAAGTATCTTTATAAATATTGACCAATCCAGGCATATCAGGGTCATCAGAAAAGTCATCATCTCCAAAGAGCTTCCCATCTTTGTCAGCAGTAGAAACCCCTGATGCAGCAGTAGAACTACTTGGCTTAGCAGTAGAATGCTTTGGCTGAGCAGTAGAACCAGAAGTACTGCTGCTAGGTTTATCTGTTCTATTTTCAACACTTTCTGATCTATCATCCTTCTTTTCATCATTTACTGGTGGTCCTTGAGTAACCACCTTTCCATCATTAGAAGGTTTATCACCACCTTCTGCATCTCCTTTAGGTACTTCATCATGAACAACAGCATCCTGTGAACTCTTCTTTTCTTTCTCCTTGGTAGGGAAGGTTGGATCAAGCTTCCATTTTTCAATAAGAACAAATTCCTTTGCAGATTCATCAATCTTGGTTGAAGTACCTGCATTAGAATCAGTTTCTTGACCTGCAGAATTATTAGTTGTACCTACAATGAATAGCTCATAATTCATACTTTTGGTTAGAGAATCAATGTCAAATAGCCAGGCAGGTCCACTTCCTGCAACACTAGGTGTGGTTTCAATAAACCTAACATGTAAGTTTTCTTCCACATGCCTAGTTCTCTTATTGAACACCCTAAATGCTTTACTATTTGTGGAGTATCCAACAAAGAAACCTTCATCTGCCTTTTCATCAAACTTGCCTAGTGAATCAATAGTATTTAAGATAGTAACAGGACACCCAAATGGTTTCAATAAATCTATCATAGGTTTCCTACCATGCAATAGTTCATAAAGGGTCTTGTTATGAGGCTTCACTACCTTACACCTATTTTGCACAAGCAAGCAGTATTGACTGCTTCAGCCTGTGGGAAACTAGAAGGGGGGTTGAATAGTTTACTGGTTTTAAGTCCTTTTAAAAATCTTGTTTTAAAAGTTTTGGTATTGGAAACTTTGATTCGAACTCTATGCGTAATCAATCAACACCAATATGAACTACACACTAAACTAACTAATACTAAGTAATGAAAGTAAAGAGTAGGTTTGGAAAGATCAAACTGAGACAAAGGATTTATAGTGGTTCGGCTACGAAGCTCTTCTTCACCCTACTCCACTCCCTGAGTACCACACTCGAGAGTTTCAAGCACTATGTCAACAACCTCCCTTCAGGCGGAGAAAACCATACACGTCGCTTATCCTATTACCAACACTAAGCTAGATGTCGAGTGCTAACCTTAGCTAGCACCAATCTACCAAGGTCCACGTGACCAATCACTCAAGCCCTATGGCTACTAGAGATCACCAAGATCTCAACACGATCACAATGATCAACACTCACTAAACTAACTCTATCCTATCGACCCTTGATCTTCTTGATCAATCACACAAGCCCAATGGCTTTAAGAGATGTTCACTATCTCTATAAGATCACACTTGATCTTCACTTTCACTCACACAAGATAAATAAACTTGATGTATGCTATGATACAACAAGGTTGTAACAAATGTTACAAAGACCTAACAGCTATAACTCTTGTATCTTCTTGAATACTATGAGTTCTTCTCTTGCAAATGAAGAGGAATGATAACACCTTGTATTAACTTGGATACTTGTGTTCTTCTCTTGCTAATGAAGAGGAATGAAGAGGATCTCTTGATTGATGATTGGATCACTCTTAAAACAAAAGAAAACTAATCTAAATGATCAAAAAGAATGAAAGGTGTGAGAGGTTTGAACTAGGGAATTTTTCTGTGTGAAAGGGTGCCTAAAAACTGTGAATGGGGTGGGTTTTTATAGGCAAGAAAATTCTGAACGTTACAGAAAGTTTTGTACGGACGGCTCCACTAAACATGCCACGGCTCCACTAAATTTAGTGGAACCGTGGAGCCGTCCTAGACTAGGACACTCCAAATTTTGTCTTTTCTGGTGAAAAATTATTTGGGGAAGGTTGGAGCTGATTTTGGGGGGGGGGGGGGGGGGAAATAGCTGTTGTGATTTTCAAACTTATTTTTCCATTAAAACATTTCTTAATAATTCAAAAATAATTTGTCATGTATATTTTTAAAAAAATGTTTTGTCCCATTGAAAATGTAAACTCTCAAAACAAAAATTCACTTCTTTGATCATTTGTCAAGTTTGTAAATTTGTTCTAGAGTGATTTGCGTAGAAACGGGATCTTCTGATTAAAAACTTGTTTACGTAAATTTTAACGTAACGTGATTTCACATTTTGTCATCCTAAAAACGTGAAGTAATCGAAAGATATAAATAACGTTTTTAGAACATTATTTGCATCAACAATCTCCCTCTTTTTGATGATGACAAAACATAAACTCATTTTATGTTAAAATTAGTTTTAACAAGTTTTTAATGAGTTTACTCCCGTTTCTCCCCCTTTTTGTCGAAGCAAAAAGGTTGCAAAGGCTCCCCCTTGATGTATACTCCCCCTCACTTGGAGAACACCAAGGAATCGAGCAATGGTATGTGCTACAAAACAAAGTTAGATGACATATATACAATATCTAACAAGTAGCACTGAAGACAAATATCCAACCACTAAAAAAATAGAACCCCCACATAAAGAAAATATCCATTCATAAAACAAACAAAGATCATACTAATGTATGACTACATAAAACAAACATAAAAGGAGACAATAAGAAGCATAAATCCCTAATGACTAGAGGCAAGCTTAAATTCCAAGAGGGGTCCTAAGGGTTTATTGGTGAGGAACTAAACAAGATAATGTTTAGTTGTTTTGGTTAGGAGGTGGTGGAGATGGTGACATCATATGGGGTGGTGGTGGGTTCAAGAAGTGCTCCACAAATGAGAACATGAAGTGAATCTCATCTCTTAAACAAAAGTTAAGATTATGGTTGTGGAGGCAACATAGGCAATTAGTACTATGTAGATCAAAGGGATGGGGTTGGATGGGTTGTGCCATGATAGGAGGAGGTGGTGGTGGTGAGTTTGTTGGGGATGGAGTTGGCATGGCATAGTCCAATGGAGTTATGGGGGATAGAGTGTACTCCATGGATGATGTTGTGTTGAAGGATGATGAAGATGTTGTGTAGGAAGAGGATGTTTTAGAGGGTACATTAGGTGGGGATGGTGAGTAGGGAGTGACTTGGGAAGGTGGTGTGTTGGCTTCATCATCTTTTGTAAGATCCACAAAGTGAGGCTTTGATGGTGGTCTTACGGTTATCCTAGGTTTCTTTGAGATGTGGGTGGTTGATCCTTGTGTTGAGGACATGGTGTTAGTGTGATGTGAGGTTGAAGATGATGAGCAAGATAATCTTGCAAGGATGTAGCCTTATATCAGCAAGTGGGGTGAAATTTGAATTAAAGGTGATGGGAGTGTCCTATGGTGTAGCAAGAGAATCTTAGGGTGTGTGTGAGGTTGCAAAATTTGCAGGTTTGAGGTTAGGGTTGCAGGGATTTTAGGAGGAACAGTAAAATTCGCCAAACAGGGACATGGTTCCTCTAAATGTCACACGGTACCGTTAAATTTAACGGTACCGTCCCTGTTTAGTGGTACCGTGACACTGTTGTCACAAAATTTTCTGTGCAGGCTAGATCTGGGCAGCTAGGGGGATGTTTTCTAGGGGAACTAGTTCCTGGAAATGCTAGTGCCTCTACTCACTAAGTATTTAATTTCCTAATATGTCCCAAACAATGCTACATCTAGCACATAAAGAGTATCATGGAATTTTCCAAGATAGTCATAAGCATGCAAGCATAGAAGACAAGATAAACTATCATCCAAATATCACATGGAATATTCATGCAAGGTGATGGATTAAGTATTAAGCATGCAAAATAATTTGAGTATTAACTCCTAATATAGTCTATTAAGAATAAACCCTAGTAAGAGATATAAATCTCTTCATAACTACTTATGACTTGAGCATTCTCCCCTTCTCGGCACACTCTCGTCTTGAGAATTTATCTCATTCTCATGATTTGGATCATCAAAGGGTGCATAGTGGGTGGAGGATTCGGAAGTGAGGATGGTTGAGACATATGACTAGGTTATGGGTTTCATGACTGGTGTGAAAAGGGAGTATTGAGGACCATGAAGGTAAGGGTGAAAAGTCATGAAGTGGTGATAGAGACGGGTTAGGAACATCCCATAGGGTATCAATTTATTTTTGTTACCCTTGAGATGTACAATTCGCTTAGCGAAGAAGTAAGCGAGATTGTATGGTTGTTGGGTTAGGAGACAGTAGATCATATGAGCACAACACGCCGGAAGTTGCTCACGATTTCCTGTTAGACTTAGAACATTTTCTTGCAGGATGACTGCCCAAGAAAGTAGTTCATGACGCACTTCTTCCAAACGAATTTTCGTTGGATTCGGGTAAGAGGAGTACTTATGAGTACGGATGATTTTGGTTAGTTCGGTGGGAGAGGGTATGTAGGAACAATATGGACTATCCTCTTCACGATAGTTAAAGAGGGACTCAAGACACCAATTCTCAATATAGGCACATTGCCCATGATTGGGAATTTGGAGGATTTGAGCAAATTGCTCAAGGGTTAGGACGAATTTGAAATTTCAGACCCAAAACCAAAGTGACAAAGTTTGATCCTCGTTACGTACGAGTTCAACTTGTCGAAAGAACTCTAACACAAAACGAGGACAAATGTGCTCGTTGATGTGGAGTAGACAATCGAATCCTATAGCTCTAAAGAAAGTGTTGATGTCCCGATGGTAAACTAGGGATGGATCAACGACGCGACCTTCATGAAACTGACGGGTTTCAAGATTGACATAGGCACGAATGTAGTTACCGGGTGTTGTGGGTTCGCGAGAGATTTCGGGTGTATAGGTATTGGTTAGGAGATGATCAAAATCATATTCATGAGACATTTTTGTTTCCTAAGAAAAATTTTAGGAAAAATTAGAGCAAAGAATAGTTACATTAAACACATGCCTAGTGTGTGCCTATATGCAAACTAGGTGGAGGTGCGGTAATCTCGACTCAAAAGAAAATAATGAGATTACCCAAACACTCCAAATTTTACTTTTGCTCAAACAAATATGTCAAAAAATACATATTGATTATGTAATTCGATCAATATTCGTGAGATCATGTATGCATGAAAAAGTGTTTTTAGTTTGCATCAACAATGCACGAAAGGTGTTTCATGGTCCTAATTTCGTGAACTTTTGAAAATACTAGAATTGGGGTGTTTGGTGACTTCATTGTTTTTGACACCAAAGATTTTCAAGTCTTAGTGTTGATGACTTCAGTTTGAAAGTTTATTAAGAAAGGTTGAAAAGCCCCAATTCATTTTTCAACAATGAACAAACCCTAGACTCAAAATTAAAGAAAATTAGAGTAAGATAACTTACAATTTATGTTGAAAAAGTGGAAATGATTGAGAGTCTTGAAACTCAATGTCTTTAATATGATCTTGAAGGGGTGTAATTGCGTTTTGGGTTGTGAGTTTTTGGGTTATGACAGCAGTTGCTGAGGTTGTGAGGGTTTGGAATGAGTAATGCGGGAAAGGGAACTTGAAATACGGAATGTACCAGATGCACGGTTCCACGGTACCGTAAAATTTAACGGTGTCGTGCCACATTTAGTGGAGCCGTGATCTGCCGGGACTATTTTATGTCCCATTTTGATTTTTGACGAATAAGTCTCGCTGTTTTAGTGAGACTTTTTGACGCGAGGAAAGAATTTATACCTAATAAATTCTTTTGACTAGGGGAACCTAAGCTAGACAAAACAAGACTTACGTGATGACTTCAAGAGTCATGAGATTTATGGAATATGTTCCATCATTCCTAGACCTAGACGAAGGTGGTTGAAGGATTCTCGTTTGAGGGGTTTGGTTAGGATGTCAAAGATGTTGTCTTGAGAAGGACCTTTCTCAATAGAAATGTTTCCTTTCTGAAAATTATCGCGAAGGAAGTGGTGACGTATTTCGATGTGTTTAGTACGGGAGTGTTGAACGGGATTTTTTCTCAAGTCAATAGCACCTTTATTATCAAACATAATGGGGACGTCATCTAAATATATGTCATAGTCATTAAGGGCTTGTTTCATCCATAGTGCTTGTTGACATGCCTTTCCGGCGCTTACGTACTCGGCTTCGGTTGTGGAGATAGCAAGAGCCGTTTGTTTCTTGGAGAACCAAGAAGTTAGACAACAACCCATGAAGGTACAAACGCCAGTCGTGCTTTTTCGATCCATGTAATCTCCCGCATGATCAGAGTCAGCATAGACAATAGTTTCTATACCGGTCCCCTTGGGATAATATAATCCCAAGTGTATAGTGCCTTTAATGTATCTGAAGATACGCTTAACCGCTTCAAGGTGAGAGGTTTTGGGATCCTCTTGGAAGCGAGCACAAAGGCAGACACTAAACATGATATCGGGCCTACTTGCCGTGAGGTATAGTAAACTACCTATCATACCTCTATATTTACTGCTATCCACGGACTCACCTTCTTCATCTCTTGTGAGTTTTATTTCCGTGGACATGGGAGTTTTCATGGGCTTAGACTCTTCTAAACTAAATTTCTTAAGCATTTCCTTACTATACTTAGATTGATTAAAGAAGATACCATCTTCCATTTGTTTAATTTGTAAACTAAGGAAGAAATTTAATTCGCCCATCATGCTCATCTCAAACTCGTCATGCATGATCTTAGAAAAGTCATTGCACAGTTGTGGACAAGTTGAGCCAAATATGATGTCATCAACATATATTTAAACAATGATGAGATGTGAATTACGTTTCTTTGTGAAAAGTGTGTTATCCACCACTCCCATGGTATATTCATGTTCAATCAAGAATGCTTTTAGTCTATCGTACCAAGCTTTAGGTGCTTGTTTGAGACCATACAATGCTTTCTTGAGTTTATAAACATGATTCGGTTTTTCGAAATCAACGAATCCCGGAGGTTGTGCAACGTACACCTCCTCGTTGATATAACCATTTAGGAATGCACTTTTCACATCCATTTGGTACAATTTAAAGTCTAAGGCACACGCATAGGCAAGGAGTATCCTAATTGATTCTAATCTAGCTACGGGTGCATAGGTTTCATCATAATCTATTCCTTCTTATTGGTTATAGCCTTGTGCTACCAACCTTGCCTTATTCCTAGTTACGACGCCATTTTCGTTGAGTTTATTCCTAAACACCCACTTAGTTCCTATAATGGTTTGATTCTTAGGAGGAGGTACTAAATCACAAACTTGGTTTGCGGTGAATTGATTAAGTTCCTCTTGCATAGCAAGTATCCAACTTTCATCCTTAATCGCTTCACCGACATTCTTAGGTTCTACGGTTGATATAAAACAAAAGAAATTACTTTTGTTTTGGGCTTGTGACCTAAGGGTTCTTTGGTTTAGGTTTCCTATGACATTTTCAATAGGATGGTTCTTGGATTCCTTAATGTTGACAATTTCATCAACTTCAACTATTTCATCCTCAATGTCATCTTCTAATGGTTTCTTGCCATTAACCTTAATGGCTTCGTCCGCATCTAAGTCATCATCCACCAAGGGTGATGTCTTAGTTGGTGGAGGGCTTTCATCGAATGTCACGTTGAGTGACTCTTCGACTTTCATTGTTTCCTTATTTAGGACAATGTAAGCCTTACTATTTTGGGAGTATCCTAGGAAAACACCTTCGTAAGACTTTGGGTCAAACTTGGTGAGGTAATCTTTAGTGTATGAAGCACTTGCTTCCAAACACTCTAAAGTAATCAAGAGTAGGTTTTCTACCTTTCATGATTTCATATGGGGTTTTTCCTAAGATAGGTCTAATTAGAATCCTATTAAGAATATAAGTTGAGGTGTCCACCGCATTACACCAAAACTTTTGCGGAATTGATTGTTCATTTAACATCGTTCTACTCATCTCTTGTAGAGTACGATTTTTCCGCTCTACTACCCCATTTGATTGTGGAGTGCGTGGAGCTGAGAAATTGTGAGTAATACCATTAGCATCACAATATACTCCAAATTGCACTTCATTATCAAATTCCCGACCATGATCCGTCCTAATGGAAACTATTGTACATCCTAGTTGATTTTGGACTTTCTTACTAAAAACCTCGAATTTCTCAAAGGCTTGTGTCTTATTCTTAAGAAATCTAGTCCAAGTGTACCTAGAGTAGTCGTCAACTATTACTAAGGTGTAGTAGTTTCCTCCGTAGCTCCGTACGGCGAATGGACCAAATAAGTCCATATGAAGGAGTTCTAGGCATCTAGAGGTCGAGACTGTATTCTTAGCTTTGTGACTAGAATGGGCTTGTTTTCCAACTTTACAAGCGTCACAAAAGTGTTGATCAAACTTAATCTTAGGTAGATTTCTAACTAGTTCCTTAGATGCCAAAGATTGTATCAAACGCATATTGGCAAGACCTAATCTCCTATGCCATAGAGTGGAGTTATCATCTATGGTTGCTAAGCATATCCTATCCTGAGGTTTATTTCCCATTTTCATAACAAATAAGTCATTTCTCCTAACTCCTTTGCCTATGGTTTTACCATCCTTAATGATTTCGCTACCCTCTTCAGAGAATACTACTTTACACTTATTATCTACCATTTGACTAGTACTAAGCAAGTTAAATCCTAAGTTGTCTACATGCTCAACATTTCTAATAGTGAGGGAGTTTTGAGTGATCGTACCTTTGCCAATGATGTTGCCCTTAAGTTTACTACTGAAAGTGACATTACCTCCGTTGTATGCCTTGTATGATGAGAATAGACTTCGATTGCCCGTCATGTGGTTAGTGCATCCACTATCCTTGACCCATTCGTCAGGCTCCAAGTCGATTCCCAAGCATATCTATTGCATAAGACAAACATTCAAACATTTGGTCCCCAATATCTCATGGGTCCAAAGTGGTTAGCATTAAACATCCCATGCATTACTTGCATGTGGTTAGGATGTTGGAATGGAGGGCAAATTTCCCATGGCAAGTAACTTTGTAGTTGACGGTTATTCCAAGTTACGGGATAGTTACATGGAAAACTTTGTCTTCTAGAGTTACGTCTCAGTAGAGGAGTTCTTGACCGAGGTTTGGGAACATTTGTTTTTCTAGGTGGAGGTGTCTTAGACCTAGTGTCGGGTTTTACAAATCTAGGTTTGGGTTTTGACATAGGTTTGTAAAATCTTTTGACTTCCTCTAAGCTAGCAATAGATACCTTTGTACCATTTACAATGATGTGACTAGGTTTAGGTCTTGAATGATTTTTCAAATTCGACTCAGTTCTGTCTTCAGTGTCAGACGGTATCACGGTACCATTAAATTTAATGGTACCATCCGTACCTTTAGTGGTCCCGTCTGGTGTTTTGACAGAACTCATGGGTTTGATAGATTTTACTTGCTTTGTTTTACTTGTTGATGCATTGTCTGTTTCTTTTTCAAACCTAGTGATCCTAAACACATTTTCCTTGAGTTTTTCATTTTCAACTCGAAGACTTATACATGACTCACAACCTACATCAACTTCTTTATTTCTTTCAAGTCTTTTGACTTGATCCTTTAGTTCTAAAATTTGAACTTCAAGCCCATGTAGTTTTGATTTTAATGACTTGTTTCTACTTAAGATTTTTGAGCTAACTTCACATAGATTATTATATTCATCATTTAGTGTGTTATCATCTATTGAAGAATTATCATCTATATGGTCAGGATAGTCGTAACGTACCTCATTTGAAGTGTGATCCATTAGACACTTTTCGTCCTTAGGCTTCTTTTCTTCATCATCACCGCTATCACTCCATCAGCCTCCTATGAAAGCTTGTTGGTCGTTGAATTTCTGTGGTTTGGGACACTCTCCTATGAGGTGATTGGGATCTCCGCATCTAAAGCATTTCCTATCACTTGTCCCTTTCTTTTCAACATGGTTCTTTTGTGATGTCTTCTTCTCATCACAAGGTTGCCTAACGAACCTACCTCTTCTCCTAAAGAACTTCTTAAAGTCCCTAACCGCTAATGCATATTCCTCATCTTCACTATCGGAACTCGAACATTCCTCATCACTAGACTCCTTCTTGGCTTTCAATGCTAGAGATCTAACTCTCTCGCTTTTGCCTTTGACTATATCTTAGTCCTTCTTAATTATCATCTCGTGAACTTTCAAGTTTCCTATGAGTTCATCAAGTGACAATGTCGCCAAGTCCTTTGACTCTTCTATGGCGGTGACCTTTGCTCTCCATTTAGGATGTAGAGCCCTAAGAAACTTCCTAACATAGTTCTTGCTAGAATAACCTTCATCAAGAGCTTTAAGACTAGTAATAATAGTATTGAATCTAGCAAAAACATTATCTATTGACTCATCTTCCGAAATGGAAAATTGTTCATATTGTTGAACAAGAAGGTCTATCTTGTTCTCTTTGACTTGGTTATTACCTTGGTGAGTGACTAGCAAAGTTTTCCAAATATCTTTTGCCGTATTACACATGAAAATTCTTTCAAATTCCTTTTTAGGCAAAGCATTATAAATCATCATTTTAGCCTCATTGTTTTTGGCTAATTTTTTTTAAGTTCATCACTTTGTTTATCATAAGAAACTATTTCATTCTTTTTAGTTTGCGGATTAATTTGAATTGGTTGAAAGTCACCCTCGGTATTAACATGCCAAAGATCAATGTCTTTTGATTTCACATACGTTTCGAATCTTGTTTTCCAATAAATAAAACAATCGGTTTCGAAAAGTGGTGGTCTTTGCATAGATTGCCCTTCTAGATATTTGTCGGAATCCATTGATCGATTCAAGTTTTGAAATACAATATACTTTAAAATCTTGACTGACGTGGCTCCTAATACCAATTCTGGGAAACTAGAAGGGGGTTGAATAGTTTACCGGTTTTAAGTCATTTTAAAAATCTTGTTTTAAAAGTTTTGGTATTGGAAACTTTGATTCGAACTCTATGCGTAATCAATCAACACCAATATGAACTACACACTAAACTAACTAATACTAAGTAATGAAAGTAAAGAGTAGGGTTGGAAAGATCAAACCGAGACAAAGGATTTATAGTGGTTAGGCTACGAAGCTCTTCTTCGCCCTACTCTACTCCCCGAGTACCACACTCGAGAGTTTCAAGCACTATGTCAACAACCTCCCTTCAGGCGGAGAAAACCGTACACGTCGCTTATCCTATTACCGACACTAAGCTAGATGTCGAGTGCTAATCTTAGCTAGCACCAATCTACCAAGGTCCATGTGACCAATCACTCAAGCCCTATGGCTACTAGAGATCACCAAGATCTCAACACGATCACAATGATCAACACTCACTAAACTAACTATATCCTATCGACCCTTGATCTTCTTGATCAATCACACAAGCCCAATGGCTTTAAGAGATGTTCACTATCTCTATAAGATCACACTTGATCTTCACTCTCACTCACACAAGATAAATAAACTTGATGTATGCTATGATACAACAAGGTTGTAACAAATGTTACAAAGACCTAACAGCTATAACTCTTGTATCTTCTTGAATACTTTGAGTTCTTCTCTTGCAAATGAAGAGGAATGATAACACCTTGTATCAACTTGGATACTTGTGTTCTTCTCTTGCTAATGAATAGAAATGAAGAGGATCTCTTGATTGATGATTGGATCACTCTTAAAACAAAAGAAAACTAATCTAAATGATCAAAAAGAATGAAAGGTGTGAGAGGTTTGAACTAGGGAATTTTTCTGTGTGAAAGGGTGCCTAAAAACTGTGAATGGTGTGGGTTTTTATAGGCAAGAAAATTTTGGACGTTACAGAAAGTTTTGTACGGACGGCTCCACTAAACATGCCACGGCTCTACTAAATTTAGTGGAACCGTGGAGCCGTCCTAGACTAGGACGCTCCAAATTTTGTCTTTTCTGGTGAAAACTTATTTGGGGAAGGTTGGAGCTGATTTTGGGGGGGAAAATAGCTGTTGTGATTTTCAAACTTATTTTTCCATTAAAACATTTCTTAATAATTCAAAAATAATTTGTCATGTATATTTTTAAAAAAATGTTCTGTCCCATTGAAAATGTAAACTCTCAAAACACAAATTCACTTCTTTGATCATTTGTCAAGTTTGTAAATTTGTTCTAGAGTGATTTGCGTAGAAACGGGATCCTCCGATTAAAAACTTGTTTACGTTAATTTTAACGTAACGTGATTTCACATTTTGTCATCCTCAAAACGTGAAGTAATCGAAAGATATAAATAACATTTTTAGAACATTATTTGCATCAACACAGCCCAAAAAGTTGTGGGTAAATTTGAATCATATAACATAGTCCTCGCAGCCTCAATTAATGTCCTATTCCTCCTCTCAGAAACACCATTTTCTTGAGGAGTTTTAGCCACACTAAACTGTCTTAAGATACCTTTTTCAACACATAATTGATTCATCACACTATTCTTAAACTCAGTTCCATTATCACAACTGATTATCTTAACTTTGTGATTAACTAGGTTTTCTATCCTTGTTATGAAAGCCTTAAGAATGCTGAAGGTATCATCCTTAGTAGCTAGAAAGAATACCCATGTAAATCTGCTATAGTCATCTGTGACAACTAGGCAATACATCTTTTTATTCAAACTCTTCACAAAAGTTGGCCCAAATAAATCCATGTGTAACATATACAAGGGCTCAGAAATAGAGTTCACCACTTTGGACTTACAAGAAGCTCTGTGTTGCTTTCCCATTTGACAAGCAACAAAGGTTTCAGGATTTTCAAAAAGTTTTAAAGGTAAACCTCTTACAAGGTTTCCCTTAACCAATTTATTTATTGTTTTGAAATTCAAGTGGCTAAGTCTTCTATGCCAAAGTTTGGATTCATCAATTGTGGCCTTGGCAAACACGCAAGTTAAAGCTCTTTTGGGAACTATGTTCTTTATGTCCACAATGTATATGTTGTCTGTTCTAGGGACTCTAAGTAGCACAGATTTATCATCAGGCAACTTAAAATCAGGAGATAAGACAAGACATTCAGTGTCTGTAAAAAGAACAAAGTTCCTTTTGTCACACATCTGTGAGACACTAAATAGGTTGAACTTAAGCCCCTTTACCAGGTACACTTTTTCAAAATCCATTTTGCCTGTTCTAATAGTACCTTTACCAATTATCTTTCCACCTTTAGGGTCATTACCAAAAGCAACATATCCACCATCAAAAGCTTCAAAATCTTCAAGGTTGCCTTGGTTTCCAGTCATATGTACAGAGTATCCACTATCAAAAATGCACTTGTCCTTTAGCTCCTATTGTAGATTGCCCTGCACATATGGTAAGAGAATTAGTTTCTCTCGGGGACCCAAGCCATCACTGACTTGGATCTGCCTTGTGCATCAACATAGTTAAATTTCTTCAAATCCATTGATGCACTGCTATGTCTGAGAACATGATCTAAAACCTTGATTTTAGGTTTCCAGACCCAGCAAGCTGAGGCCTTAACAGTATAAAAGTGATTGCCCACAACAGTGTCTGTTATCACTTTTGGCTCAGCAGTAGAAACTGGTTTTGCCTTAGCAGTAGTAACAGCTCTGTTCTTTTGAATGGGCCTTTTTGGTGCAGCAGTAGTAATTGTTCTAGTAGCACCACTTCTCAGTAAAACTTCCCTAGGAACCATGTTTCTATTAGGATGTGGGTGAGTCTTTTTAGCAAAATTCTTACGGTTCACCCTAGTGTATTTGTTCCAAACAGGTTTTTGGTAGTAGTAACAATCTTCCTATAAGTGCTCAAAACTACCACAACTATAACAAGCCTTCTTAATTGACTGAAAATCAGTACCTAATCTTTGTGAAATTAGGATATTCCAATTTCTTTGGTTTCCTCAAGGCCTGTTATTATAAAACTTCTTAGTATGTTCTCTAGGTTTCTCATCATATTCAGCAAATTTCCTAGAGATATTAGCACCAAACACAGGTTTAACCAACTCAACCTGTCTAACCATAGATTCTACAGGTGAAATTTCTACCTTTTTGTTCTTTGGCTGATCCTGTTCATTGATGTGCCCATTTCGAGTGCAAGTTTTAAATTTATAACACGATCTACCAATGATTCAAACGAAACACATACGAGCAAGTATACTCGTCCGTGTGTAGTAAGAGATAACTATGGTAAGCCGAGGTCTAGGATTTGTTTAGTTTTCGGAATTGTGTGTTTTTGAATATAATATCGAGTTTAATTAGTAATTCTTATCGCAAGCAAATAAAGATGATGTAAATTCAATAAATTATGACTACACTTGCCTAGACTAGTTTGCTCAACTAATCTTGATATGATTATGACAATGGTCCATTTGATTATGATCAACGAATTTGGTGGTGTTCTAATTCAATTAGTGGGTGTACTAATCCTATTTTTTCTAACACTTTAAATCCTCGTCGAGATTTTAAGATGACAAAAACAATATTTAAGATTTGATCAACCAAGACTAACACAACTCGATCACTTGATTCGCTTTCGTTTCACAAGCAATTGACAACCACACTATTTTAGTTTTCCAAGTTTAATCAAGTTAATTATGAAATGATCAATACATAAGGTAACACCCTCATAGACAAAGGTTTACAACTAATTGACTAACAATGTCTCTTTCGACCCATTACACTATTAGCAATTAACCAAACTTGACAACTCTTTGGTGGAGAAAACTCTTAATAGCACAATTCGATCTAAGTATTAGCTTTTCATTTAACTAAGAACCATGGAGTCATAATCAATCAAGAATCATATCACAAACATCATCTAGGCAAGTGCTCAAGGCACTTAGCCACTCATGGCAAACAAAGAAATAACCACAAGAAATTTATCACTTGAAAACATGATTAAAAAGTCTTACAAAAGTTGTAATGATGATTACAAGAATTAGGAACACTTGTGAGATGATCAACAAAGATTCCTTGAATGATTAAATTGATTGTTGGTGAATGTAAGCTTCTTCTTTCCTGCGTTTTTCTTCCTTGTCTCCTCTTTTTGAGTAAAATAAGTTGTAGTAGTTGTTGTGATAGTTTATTGTAGATTAGATTGCTCTTTTTTATCTCAACCAAGCATACATATATATTGGATGATTCCCCTTGGTCACCAAGCAAAATACTTGAGCCCAAAGTGTCATAAAAATTCTGCACTTGGAGTAAATGAAGAGTAATGGCAACCCATATTAAGAGTTAGTTCATTAAAGATAGCCATTAAGTGTGCCAGCCATTGCATGAACCCAAGGTTTGAAGTCTCGACCTAAAGTTCATATTCCGGCCCAAGGTTTGGAGTGTGGATAGAATGATATTATTGAACCTTGGGTTGAACTTGAGCCTTAGATTCATTTCTTGAACATTTGGTTGAAGAAGCAATATATAACTTTTCATTCTTTTCATCAATTCTTGATCTTTTCGTGAACTTATAAATCATTACAATCTTGATTCTTTATCTTTAACAATCCTTCCAAAGCCTTTATTGTGAGAAGAATCCTACGTTTGTGCAAAAGCTCTTATTTTAACACTTTTCTTCATCTTTTAGCCATTTACTTGAACTTGATTGTACCTGAACCTGAATACATCTTTTGTACCATTTTAAGTATAATATGTCCACAAATACAACCAAATATAGATATAACGCAACTAAAACATGTACAAAATGAGCGTTATCAAATCCCCCACACTTGAACTTTGCTTGCCCTCAAGCAAATCTAGCTTTTTAGAAATGAATCCACCTGATATAAATTATAGTGATCCTAAAAATGAGATGCAAATCCATCGAGTACAAGTACAAGATAAGATCTATCTATTTAAGCTTAAAGATGAAAAGTCGAGATGTTTGACAATACCTTAATGATTCTCTTGCTTGATAACACGTTAAGACACCTCACGAAAAGGAATGAAGTATAATTCACTCAACACTCATTTGTTTAGTGGGTGAGTGTAACACCCCCGTTTTCGAAATACGCAGCGGAATACAAGTTTGGGGTGCTACTTCATGGTTCACAGTCATGAAAATAGAAAACGACTCGAAAAGAGACGTTTTAAATAAAATTGTTATCATTTATTTATTTAAATCAGAGTACATAAGATAGGTCCCAGAGGGAGGTTCGGAAAATAAGTTATAAAAGTTACATTATTCGTTGAATGATAACAAAGTGGACACCCGTTATTATAAAAAGAAAGTCCACCGCCACTCCGTGCCAATAGTCATACTTCTAGATACCTGAGATAAACATGCTTAAAAAGTCAACACAAAGGTTGAGCGAGTCCATAGCGTTTAAAGTTATAAATCAGTTTTGAACACAAGCCAAATAAGAGAAATCAGTTATATCACAGTTCGGAAATATTGCACTAAACCTCATGACATCAAAGCGTTAACACGTTTCAGTCTCACTAACATAATTAAATGATTAGTGGTTTGCCCCCAGGTTAAGGTCTCAAATATAATGCATTTGCCTAACCAGCTACCATATAGATATCCATCTGGTTAGTACAAATGGGGCGTCAGGCCAATAGATCTATCCACAATATTCGCGCTCACCCAGCAGGTGACTAATGATGCATGATAAGAGGGACTTTTAATAAATAATATAAATTCAGATAGGTAAACGTTAGCTTAGTGCAATAACAATCAGGAAAATACTTGTGTTCAGTTTAATAGCATGTATCTCCCCACGAGTTTGGAAAACATATAAGGAAAAGTGGGTCTATAAACTCACCTGAGCAGTCTGGATGGAAAACAAAGTTAAACAAAGTTGATAAACGTCTCCGGCACGCAACCTGGGTTAGTATGTCAAGTTTTCAGTAATCGTTTCTAATTATTTAAGTTTTTTTATTATCCGTTTTGTAACGTTTTAGGTAAATGTTAAAATTGAAACAACATGAAGTCTCTCCAAAACTTGTAAGATTTTATCTTATTTCTTATTTGTAAGTTTTCGTTCCGTTCATTCGTTAAATAGATACTTCGTTCGTTCGTTATCAAAAAAAACGTATTTTAGTTTATTTAAATCATAATAATAATAATAATAATAATAATAATAATAATAATAATAATAATAATTTAATAATAATTATTATTATAGAAAAAGTTACACTTTAGCCCTTATAGTTTCACATGTTGACAACTTTTACCCTTGAACTTTTGTAAAATGACAAGTTTTATCCCTCAACTTTCAAAAAATTATAATTTTTACCCCTTAACTTTGGTTAAATGACAATTTTTACCCCTATAGTTTCAAAAATGACACTTTCTACCCTAGAGGTTCATGTCGACTGCATATTAAGTCCCTTTTATAATTTTAGTTAGAGTTTTGACATAAAATAACCCTGAGACTCCCGTCGCGTTACACACGACGTCCTTATTTTATAAAAACGCTTTATATCTTTTGAAAAAGGGCAAAACTTTTCACGACTCTTTCGTATACTTATTTATTTGTTCATAAACTCAATTTTTACAAAATTCCAGCTCGTGATTCGAGCTCACGAGCTTGAAATAAATTAATTTAGGGTGCGTTTTGTTCGTTTGGTCTGGGCAGAAAACGAGTGAAAAGAAGAGGTCATATCTTGGTAAAAACTTAACCAAATTACTTCGTTCTTTTTCCTATAGTTAGACAGCTAGGTGATCTATGTTTTGACAAAAATCTAGAACTTTTAGAGATCGTTTGATGGTCGAATCTTAGGTTCAAAGTGGGGCGTTTTTATAAAAGTGTTGTTAAGTATTTTAAGAAAAACATCATCCGTTATACATTTTCAGGACTCGAGATCTAAAGACTTTTTGAAGGAAACGTCGTTCCGGAAAACTTTTGTGCTTTAACTTTTCGACGAAACGGGCCAGAAAGGCCTTATTTTGCGTGATTTCGTATTCTGTTACAGCATGTATTTTCAGTTTTTATATAACTTCAAATTGCCATAACTTTTGACTCGTTTACTCATTTTTGATGATTCAAATTGCTACGTTTTCCTTATAAATTTTCTTTAACAATATGTAAGTGTCCTATTGCCTACTGTTTTAAAAATATCAAAGAAAAATAAATATAGGGGGTTAGTTTTGGTTCGAACAAAAAGAAAAAGAAAAGAAAGCATGTGTTTTTGAACTAACTAGCTATTAGAGATTATGTAATATTGTTTTTAAGAGTATATGAAGTATATAAAATGAATGAAAAAGAGTTGGATTCACTTACTTGATTATTATGTCGAATTAGGGTTATATGTATGTCGAATGGGTTTATTTCTTGAAAACCAATGCTTCCTCTTGATCCTAGGCTTTCTATAATCTTTCTTTTCGTTTATAAGAGGCTGTAAATTCAGTAAGGAGATGGAAAGGTGGCTGTTTATTTGGGTTCGAATGGAATGTGAGGAAAATGAAGAGATTAGGGTTTCTGTACTTTAGTGACTTGTACATTATTTAAATAAGTTGTATTTTAATATTTCTAGGGTTTTGTTATTTACATATGTTGTTATGGTAGTTTAGGGTTTCATAAAACTCTTATCAGATAGAAAACGCTTAGTTTTAGTCGTACGTTAACGAAATAACGCAAAGTGGTAAATGGGATCTCATAAAGTTTTAGGTCAAAGATATTTATATAGTTAAACTCTAAATCAGTTAAGGCTGGGTTGCATGCACGTTTTATCGAGGATGTGATCTACGTCACATAAGATAATAGTTAAAATCAGGTAATAAATAAATAAATAATAAAAAAAAAATCTACGTGGAAAAAGGACAAGTACAGTTTATTGTAAAGTCATATTTTTACCAGTGGTTACAGTATCCCCCGGTTGAAAGGAATCTCGTCCCGAGATTCGGTCTACGTTGGTCTAGAAGTTGGGATAATGATGTAGGTATACTATACGTACTTGATTTTCCCACTTAGGATTTTCTAGTTAATCTTAATGAGAGTTTTATCACATGATCTGAATAGAATCAAAGATTCTGTCTCATTCAGTTAGTGAGGATGATAATAGGAAATCGTACCATGATTTGAGTGAAGATGTGAGTTTGACATGCTTAAAATGCCTGAAGTTCAAAAATAATATTATATATAATATTATCGTGTCTTTATGTCATTTAAACCTAGTAGTTCAGTCCTGCTATCAGTCTTAGGTTAGATTCTTAGTCTAGGAAGGGTTGCCTAGGGATTTCCATTGAGTACCTAAATATCGTGCTTTAGTCAGTTTTATCCATAATAAATTTGAATGTCTTGCTACATAATAAACCTAAGGGCTGTGAACAGTAATTCTTAACGGTCTTTTTTACTCTGATTTAAATAAATGAATGATAACAATTTTATTTAAAACGTCTCTTTTCGAGTCGTTTTCTATTCTCATGACTATGATACTTGAAATAGCACCCCAAAACTTGTATTCCGCCGCGTATATCGAAAACGAGGGTGTTACAGTGAGTATATAAGAAAATAACACTCATTGCTCAGTCATGATTGACATATTGCGTGGTTTTGCAACCTTACAACAGGTTTTACCTCTCAAGGGATCTCAAGAGGCTTACAACCCCACCAGGCAGTGTACCTGACCGATGTAGTATAGTGTAGTGGTAAGTACGGGGGATTGATCGTTCTTCACAGGGAATAGTGTTCGTTAGGTATGAAAAACTACTCTAATTAGGTCTAAGGGTGGGGGAAGATTCTTTTTTTGTATTTTTTTATTTTTTATGGAAAGCAAGTAAAATCTCGGGTTTTAAGGAGTGGGCGGAATTAGTTGCTAGTCAACTAACCCAAATTACTACGAATGCAAATAAAATAAAATAACTGAAAATGAAAAGGTTGGTAAAACTTATATGGAGAGAAATGTGTTTACTTAGATTTCCTTACTCCCTAACTATCTTTTACCGGTTGATTAGTGTGTATTAATTGCGTGGATGATGGGTGTATTCCTTAATACCATTCGTGGGGTGGCGTACGTACTTCCCCAACTCTATGAACTCCTACTTCACTCCTATGTCGAGCCGGCTAAGAAGCTCCTAACATGGGATCACTAGAATTCGCTCATGCATTAAATACAACCATAAAAACCTTAGTACGCATTGGTTCATGTTTCTTAAGACGTTCAAGCAAGTTACCGTATAGGAAGTTAGCCAGTTTTCTTAAGCCTAACATCGATGAACAATCATCCAATACAACTAATAACACACTAATAACCAATAATCAATAGCTAGGTTTCATTAGATCTAAGCAAACACAAGATAAATCTAGCCTAGCATGTTAATCAAAAGACAAGAACAAGATTTAATCAAACAACACATAGACATATTGATTGATTAAATAAATACTTATCTTCAATTAAACATGGGAGATCCAAGGGTTTGAAAACCCTTAAAAATGGCAGAAATTCGTCTAGGGTTTCTCCTCCAAAGTTACACACAATAAGTTTCACACTAATGACAAAAAATTGCAAAACTATATATAGAGTTTAAGGGCTGACGGCGTCACGTTATAGATCCTGACGCCGTCACCTCGCCGCTTTTAGGGTTCCCGGATGGCCTTCCTGACGCCGTCCCTCTTTAGTGCTCCAAAATCCGCTCTGGCCTATCAAGGGGTGACGCCGTCAGAAATGGGCTTGACGCCGTCCCTCTTTAATTTAAACCGTGATGGCCTTGATCACTTCAAAGGGTGACGCTGTCAGATTTTTTATGCAAAATTATCTGGCTTATCATGAGTAATTTTCATATCCACCTTTTTTGCCAAGCCGTGACGCCGTCTGGAACAATCCCTGATGCCGTCAAAGGTACTTTCCAGCATAATTTTGAGACTTTGTCGTTTTCTTCACTTTTATGCTCCAAAAACGTCCAAAATGCTTCCTTTTCCAGATTTCTTCTCCAAAGTACCTAAAATGATAAAAGGAACGATTTAGGGCAATATTTGATCAAATAAATACAATTTAGGGCTTAAATGACCCCCTAAAAGCGGTACACTTTTCGCTTCATCAAATACCCTTACACTTGAGATTTGCTTGTCCTCAAGCAAATGCGCTTTTATTCTAATCAAAATACAAGTTAGGGGTCATTTAACGCTAATATAAAAGTAATTGCAACAATTAGTCGTTCCACCTTAATCATAATAAGCACGGAGATTACAAACTAGCACCTCACAAGTAGTGTTTAGATACTCACATCTCTCAAGTGTCATCAAAATAAATCTCATAAATGAAAACAGATAATATCTCTCACTACCTGTCATAGCAAATAGATTACCATAGGCTTGGGAAAGGATCAAAAACCTCCTCCACTAGGCATAAGCACCTAAGATAAACTATCAAAGAGGGCTTTTAAACGGGTTATAACGTGAGGTGTAGGGATATGATAAACACGGTTTTGTTGGATAAGGGGTATTTTACTGGTGGCGAGTTAAAGATCTTGATTAATTACATGTACTATACAATGTTGCTAAGCCAAGACTCGACTCAATCTTAAGCTAAAAATAAAATAACAAAAACATAAAACAAACATAAAATGAAACGGGATGGTAGTCCGTATGTTTTTTTCTATTTTTCTTTTTCTCATTTTTTTTTTCTTGATTTTTTTTTTTTTTTTTTTTTTTCATACACTCTTGCCCTACCATCCAAAATAATACATCATAGGGGCGTTGCATTCCCCTTACACTTGAACTTTTACATAACTTTACAAATACTATTCTAATGACTCGAATTAAGATAATCGAAAAACTTGGAGTACTTTTAAAATATTTAGCACATATGGGGGTAATAAATGATGTTCTTCCCCATTACTCCATTACACTAGTACTTTACCCATGAGTCCCAATCGTCCCAAAACAATATGTACAAGGATATGACTTGACTTAGCAACCATGTAATCAACTAGATAATTAACTTGGGTTTAAACAAATGTTGTCACAATAATACACTAAAAATGAGTGCATATAAGGTAGGCTAAGGCGATTTGGGTGTACATTTAAGTGGGGTGTAAACAAATTCTTCCTTTAAGTAAAATGCTTAAAGGTCGAAACGAAAAGATAGGCTCTGAGGGGTGTACTAGGGGTATCGTTTACCAAAAATGGGTACAGCGCAAAGGGTGTGGGAGAATTACTTGACCAATGTAGCCAAAGTAATTATAACAAAAAAACACAGGTGTAAAACAATGGGTTAATCCTAATGCCTCTTATCATGTAGTAAATCTAACTACACGAATGTAGTCTCACTTGTGGCCTCGGAATGGTCCTAACGCAAGTTCTAGAATCTAAGTGCTACCGGTACACACATCATAGCATAAATGCTTTTCCTACCAATTCTAGGGGCGAACCTCACATATTTGGGGTGAAAAATTTTTTTAGTGGTACGGTTTTGTGCTAGTCATATAACTCCTATCCGTGAGACGCTCATTAAGATCACAGTTTCACTCCTATATGTTGTAAAAAATTTTAAATTTGGCACTAAAATTGCCCTAACAGGTATTTCTCTCAGTTTTATTACACATCTACTATTAAACAAACAAAAATCAAGCGTAAAAGCATTCTCTAAAGTATCGTACTTTTACCCCCCCCCCCCCCTTACACTTAAGATGAACATTGTCCCCAATGTTCAAATAACAAGATGTAAAAGCATGAAGTAAAAGAATGAAATCAAATACTCCCCTGATTCGCTCGGTGGATAAAGAAGTAACATGGTTAGATCTTCTTCCAAGAGAATGTTGAAGCTCCATGACTAATGCATCGCCATAAGCTTGATCCAACAAACACTTCCTTGTCCAAAATAACCTGTTAAACCTGAGAAAACAAACACGAAAACCTGCATAACATCGGCGGGATAAACTCTATATATAAGGATATAATGCTTGTGGAATGATAATTTTGCAGATTCCTGGAGATTATAAGTTATAGATTTAATAAAAACTTTTATGAAAACAAAACTTTCAACAATTTCAGAAAATTCAAATCTGACGCCGTCAGGTTGTAAAGCCTGACGCCGTCAGAAATGATCTGACAGAATTCTCATGTTAAGTTTCCAGAAAATTTTTGGAAAAACCTATACCTTACTTCCTGGAAATCCTGCAAAACATCATTATGACTCGATACAAGCATTTGACTCAAACAAATACGAATATGTATGTTAATTTATTATCATTACGATTCATGTTCATTTGTTCTAATAAACCGATTTGGATTTCCCTTACACTTAACTTTTGCAAAATACCTTTATATGTAGTTAAGACGAAGTTAAAAACAAAATAAAGCATTTTCACAATTTAGTTTTGAACATGAATCAATAAAAATAAAAATTAAACACACATACGAAAACAAATAAAATCAAACAAACAAATAAATAAACACACAAAGCAAATAAAGCTTGGGTTGCCTCCCAAGAAGCGCTTTTCTTTATTAACGAGTCTTGTAGCTAGACTCAAAGTCACGTACATTACGTGATTCCATCGTTGGTCACGGTTCCTAGGCCATTCTTTTTTCCGGTTTTATATTCTGGTCCTAATTTCAAACAATACTTGTAGAAACCGGATATCCTTTCCATAACATAGTCTACTCCTTTATTTCTATCCTCATCATTCCTATAGTAGACCGCTTGCTTAAGCTCCTTCTCAACATTTGACAAGTGTTGGAATTGTTCTATCTTATATGGCATTTGGTAGTTTACCTCATCGGTCTCATCCTTAAATCTAACTATTCCTAAGGAAGGTTCATAAGTCATTCTAGAGACGTCAACAAATGGTTTTCCAAAAACTACCTGAGTTAAGGATGCATCGACTATTGGGCGGATATCTTCTACAATTACAAAGTCGGTGACATAGGTGAAGTTTCCTACATAAACCGGTAATCCCTTAACTCTTCCGTGAAGTTACTCATCCATCCCTTATCAGGGAACATCCTATACCCAAGTTGATTTTTCATTATCAAGTTGTAGTGGGCTCTAGTCATGATGTTTATGGGCGATCTAAGGTCGATGTAAGCTTTCCACACATGCAAATGTCCGATGTTGCATGGTATGTTGAGATTAGAAGGATCGCCTATCTTTATAATTGGTCTACCTAGGAAGTATGGTGTCTCGGGGTCATCGAATAAGTCTGTATGATATGCGCGCTCTTCCTTAGTGGGTAGCCTATTGAAGTAGTCCTCATCATCATCTACTTCTTCAATCTCACTTCTCCTAACTTCCTTATCAATCTCGACTTTCATAACCTCATCCTCAGGTTCACTATTATCCTCATTGCTATTAATTGGTTTAATGGTGACAATGTTGACGAAGTGGACGTGTTTGGATGAAGAGGGGTCTTTTACTTGGGGTCCGCTATTTGTGTTCCTAGCGTCCTTATGTGGAGGTGATAGCACTTGGTTATTGAGGGCTTTCAATAAGTTGTCAATTTTATTGGTCATCTCCGTTTGTTGTTGATTGAATTCGGATTCAAACTTGGCTAAACGAGCTTCTTGAGATGCCATAAATTGGGACATCAATCCTTCAAAGTAATTGGTACTACCATGATTGTTGGAAGGATTGTTATTGAAAGTGCGGTTCGAGTTGGAACCGCTTGATTGGAAACGAGTAGGTGGGTTGGAAGAATTGGTTTGTTGTGCGTTTTGGTTTTGTTTCCACCTAAAGTTTGGGTGATTTTTCCACGAGGGGTTGTATGAATCACCGTAGGGGTTTGGCTCGGGTTTGAAAGTGTACCACTTGTCTCCCGCTCCGTCGGTACGCGAGGATGCATAGTCCGCAAAAGCTTGTTCGGGGAGTTCCATGCAATCACGAGTGTCGTGGGGACCACTACATAATTCACATGAAGAAGTGATTTTTTTCACTTGGCTTGAAGGTTTAGGAGCCTCGTAGGATTTCATAAGAAACTTGACTTGGTCTTCAAGTTCTATGATCCTACGGTCGGAAGTGCTTGAATAGTTTGAAGGCAAAGATATTGCCTTGACCGTTTTATTCAAATCACGGGGATCACTCCAACTTTCGTTGTCATAAAGAGCAAGATCTTCTAGGAGAGCCCATGATTGTTCCGCACTTAGATCACGTAGCTTACCACCAGCCGATTGGTTAATGGTTTGCCTCGTGGAGAGATTGATATGGTCATAGAAGATTTGGACTTGGAGCCAAAGTTCTATGCCATGGTGAGGGACTTTTTGGAGTAAGTCCTTGAATCGAGTCCATGCCTCGTAGAGGGTTTCGCCTTGACGTTGTTGGAACATCAAGATATCATTCCTTAGCTTGGTAGTTCTTCCTGGTGGGAAAAATTGAGCAAGGAAACGAGTGGTGAGATCATCCCAAGAGGTGATGGATCCTGCGGGTAGACGTTCTAGCCACTGACTAGCTTGGTCCCGCAAAGAGAATTGAAAGAGACGTAGTCGGGTCGTCTCTCGAGTGGCAACATCAAGGTCTATGGAATCAACGATTTTTAGAAAGTCCTTGAGATGTTGATTAGGATCTTCAGAACGAAGTCCATGGAACGTGCATCCGCTTTGCACCAACCGGATGGTGTCGGATCGCAAGGGAGTGACATTGGCTCCTTGAGTGAGCTCAATGGTGTTCCGATAGCCTTGGTGGCTAGGACGGGAGTAGTCTCCTAAGTTACGGGCTCTAGGAGGTAGTGGTGGTTGTTGTGGTGGTGGGTTGTTGGGATCAAGGATATTACCATCTTCCATGATGTCGAATGGTAATGGTTACGAACAAAGAAACGAAGAAAAAAGATAGACTAAAGAAAACCTAGAAAAATAAAATAAAAATCTCACTAGAAAGGAATCTAGTGAGTAGACCTACAAAATAAAGATTCAACCTAAACAATAACTATTCCCCGGCAGCGGCGCCAAAAACTTGATGCGTGGTTTTGCAACCTTACAACAGGTTTTACCTCTCGAGGGATCTCAAGAGGCTTACAACCCCACCAGGCAGTGTACCTGACCGATGTAGTATAGTGTAGTGGTAAGTACGGGGGATTGATCGTTCTCCACAGGGAATAGTGTTCGTTAGGTATGAAAAACTACTCTAATTAGGTCTAAGGGTGAGGGAAGATTCTTTTTTTGTATTTTTTTATTTTTTATGGAAAGCAAGTAAAATCTCGGGTTTTAAGGAGTGGGCGGAATTAGTTGCTAGTCAACTAACCCAAATTACTACGAATGCAAATAAAATAAAATAACTGAAAATGAAAAGGTTGGTAAAACTTATATGGAGAGAAATGTGTTTACTTAGATTTCCTTACTCCCTAACTATCTTTTACCGGTTGATTAGTGTGTATTAATTGCGTGGATGACGGGTGTATTCCTTAATACCATTCGTGGGGTGGCGTACGTACTTCCCCAACTCTATGAACTCCTACTTCACTCCTATGTCGAGCCGGCTAAGAAGCTCCTAACATGGGATCACTAGAATTCGCTCATGCATTAAATACAACCATAAAAACCTTAGTACGCATTGGTTCATGTTTCTTAAGACGTTCAAGCAAGTTACCGTATAGGAAGTTAGCCAGTTTTCTTAAGCCTAACATCGATGAACAATCATCCAATAAAACTAATAACACACTAATAACCAATAATCAATAGCTAGGTTTCATTAGATCTAAGCAAACACAAGATAAATCTAGCCTAGCATGTTAATCAAAAGACAAGAACAAGATGTAATCAAACAACACATAGACATATTGATTGATTAAATAAATACTTATCTTCAATTAAACATGGGAGATCCAAGGGTTTGAAAACCCTTAAAAATGGCAGAAATTCGTCTAGGGTTTCTCCTCCAAAGTTACACACAATAAGTTCTACACTAATGACAAAAAATTGCAAAACTATATATAGAGTTTAAGGGCTGACGGCGTCACGTTATAGATCCTGACGCCGTCACCTCGCCCCTTTTAGGGTTCCCGGATGGCCTTCCTGACGCCGTCCCTCTTTAGTGCTCCAAAATCCGCTCTGGCCTATCAAGGGGTGACGCCGTCAGAAATGGGCTTGACGCCGTCCCTCTTTAATTTAAACCGTGATGGCCTTGATCACTTCAAAGGGTGACGCCGTCAGATTTTTTATGCAAAATTCTCTGGCTTATCATGAGTAATTTTCATATCCACCTTTTTTGCCAAGCCGTGACGCCGTCTGGAACAATCCCTGACGCCGTCAAAGGTACTTTCCAGCATAATTTTGAGACTTTGTCGTTTTCTTCACTTTTATGCTCCAAAAACGTCCAAAATGCTTCCTTTTCCAGATTTCTTCTCCAAAGTACCTAAAATGACAAAAGGAACGATTTAGGGCAATATTTGATCAAATAAATACGATTTAGGGCTTAAATGACCCCCTAAAAGCGGTACACTTTTCGCTTCATCAATGATCCACATATTACCATAAGCTTGTACAAGAAACAAAACTCCACCGACGTGGCGTAAGCACCAAGTGTAAACATCTAAGAGGACTTTTATTTGGGTTAAAGGCTTTAAAGGGTTATATAAGACTTATGTGCAACTGTCTCATGCAAGACATAATAGCTCGCTAACAACGAATTCTTGAATCACCAAATAACGGATGGTCACTAAGGATAACCTTAGATCGCTAACAACGTTACCTAATTCCTCAAGAAATCGGATGGTCACTACATGTCCATACACTTGATAATTTTAAATAAAGTCAAAAGGTAGGAATAAGGCATGGGATATATATTTATGAAATTGGTACAAAATAAAAACTTTACAAATAGTCAAAGTCTACAACCAATGCTACTAGCTACATCAACCACTTTCCATTGAATCTGAGAACTATCCTTGATCGATATCTTACTTTCATAGCTCATTGGCTATTCCGGTCACCATACAATTGCGATGACTTATTTTATTTTTTCCTCTTTTTCCTTCTCTTCTTTTTTTCATCATTTTTTTTAACCACAATCATAATACCAATAGATCTTCCATGAGATTATCATGGAGTTCGCAACTTTCTCATTTTCAAGGATTCTCACATAACAACCATCTTTCCTTGTAGCTAGTAACCAACCAGGACTTGACTATGGGTAAGGTTAAGGCTAAAAGTGTAAAATATTTTTATATTTTTCTGGTGTAACAAAATAAAAAAGATGGCTCAGAGGTTGTACTAATGGAATCTAGCACTAAAATTGGAGTGCTAAACAAATGGGTTCATATAAGTGGTTAACTAACCGATGTGGCTAGCTAATATATCATTAGATGTAGAATGGAAGGCCATTTGGTTTAATTCCTAAGGTTGCCTCTTATCACACGAATACACTTATATCACGCAAGGTAATCTCACTGCGGTCTGGTAATGATTTGCTTGTACAAGTTCTAGAATAAATAAGATCACTGGCACACTCATAGCAAAAAGATCAAGCATAAAAGATGAAAGCTATATGAAATAGGCTTAAATCCTCACAATTTAGTGGAATGGGCTATAGTTGTGCTAGCAAAGTTATCAATCCTAAAAATGGATCGCAATGTCAATTAGGACACATCTCGAATTTTCAAAAATTTACATGTTTTATCAGCGGGTTGATCTAGTTATTCTAATATAAATTATCCTAAATGTGCAACAACAACTAGATTATAGGGGCAAACAAATTAAAAATTAGGCGCAAAAAATATAGAAAATTTTAAAATCCAGTTTCATTTTCCTATTTCCTCCCCCCACACTTAAGTATTACATTGTCCTCAATGGAAAGAACGATGTACCATAAAAAATAGGGAAATAGAACATAAAAGAAATGATACTGCCTGAGCTTTGGAAATAGGATGATTCCACATCTTCAAGATCAAGCATCCTAACCTGCATAATAATCAAAAAAAAAAACAAAAAAAAAAAAAAAAAAAAAACAAAAAACACACAAAATGCAAAATATTTTTGGATTTTATTATATTAGCAAGGCCCCCACACTTATGGTAAAACCATCGGGGCATAAAAACAAACAAACAATTTAAAAAAAAAACACACGGGTTGCCTCCCGAGAAGCGCTAAATTTATTAATGAGTCATCAGCCCGACTCAGTCTTTCTTACTTCGGTGGTTTATATTTGGGATTCTTTCCTGACTTCTTTGGATTATACACCACATTTGTTTTAATTATTAGTTCAAATGGAATTTCTTCACTTGATAATTCATTCAATTGCTCCTCATCGTGGTATAGTTTGATACGATATCCATTAACAATGAAGGTTCCACCGTGCTTGTCATATAATTCAACATATCCGGATGGAAAACTATATTTTACCACGAATGGACCAAACCATTTGGTTATGAGCTTAGGAGATTTAAATTTGTACCTAGAATTGACCAAAAGAACTTTGTCTCCGGCCTTGAATTCTTTCCAAATTCTTAGCTTCCTATCATGATAAGCTTTTGTTCGAGCTTTGTACAACTTGGAATTCTCATACGCCTGGAGTCTTAATTCATCTTGTTCATGCAATTGCAAGAATCGTTTTTCTCCAGTGATTTTTAGATCGGGGTTACATTGTCTCAATGCCCAGTAGGCATGGTGTTCAATTTCAAACGGCAAATGACAAGTTTTTCCATATATAAGTCTATACGGAGTTGTACCAATTGGAGTTTTATAAGCTGTTCTAAATGCCCATAGAGCATCATCGAGTTTCCTTGTCCAAACAGAAGGATTATCCTTTACTATTTTTTCAAGTATTCTTTTCAAATCTCTATTGGTGTTTTCAACTTGACCACTGGTTTGAGGGTGGTATGCTGTTGAGAAACGATGGTGGACTCCATATCGTTTCATAACTTTCTCCATTTGACGGTTACAAAAATGAGTTCCTCTGTCACTTATTAAAGCTTTTGGAATTCCAAAACGAGAGAAAAGCTTTTTAGAAAATTCACAACAACTCGTGCATCATTTGTGGGTAAACCCTCTGCTTCTGCCCATTTAGATACATAATCAATTGCAACGAGGATGTATTCGAATTTATGAGATTTAGGAAAAGGACTCATGAAATTAATTCCCCAAATATCAAATATTTCAGAGACTTGGATGCTCTTTTGCGGCATTTCGTCTCTACGAGAAAGATTACCAGACTTCTGGCATGCATCACAATTTTGCACAAGCGTATGTGCTTCTTTAAAAATTGTTGGCCAATAAAATCCCGCGTCAAAAACTTTTTTCGCGGTTGTGGACGGACCATAATGTCCTCCAGAGTGGCCGTGATGACATTCATCAAGAATTTTTCGGGTCTCTGAACCATACACGCATATTCTTATTATCCCATCAGGACACATTTTAAATAGATACGGTTCATCCCAAAAATAGTATTTAAGGTTTGCGAAAAATTTACTACGCTCAGCGTAAGATAGACCTTTTTGTAATATTCCTCCAGCTAAATAATTTGCATAATCTGCAAACCATGGAACTTCTTCTTCTTCAATTGCCTTAAGGGTTTCATCAGAAAAATTATCATTAATCTTGTCTTCACCGAGTTCCTCTGAATTAGGATTTTCTAATCTAGATAAATGATCTGCTGCAACATTTTCTGCACCTTTCTTATTCTGGATTTCTATGTCAAATTCTTGAAGAAATAAAATCCAGCGGATAAGACGTGGTTTGGCATCTTGTTTGGCAAACAGATATTTAAAATTTGAATGATCGGTGAATAGAATTGTTTTTGACAAAACAAGATAAGAACGAAATTTGTCAAATGCAAAAACTACAGCCAAAAGTTCCTTTTCACTGCCCCAACAGCATAATCGTTGTCCTAATACTGCCCCAACAGCATAATCGCTTGCATCGCACTATAAGTTTTGCTAGCAAAGTAAATAGGACGAAAATGTTTACCATCTCGTTGTCCTAATACTGCCCCAACAGCATAATCGCTTGCATCGCACATAAGTTCAAATGGCATCGACCAATTTGGTGAAACCATAATCGGTGCATTTGTTAACTTATTCTTGAGTGTTTCGAATGCCTTAATGCACTCTTCATTGAAGTCAAAAACTGAATCTTTTTCGAGAAGCTTCGTCATAGGACGAGATATTTTTGAAAAATCTTTGATGAATCTACGGTAAAATCCCGCATGTCCCAAGAAACTCCTAACGCCTTTAACGTTAGTCGGGGGTGGTAATTTAGCAATAGCATCAATTTTTTGCTTTGTCAACTTCAATTCCCTTGCTTGAAATCTTGTGACCAAGCACAATGCCTTCTGCCATCATAAAATGACATTTTTCCCAATTAAGCACGAGATGAGAAGTTTTGCATCTTTCAAGCATTTTGTCAAGATTGGTAAGGCATGGCTCAAATGAGTCTCCAAATACCAAGAAATCGTCCATGAAAACTTCCATGGAGGTTTCAAGCATATCTTGAAAAATAGCAATCATGCATCTTTGAAATGTTGCTGGTGCGTTACAAAGACCAAAAGGCATACGCTTATACGAATATGTACCAAAAGGACATGTAAATGTAGTCTTTTCTTGATCAGCTGGATCAATTGGAATTTGGAAATAACTGAAAAATCCATCGAGAAAACAAAAGAATTTGTTCCCTGCAAGTATTTCTAACATCTGATCCATGAACAGTAAGGGAAAATGATCTTTCCTGGTGGCGTCATTTAATTTTCGATAATCAATGCATACTCGCCAACAAGTTATGGTTCTGGTAGGAACAAGTTCATTACGTTCATTAGTTACTACAGTCATTCCTCCTTTCTTAGGAACACAGTGAACAGGACTCACCCATGAACTATCCTCAATGGGATAAATAATTCCAGCATCAAGAAGTTTGATTATTTCTTTCTTAACAACTTCCTTCATATTTGGATTGAGTCTTCGTTGTCTTTGAACAACAGGTTTCGAATCTGGTTCAATATTTATTTTGTGTTTGCAAAAGTTTGGACTTATTCCAGGAATGTTAGAAGTTTTCGAAGCAAAAGCTTCTTTATGCTTTTTAAGTGTAGAAACAAGACGTTCTTTTTCATTGGGTCTGAGTGCTGAAGATATGACAACTAGAAGAAGAGAATTTTCCTCCAAGAATGCATATTCTAGATGATCAGGAAGAGGTTTTAAGACTAGATCTACCGGCGGATCTTCAATTTAGGTTTTGATTCTCATATCATCATTGAATTCTAACTCCTCAAAGTTGGTGTTTTCTTCCTCAGGAATTTCTTCGGTGTCTATCTGCATAAATTCAGCGAATTCTCTGTCGAGATCTTCATCACCGATTTGTCCAGATGTTTTATGAGTCTTAATTCTTTCATCAAGCAACTCATCAAATGTTTCTTCTGTTATTTCATCGACAATGTCAATGCTATAACAAGTGTCATCATTCGCATAAGAATATTTCATAGCTTGATTAATCAAAAAAGAAATTCTTTCGTCCCCAACTCCCAGGTTGAGTTCTTTATTTTTCACTCGAATAATAGCATCTGCTGTATTTAGGAAAGGTCTTCCTAGAATTAATGGAACTTTGCTATCTCCCTCCATCTCGAGGATCACAAAATCAACAGGAAAAACGAATTGCCCAACTTGAACAAGCATGTTTTCAGCTACTCCAACAGGATGTTGGATAGTATGATTTGCTAAACTTATACTCATTCTTGTTGGTTTCAACATATTGATTGAAAGCTTTGCATACAATGAGTATGGCATAAGATTAATACTTGCACCAAGATCAACTAAAGCATCACAAGTGATTGAGTTTCCCAAAGTACATGGGATAAGAAAACTTCCAGGATCACCGAATTTTTTCGGGAGTTTATTTTCAATAATGGCTGAGCAATCTTCATTCAAGAAGGGAAATATTTTCCATTTTACTTTTATTGCTCACAAGTTCTTTCAAAACCTTCCCATAATTGGGCATACCAGCTAGGACATCCACAAGAGGAACGTTAATCCTAACTTCTTTGATTAAGTCAATGAACTTGCCATATTGCTCTTCCATCTTTTATTTCCTCAAACATTGAGGATATGAAATTCTTGGTTTATATGGTTTGAGTGGTGGAGTAGGTTTAACGGTTGGTGTAGGAATTTGTTCATTTCCTTTTGGTTCTTCTTCTACCTCATCCTCACTATCATCATGAACAATAGTGGTTGTTTGGGTTGGGTTGGGTGGTGGATTATAAGACAAACCACTACGAGTATATACAGCATTCACATGCTCATTTCTCATTTGCGGTGGACGATAGTTATTTGTTCCTGATGATGATGGTTTTTGAGTATTGCTTGGTAAACTACCAGACGGTCTTGCAGCAAGTTGATCAGAAAGATGACCAAATTTGGTCTCAAGATCTTGGATAGAAGCTTGATGATTCTTTTTTCCTTGTTCAACTTTGCTTTTGAGCATGAAGAATTGATCTTTCATGAACTCATTCGTTTGCTTTTGAGCATGCACGAACTCACGCATGGTTTTTTCGAATTCAGATTCTTCATTTTTTGTTTCACGTGATTGTGATGATGAATGGTTATCATCACGAGAAGATGTTTGATGGTTATCTTCAAGAGTTTGGGAATTTCGATTATCATCCCTTGGTGGACGATCTTGCCAATCTCTAGAATTTCTACCGTAGTAGTTTCCACGATATCCTTCCTCGATATCCTCCATAAACATAATTGGCTTCAGCTTCGGGACCTCCCATGGGTTTATCATCACACTCAGATGATGAGTGATTTCCACCACAATGAGTACATCCCTCACGCATTTCTTTGATTTCTTTTTGAATATTTTGGAATTTGGAATCGATTTTAGAGGTGAGATCTTTCATCATATCCATGATTTTTGAATTTTCATTCGTTGCTTCAGTGAATGCAACGGATTTTCGTTGAGGTTTCATTTTTTCATCTTTAGACCAATCGAGCTTAAGAAGTACACGGTCTTCTAGCAAATTATAAGCTTCGTTAGGGGTCTTATAAAGGAAAATTCCTCCGGCATCAAGTATGCCTTGAGTTGCGTCATTGAGACCATGGTAAAAGATTTGAATGATATTACCACGAGACAATCCATTCCCATGACAACTTCGGAGCATGTTTTTCATTCGAAGCCAAGCTTCAACAAGACTTTCTCCTTCTTTTTGAGTAAAGCTACGAATTTCACCCAAGAGTCGATCAAACATGGCTGGTGGGAAGAAACGTCCAACAAATGCTCTTCTCATTTGGTCCCAAGTTGTGATTACTCCGGGGCTTAATTCGTTATACCAAATTTTCGCTTCTCCGGTGAGAGACGATGGAAAAAGTTTAAGACGGATTGCATCTGCATCGGTGGTTCCATAACGAAACATGTCACAAATTTCAAGGAAATCGGAAATATGTTTGTGTGCATCGGATTTAACTCGACCATCAAATTGGTTGTCTTTAATCATCGAAAGATGATGACCTTTGATAGTAAAGTTTTCTCCAAGATTAACGGGAACAATGGCGGCTGCAGGTGTAGGAGCTACAACCCTATTTGCGTCCCACATAGGTCGATCTTCGGCCATTGGAAATGGTATTTCAAGAAAAAGATTAACGATTGGATGAACTTCGGAAAGGTTTTCAAATGGTGGGTTTTTGGTTCATGGAATTCTTTGATCGGGTGGAATGAATGGAGTTCTCTTATTGCGAAATAAACTTTCGGGGTTAGACAATGGTGTGCTCAATTCGTCGCTTGAAGAGCGAGTGGTCATACACGAAAAGAACAAGCCTTATCGGAAAAGATTTAAAATAAAACAAAAAAAAAATTTTTAGGAACAGTAGCTTACAAACCGGCGGTTTGGAGGTTAGAAAAGTTTACCGGGAGGTTGAACCGTGCGGTCGACGGGTTGGACCGGCGGTGCGAGATTTTTTTTTTTTTTTAAGTTAAAAGTCTACCGAGAGTAGGACCGCCAAGGTCGAGGTTCAAACCGGCGGTCGGGGTGTTTTTTATTTTTACCGAGAGGATGGACCGAACGGTCGGAAAATTGGACGGACGGTTTGGTCCGATTTTTTATTTACCGAGAGCAGGACCGCCAAGGTCTGGAGTTCAGACCGGCGGTTTGCAGAAATTTTTTCTAAATTTTTTTTTTTTTAGGCTTAACAATAACGATTATGAATACGAATTGAAATACGAATTTGTACAAGAAAATTATAAACAAAACTTCACAAAGAAAACGTGATCAAATCCCCAGCAACGGCGCCAAAAACTTGATGTGCCCGTTTCGAGTGCAAGTTTTAAATTTATAACACGATCTACCAATGATTCAAACGAAACACATACGAGCAAGTATACTCGTCCGTGTGTAGTAAGAGATAACTATGGTAAGCCGAGGTCGTTCACTAGGATTTCTTTAGTTTTCGGGATTGTGTGTTTTTGAATATAATATCGAGTTTAATTAGTAATTCTTATCGCAAGCAAATAAAGATGATGTAAATTCAATAAATTATGACTACACTTGCCTAGACTAGTTTGCTCAACTAATCTTGATATGATTATGACAATGGTCCATTTGATTATGATCAACGAATTTGGTGGTGTTCTAATTCAATTAGTGGGTGTACTAATCCTATTTTTTCTAACACTTTCAATCCTCGTCGAGATTTTAAGATGAAAAAAATAATATTTAAGATTTGATCAACCAAGACTAACACAACTCGATCACTTGATTCGCTTTCGTTTCACAAGCAATTGACAACCACACTATTTTAGTTTTCCAAGTTTAATCAAGTTACTTATGAAATGATCAATACATAAGGTAACACCCTCATAGACAAAGGTTTACAACTAATTGACTAACCAAGTCTCTTTCGACCCATTACACTATTAGCAATTAACCAAACTTGACAACTCTTTGGTGGAGAAAACTGATGAGTGTCTAAATACTCATCATTTCTGTCACATTTTATCTGCAAAATCATTTAAAAACATGCAGATATGCTTCAAAATGCAGAAAATATCATAAAATGTGTTTTTATATGATTCAGGAACAAAAAGATTGAAAACAGGTGAAAAACGAGCAAAGTTTGCATAATTGTCATTTTCAGTCCCTAAAGTTTCACAAATTTGCAGAAATAGTCCCTGGTGTTAAAAATATCATTCAAGGTCCCTGAACTATTTAACTTTTACAATAATGGTCCTTGGATGAAAGTTTTAAAGAAATTGCAAAACAGGTCCTTCAATTTTTAAAAATGACATAAAAGGTCCCTGGAGGTTTAAAAAGTGGAAAATTACATTTATGGTCCTTGGGTTATTCACATATGGCAATTATGGTCCTTGTGATAATTTTGGAAACTTACAATTTCAGCCCCTTCACAAATCAGAAATTACAAGAATGGTCCTTGTGTTTAATTAATCCAAACCGGACCCTTATATATTACAAACCCAAAAATAAAACCCAACCCTTTTTATTATATACCCCAGCCCACACTAAAACATAACCCAACCCAAGCCCAATTCCTTTTAAACATAAAACCCGACCCAACCCTTTTATTTAAACCTGAGTTTGACTTCGGTCAAACTCATCCCTTCCAATACCGCCCCGCCAAAACCAATACCACCATCTCCACCGCCTCTCTGACAATCCCACCACCTTCCACCTATCCACCTTACCTAACATGCCAAATCGCATTAATTGCTTCTTCTCCAGTACACTCCATCAGAGATAGTGGATTTTTCCACTATCTCAATTTTGACGCCAAAAGTAGTTTTAACGACTGAGATGATGCCAGAAGGATCCAAAGGTCAAGAAAGGATCAGAGAAGAAGAATAGATAAATCCCACTTAGTTTTTGTATAAATAGAAGCATATGTAAGCCTTTTATGGCAAGTAGATAAATTAGCATAATCGTAATTTCACTTTCAGTAGCAATAATTTGTAATTCCAAGTTTTAACAATCAATACAAGTTAAATTTAGTGTATTTGTTGTTAATGTTTGTCCAAATTCCAGTAGATAATGATAATGCCTAGTTTCTTAAATTCTATGTGTACTGAGAATTCGAACCTAGTTAATTGTTAATTGAAATAACTTATCAGTTGTTTCTATAAGCTTATGCAAGCTTATTATAGCTTGTGGTAAGTTTATATTAGTGTAAACCTGTTCTAATTCAAGAAATGGAGAAAAGTCAACAAAAGTCAACATAAGCTCTCAATAAGCTCTTCTGAAGGGAAAAGCTATTTAGGAAGTCTTTTCTTGGGTTTTCTAGCTTGTGTGAACAAGCTAGGAAGGTTCTGATCTTGTTCTCTTTGTGTCATAAGCTTTTTCAGTTGTAACCTTTTTCTCAAATTTAGCATAATTCTTACTTTCACTGTATTAGTGCTTATTATTAGCTTATTGTTATTGTTATATGCTTATTGCTAGTTTCTAAGCATATTTGATCAGTTTTATCAGTAGTTATATAGCTTGTTTTTATTTATCTTAAAATCAGTTAAAAAAAAGCCAAAAATAGCCATTAGTAGCATAGCTTATTAGATTGCTTATTTCTGTGTTAAAAGTTGCTCATTAGTACCTAAATAAGTTAGTCAATCAGTAAAATCAAGGTTTCTAGTTTAAAATATTGAGTTTCATTAGCAAAATCACCACAGACCATATCAAAGGGCTGTTTGGTTTATGCAGTCAACAAGGTCAACTGAGCTTGTACTGTACATTGACCATAATCTCAACTTCAAACTAGCTTATTTTAACTATATTAAGTTGTTTTTAAGTTCACCTTAGCATATTAGAAGGATTTCATAGATTTGAGTGCCCTGTGCAAATTTTAGAACCTCAAAAGCTCAAATAAGCCATTTTAAGCTATAAGCTCTTTATGGCCTTTTTCTTGGCTCAACTGAGGTCTTTTGGACTCACTTAGAGTAGACACCAAAATTGGTTTGGACTTGTGCACATCTGTGCAAGTCTGCACAAAAACTCATTCCTGCTGATCAGTGTATACTGAGCAGACTTGGTCCTTGTTCTCAGCTTATTTGTGGTTTATCCAATTAAGCTGAGGTTTTTATTTTTGGTTTACAAGTAGCTTACCTAGTAGTCTTTAAGATTCTTAGCTTGGATTCCATTTCATAGCTTATCAGATAGCTTAAAATAGGCCTGCTAATTTCCTCAGCAGTACCTTTTTCACACTAGCAGTACCTTGCATAGCTTTTCTCACCTGAACTAGTGCTTAATTGGACTTCAATTGGCCTGTTTCTGATAGGGCTTTTTGGTTTTTAGGATAGCTCATAGTACTAGCTAGCTTTTGCCCCCATTAGTTTGCATCTCAGTAGCTTATTGGTGTGCTTAATCTCTTTTGCTATTTGGCCATTTTTCTGCTGTTTCTGCTGAAGCTTTGCAACTGCTCATCTGCTTTTCAGCTTAATTACTTGTGCTTATTTGTGTTTTTCAGTTGTATTGGGCTTATTTAAGTTGTTTGTACTTGTCCTGAGCTTTTGGTTATGTTTTGAGCTTATTAGCTTATTTTTAGCTTATTAGCTCAACTGCTTATCTGCCCATCTGCTTATCAGGGATTGTTAAACTTTTGATTTAAATTTTCCTATATTAAGAATATTAATTTAGACTTATCCTGAATTTTTCAAATTTTTCCTAAGTCATTTGATATTTTTAATCTTTTTAATTACTTTCTAATAGTAATTAAATCATAATAAATAGAATAATAATCAGAAAAATATAATTTTAATTTTCATAATTTTCTTTTATTAATTATAATCCAGGAAAAATATAATTGCATTTTTAGACCTTAAGAAAAACAAAATAGAAAATAAGTGATAGCTTCTATTTAATAGAATTTATCTTTTTAAATTTTTAATTAAGTAATTTTCATTTTTATAATTTTCTTAGCTTCTTTTCACTTAATAATATTTATAGAAAAATTTTTAGATTTTTCTTTGTTTATTTAGTATTTATTATAATTTAAATTAGTTTTAAATAATTATTAAATAATAAATAAGTAATAATAATTAAATAAAAAGTGTAAAAAATATAATTTTAGTTTTTAAATAAGTTTTAAGTAATTTTACATTTTTAGGTTTTAAATTTCATATATTTCAGTTTTTGTCCCATTTTAGATTTCCTGTTACGCATTTTTAGTTTAATTCGCGTTTAATTTTCTTGTGTATATTTGTTTTAATTTGTTATTTAGAATTATTAAAAAAGCAAAATCCAAAATATCTAAACACATCAGTCACTCTAATCCTAGCTTTTCACAATTTGCCCATTCACACCTCGTTGGGAAACGACCCAGGTAATTACTTACCTGGCTTCACACTACACACGAACGTGAATTTTTGCAAGTATCCTTTTTCACAAAGGGGTAATTTGTAATTATTCACGCGTATCCGCTGTCTGCATTTATTTATAAGTGTATTCAGCACGGATCAAAATTTTGGCGCCGCTGCCGGGGAGGTTGTGTTGCGACTATTGTTTAGAGTTTTAGCGATTAGTGATTTGAGACCCTTCTTCTAGAAGTTTCTATTTCCCATAAACCATATAAAAAATAAAAATATTTTTCTTTTCTTTTCTATACATATTATCATATAAAAAATAAAAACACCAAAAATATTTTCCGTTTTCTTTAATAATAATAACAATAATAAAATTTACCATCGAGAACCAAGACAGAGTACTACCTAACTGGGGGTACGACCATAATAAGTTCCCAAACATCAGATTTAAAACTTGCCTCTGTATCACTTGCGAATATCGGCTCACCTTTGATTGATAAACAAACTATAACGGAGGTTTAAGGATAGTTTGACATTAAATTGTCGGACTGAAAGAAGCGGGTTTTTAAGGAGCATTAATTGCCCACCTTTGCTTCTCCGCCACTCTGTGCGTTTATCTTTTAGAGAGCTACCGTACGCTTGTTGATTATTGGTTTAAGTTCACTTGTGTTTTGATTCGTTCTTGATTTAATTAAAATATTTTATTTAGTGCATGCGCACTCGTTCTTCCACGTCATCAAGCCCTTTACGTAAACTCGTAGATATTCCGAGAAGACGTAATCGTAGACGTGCTGCCCAAATAGTCAAACCCGAGATTCGTACTGTTCTCACTGACAATATGGCAGACGAACGCACAATGGCTGAAATGCTCCAGGCACCCACCGAGGGTTACGGAGATGCCATCGTTTTACCAGCCATCGATTCTGATCATTTTGAACTGAAAACACATTTGATTCAGCTCGTGTCCACAAACCAATTCCACGGGTTTGAACGAGAGGATCCATATGCACACATTCGTTGGTTCAATAAGTTGACCTCCACAATCAATTACAAGAATGTGCCGCAAACAGTTATCAAATTGATGCTATTTCCATTCTCACTTGAGGGGGCAGCCCGGATTTGGCTGGATAAAGAACCCCCTCGATCCATTGAAACCTGGGAAGATCTCGTAAAGAAATTTGTAAATTATTTCTTCCCTCCATCAAAGACGACTAATCTAAAAAATGAAATTGCTGGATTTCGTCAAGGTTTCGATGAAAACTTCGGAGAGGCATGGGACAGATTTAAAGATCTCCTAAGAAAATGCCCACATCACGATTTCACGGAGTTACAACAGATAAATACGTTTTATAATGGGTTGACCCAAAATGATCAAGATGCACTTAACGCAGCCGCTGGTGGAAATATCTTGAATCGTAAACCTAAAGAGGTGGTTGAAATTTGTGAAAATAAATCAAAAGTTCCTATTTCTCGAAACAAAGTGAATGTTCCTGTCACTCCTGCTTCTTCTTCATCCGGTAACTCATCAGAGTTAGCCTTTCACACTGACTCAATGCGTTGCATGATGAAGGAGATGAAAGAATTGAAGAGTGAAATTCATAAACCGGAACAAATCAAAGCAATAAAAAAAGTGTGTGAAACTTGTGGTGGCCCACATGCGTATTATGATTGTCAAGCAACCGATGCTTCTCTTTACCCAGCTCCCGTAGCTGTAGTAAACCAAAATCAATACCGTCCGCATGCTGAGACTCAGTACCGAGCACCGAATGCTATGGTACCACCTGGTTTTCCACCCGTGCAAAATCAGAATAATCAAAATCGCTTTGTTCAAAATCAGGGACAAAATTTTAACAATTCTCAAAATTTCAATCAAAACCGAGGTCAGAATCAGGGTAATTATAACCAGAAACCATGGAATGTCCAAAATCAAAATCAGACATCCTCAGATGAGTTGCTTAGGCAATTCATAAAATCTCAAAAGGAGACAAATAGAACTCAATATAAGACAAACCAGTTATTGGTTACCCAAATAAATGATATAAAAAAGTCTTTAAATGATCTACCTTCTACCTCGGGAGGTCTCCCAAGTAACACTGTTGTTAACCCAAGGGGTGAACTCAAAGCTGTCACTACACGTAGTGGTAAAGCTCATGTTGGACTCAAGGTGATAAAGGACCCGGTACTTCCCACTAACAATGGAAGTGCTAAAAACGTCCAACCTATGGTTGCCCAAAATTCTACACCTACCATTGCTCCCCAACCGTCAAGAATAGATCCTACTCTATCACGATTTACGGTTAAAAGTTTGTCAAGCAAACGTAGTGAGCAGAGAACAGCCAGATATTATTCCGATATGCTCAATGCTGTTCCTGTCAGTGTACTTGATGACAGTGATGATGATGAGGATACCACTTTCGTCAAAGCTATCACCACTCGGAGTGGTGCTGCTTATGAGGGACCCTCTGGTCCTATTCCTCCTCCGTTGTTTGAAATGGAAAAAGAGACGGAGGATACAACGGACAAAGTGCAAATTCCAATCCCACAAAGTACAGCACATGTCCATCCTCCGGTTGGCCCTAAAAAGAAATCCAAACCAGGAGTTGTCTTTGAATCTGTTGAGACTCCTGAAGTCATTGCCCCTAAATCCAAACCTTACATTCCTTACCCATCGCACTTAAATGAGCAAAAGCTCCGTGAGAAGGCTAGTCAACAAATGGACAAATTCTTTCAAATCTTTAAAGAATTACATTTTGACATAAGCTTTGCGGATGCTATCATTCTGATGCCCAAGTTTGCATCAACAATCAAACACTTGTTAAGCAACAAGGAAAAACTGATTGAAATGGCTAAAACTCCATTAAATGAGAACTGCTCAGCGGTTATCTTGAAAAAGCTTCCAGAGAAGCTTGGAGATCCTGGAAAGTTTCTAATACCCTGTGTATTTCCGGGAATGGTTGAATGCTATGCCTTGGCCGATCTTGGTGCAAGCATCAACCTGATGCCTCATTCAGTATGGAAGAAACTTTCTCTTCCGGCTCTTACTCCTACATGCATGACTCTTGAGCTTGCAGATCGAACCATATCTCATCCATGCGGCATTGCCGAAGATGTGTTTGTGAAAGTAGGTAAGTTCCATTTTCCAGCTGACTTTGTGGTTGTTGAATTCGACGCAGATCAAAAGGTTCCTCTCATTCTTGGAAGAGGATTCCTAAAAACGGGCCATGCTCTTATTGATGTATTTAAGCATGAGATCACCTTGCGTGTGGATAATGAAGCTGTTACCTTTAACCATGATCAAACTTCGAGGTACTCCTCAAATTATGACTCTAAATCGGTTAACCGAATCGATGTCATTGATGTTGCTTCAAAGGAGTACTCTCAAGAAAGTGTTGGTTATTTTCATAATTCTGTGAGTGGTGATCCCACCACATCTTCTCTACCTTTCATTTCCGACTCTTCCCCTTCTCTCACTCCGTTTGAGGGAAGTGATTCCAATTTGGAAGAGATCGAGGCTTTTCTCAAGTGTGATTCATTTCTTGAAGGAATTGATAACGCTGAGATTGATCTGGAGGGAGATATTCTTCTTCTTGAGAAATTGTTGAATCAGGACAATTCTCCTCCTCTCCCTCCCGTTGAACTTCATAAAAAGGAAATTAAGTCAGTTGAGAAAACTGATAAATTTTCGGAGATCAAGTTTAAGGACTTGCCTCCTCCACTTGAATATACAATTCTTGAGGAGGAAGTTCTTGTCTTAACTGCTATTCAGATCTCTCTTCTTCCCTTCACCTACCCGGTGATTTCCCCTATCTTTCACTCATTCGGGAGTGAGGATATTACCTTTGACCCCGGCATTTTCCATTTAACATTGGTTTAAATGCCGGATTTATCTCATCGGTGTGGAACTTTCTTATGTTCAATTGGTTATCCAAACATTTTGAATGAAAGTCCGATGGAGATGGTTTCTTCCACTTGCTTCCCCATGAACCAATGAATTCGGGGTCGAGTCAAGCTAGCGACTCGGTTAATAAAAACAGTAGTAAAACATGGGTTTTCACCCATGTCTCACCCTAGTGTGGGGGAGATGCCCCACATGTTGTATAAAAAAAAAAGTGTATATAAAATAATGGCTATTTAGTATTTCCCTTTCACGTTCTAAGTGTTGGTTTAACAGCCGGTGCTTTGAATATTGAGGGCAATATTCAGTTCTAAGTGTGGGGGGGAATTCTAGCGAATTTGATCAAATGTACCATCTAGTACCCCCATTTTTAGCCAAAATTTTAAAATTTTTTCTCACTTAGAACACAATAAATGGTTATCAGTCCGCCATGTCTAACCCACATAAGGATTGGCTAATCCGAGAGCAAACGGCTCTTGGTAAAGATGTCTCAAATCCGTTGATGGCTTACAATTTGCCGAAAATTGTATGGTATTCGACTCACCATATCTTTATAAGTGAAGAGTTGGCTAGCCCGCAAGGTTATGGCTTGTGGTAAAGGCTTTGGAATTCCATGATTGGTAATCGGCTCACCAAAGATAATAACTGTATTTTATCTAAGAGTTGGCTAGTCCAGAAGCAAACGGCTTCTGGTAAAGACAAATCAAAACCGTTGACAGCTGATGATTTGCTCAAAATCATTTGGTTATCATTGTACCAAAGTATCACATACTAAAACATTGGCTACTCCAGAAGTAATGGCTTTTGGTAAAGAGAAAAATCCATTAAATCTTCATAAAAGATTGCTAGGGACTAGCAATAGTTTAGTGTGGGGGATTGATGAGTGTCTAAATACTCATCATTTCTGTCACATTTTATCTGCAAAATCATTTAAAAACATGCAGATATGCTTCAAAATGCAGAAAATATCATAAAATGTGTTTTTATATGATTTAGGAACAAAAAGATTGAAAACAGGTGAAAAACGAGCAAAGTTTGCATAATTGTCATTTTCAGTCCCTGAAGTTTCACAAATTGGCAGAAATAGTCCCTGGTGTTAAAAATATCATTCAAGGTCCCTGAACTATTTAACTTTTACAATAATGGTCCTTGGATGAAAGTTTTAAAGAAATTGCAAAACAGGTCCTTCAATTTTTAAAAATGACATAAAAGGTCCCTGGAGGTTTAAAAAGTGGAAAATTACATTTATGGTCCTTGGGTTATTCACATATGGCAATTATGGTCCTTGTGATAATTTTGGAAACTTACCATTTCAGCCCCTTCACAAATCAGAAATTACAAGAATGGTCCTTGTGTTTAATAAATCCAAACCGGACCCTTATATATTACAAACCCAAAAATAAAACCCAACCCTTTTTATTATATACCCCAGCCCACACTAAAACATAACCCAACCCAAGCCCAATTCCTTTTAAACATAAAACCCGACCCAACCCTTTTATTTAAACCTGAGTTTGACTTCGGTCAAACTCATCCCTTCCAATACCGCCCCGCCAAAACCAATACCACCATCTCCACCGCCTCTCTGACAATCCCACCACCTTCCACCTATCCACCTTACCTAACATGCCAAATCGCATTAATTGCTTCTTCTCCAGTACACTCCATCAGAGATAGTGGATTTTTCCACTATCTCAATTTTGGCGCCAAAAGTAGTTTTAACGACTGAGATGATGTCAGAAGGATCCAAAGGTCAAGAAAGGATCAGAGAAGAAGAATAGATAAATCCCACTTAGTTTTTGTATAAATAGAAGCATATGTAAGCCTTTTATGGCAAGTAGATAAATTAGCATAATCGTAATTTCACTTTCAGTAGCAATAATTTGTAATTCCAAGTTTTAACAATCAATACAAGTTAAATTTAGTGTATTTGTTGTTAATGTTTGTCCAAATTCCAGTAGATAATGATAATGCTAAGTTTCTTAAATTCTATGTGTACTGAGAATTCGAACCTAGTTAATTGTTAATTGAAATAACTTATCAGTTGTTTCTATAAGCTTATGCAAGCTTATTATAGCTTGTGGTAAGTTTATATTAGTGTAAACCTGTTCTAATTCAAGAAATGGAGAAAAGTCAACAAAAGTCAACATAAGCTCTCAATAAGCTCTTCTGAAGGGAAAAGCTATTTAGGAAGTCTTTTCTTGGGTTTTCTAGCTTGTGTGAACAAGCTAGGAAGGTTCTGATCTTGTTCTCTTTGTGTCATAAGCTTTTTCAGTTGTAACCTTTTTCTCAAATTTAGCATAATTCTTACTTTCACTGTATTAGTGCTTATTATTAGCTTATTGTTATTGTTATATGCTTATTGCTAGTTTCTAAGCATATTTGATCAGTTTTATCAGTAGTTATATAGCTTGTTTTTATTTATCTTAAAATCAGTTAAAAAAAAGCCAAAAATAGCCATTAGTAGCATAGCTTATTAGATTGCTTATTTCTGTGTTCAAAGATGCTTATTAGATTGCTTATTAGATTGCTTATTTCTGGTTTATGCAGTCAACAAGGTCAACTGAGCTTGTACTGTACATTGACCATAATCTCAACTTCAAACTAGCTTATTTTAACTATATTAAGTTGTTTTTAAGTTCACCTTAGCATATTAGAATGATTTCATAGATTTGAGTGCCCTGTACAAATTTTATAACCTCAAAAGCTCAAATAAGCCATTTTAAGCTATAAGCTCTTTATGGCCTTTTTCTTGGCTCAACTGAGGTCTTTTGGACTCACTTAGAGTAGACACCAAAATTGGTTTGGACTTGTGCACATCTGTGCAAGTCTGCACAAAAACTCATTCCTGCTGATCAGTGTATACTGAGTAGACTTGGTCCTTGTTCTCAGCTTATTTGTGGCTTATCCAATTAAGCTGAGGGTTTGATTTTTGGTTTACAAGTAGCTTACCTAGTAGGCTTTAAGATTCTTAGATGGGATTCCATTTCATAGCTTATCAGATAACTTAAAATAGGCCTGCTAATTTCCTCAGCAGTACCTTTTTCACACTAGCAGTACCTTGCATAGCTTTTCTCACCTGAACTAGTGCTTAATTGGACTTCAATTGGCCTGTTTCTGATAGGGCTTTTTGGTTTTTAGGATAGCTCATAGTACTAGCTAGCTTTTGCCCCCATTAGTTTGCATCTCAGTAGCTTATTGGTGTGCTTAATATGCTTTGCTATTTGGCCATTTTTCTGCTGTTTCTGCTGAAGCTTTGCAACTGCTCATCTGCTTTTCAGCTTAATTACTTGTGCTTATTTGTGTTTTTCAGTTGTATTGTGCTTATTTAAGTTGTTTGTACTTGTCCTGAGCTTTTGGTTAAGTTTTGAGCTTATTAACTTATTTTTAGCTTATTAGCTCAACTGCTTATCTGCCCATCTGCTTATCAGGGCTTATTAAACTTTTGATTTTAATTTTCCTATATTAAGAATATTAATTTAGACTTATCCTGAATTTTTCATATTTTTCCTAAGTCATTTGATATTTTTAATCTTTTTAATTAGTTTCTAATAGTAATTAAATCATAATAAATAGAATAATAATCAGAAAAATATAATTTTAATTTTCATAATTTTCTTTTATTAATTATAATCCAGGAAAAATATAATTGTATTTTTAGACCTTAAGAAAAACAAAATAGAAAATAAGTGATAGCTTCTATTTAATATAATTTATCTTTTTAAATTTTTAATTAAGTAATTTTCATTTTTATAATTTTTTTAGCTTCTTTTCACTTAATAATATTTATAGAAAAAGTTTTAGATTTTTCTTTGTTTATTTAGTATTTATTATAATTTAAATTAGTTTTAAATAATTATTAAATAATAAATAAGTAATAATAATTAAATAAAAAGTTTAAAAAATATAATTTTAGTTTTTAAATAAGTTTTAAGTAATTTTACATTTTTAGGTTTTAAATTTCATATATTTCAGTTTTTGTCCCATTTTAGATTTCCTGTTACGCATTTTTAGTTTAATTCGCGTTTAATTTTCTTGTGTATATTTGTTTTAATTTGTTATTTAGAATTATTAAAAAGCAAAATCCAAAATATCTAATCACATCAGTCACTCTAATCCTAGCTTTTCACAGTTTGCCCATTCACACCTCGTTGGGAAACGACCCAGGTAATTACTTACCTGGCTTCACACTACACACGAACTTGAGTTTTTACAAGTATCCTTTTTCACAAAGGGGTAATTTGTAATTATTCACGCGTATCCGCTGTCTGCATTTATTTATAAGTGTATTCGGTAAGGATCAAAACTCTTAATAGCACAATTCGATCTAAGTATTAGCTTTTCGTTTAACTAAGAACCATGGAGTCATAATCAATCAAGAATCATATCACAAACATCATCTAGGCAAGTGCTCAAGGCACTTAGCCACTCATGGCAAACAAAGAAATAACCACAAGAAATTTATCACTTGAAAACATGATTAAAAAGTTTTACAAAAGTTGTAATGATGATTACAAGAATTAGGAACACTTGTGAGATGATCAACAAAGATTCCTTAAATGATTAAATTGATGGTTGGTGAATGTTAGCTTCTTCTTTCCTGCGTTTTTCTTCCTTGTCTCCTCTTTTAGAGTAAAATAATTTGTAGTAGTTTTTGTGATAGTTTATTGTAGATTAGATTGCTCTTTTTTATCTCAACCAAACATACATATATATAGGATGATTCCCCTTGGTCACCAAGCAAAATACTTGAGCCCAAAGTGTCATAAAAATTCTTCACTTGGAGTAAATGAAGCGTAATGGCAACCCATATGAAGAGTTAGTTCATTAAAGATAGCCGTTAAGTGTGCCAGCCATTGCATGAACCCAAGGTTTGAAGTCTCGACCTAAAGTTCAGATTCCGGCCCAAGGTTTTGGAGTGTGGATAGAATGATATTATTAAACCTTGGGTTGAACTTGAGCCTTAGATTCATTTCTTCAACCTTTGGTTGAAGAAGCAATATATAACTTTTCATTCTTTTCATCAATTCTTGATCTTTTCGTGAACTTAGAAATCATTGCAATCTTGATTCTTTATCTTTAACAATCCTTCCAAAGCCTTTATTGTGAGAAGAATCCTATGTTTGTGTAAAAGCTCTTATTTTAACACTTTTCTTCATCTTTTTAGCTATTTACTTGAACTTGATTGTACCTAAACCTGAATACATCTTTTGTACCTTTTTAAGCATAATATGTCCACAAATAGAACCAAATACAGTGCATAAACATGGAAATAACGCAACTAAAACGTGTACAAAATGAGGGTTATCATTCATCCTCACTATCTGACACCCAATCTTCAATGATTGGTGCATCAGATGATGACATGTTAACCTTAGGTGTCTCTTTATCTAATTCACTGGTTTCACCTACAGGTTCTGCATCTATCTCAGTTATGAAAGACAATTCCTTCCTAGGATGAGCAAAGTCACTTTTGATTGGTGGAGCTCAGTATATCCTAAGCCACTTCCTTTTCTCATTAAGTGAATTTCAATTGTCTTATTCACACTGTTAGATGTAAATTGTTGTTTTTCAACCGTCACAACATGCTTCTCTTTCTAAGATAAGGCAGCATCTCTAGCTTGTTCAGCCTCCTCTACTCTTTTATTAAGCATTAATTTCACAGTTTTTCTTAATAAGCTCACTTTCTAGTATATTAATCCTGTCAACATACTCTAACTCATTTTTCTTAAGAAATTCAAGTCTGTCTTCTACTGATTTTAAACCAAATTTGTAACCTAAGTTATCTAGTTTTAGTTTTTCTACTTCAGCTCTTAGACTCTCATTCCTATTTTTAAGTTCTTCCACAGTATCTAAACATGATTTAAAAGAACAACTGGACTTATTTGATACCTCTGAATCTGAACCTGATGAAGAAGAAGCATAAGCCATCAATGCAAAGTTGGGTCCTTCCTCAGCTTGGTCACTCCAGTCATACTCTCCCAAGCCATCACATGACACCAGAGCAGTAGTAGGCTTTGCCTCTTCAATAGTAACCTGCCTTATGTTTTCTCTACTCTTCGTGGGTGCTCTGCATTCCCTAGCAAAATGGCCCTTTCTCTGGCAGTTGTAACACTCAATCTTTGACTTGTCAAACCCCACATTGCCTTGTCCTCTGTACTTGAGTTCCCTACCAGTCTTTTTCAGAAATATCCTAGCTCTCAAAGTTAGCATAGCCATCTGCCACTTCAAATCAATATCCTCCAAATCATCAGGATCAATCTGATCCAAATCTCTATCCACAACAGTAGTACTTGTGGTGAGATCAGAAAAGAAAGCACAAATAGCAGCATCACTGACATTATCACAATTTGTTGAGCCAGCAGCAGAAACATTTGTACCAGCAGCAGAAACAACATGACTAGCAACATAATAGTTTTCTTGAGAGCTACCAAAACCCTTATTGTTTGATGACACAAATGCTAGATTGTTTGCACCAGAAGATGAGCTGGATGATCCTTTGACTTTAGATTCATACACCTTTAGATTATTGTATAAATCATCCAGACTCATTGTTTCAAAATCTTCTTATTCCTCCAGACCACGATATGCATGCTCCATTCAGATGATAAGCTTCTGAGAAACATGAGATTGATGTCTTCTTGAGCCACTTTAACTTCTTTAAGTGCCAACTGACTTATCAACTTCTGAAGCCTATCATAAGTAATATCTATGTTTTCACCACTTGAGGCCACAAAGGTCTCAAATTGATGCTTCAGCAAGTTCTTCCTAGAATTCTTTGTTGCAACATTCCCACCAAACCTGAGTTCTATGGCTTCCATCAAGGCCATAGCAGTCTGAATGTGGCTAAAGCTTAGTTGGTACTCATTAGGTATTCCGATCATAAGAACATTGTGAGTCTTGATTTCCAATCTCCTTTGAGCCTTCTCCTCATTAGTCTTAATGGATACAATGGTCCCATCAGCAGCTTTGGCTGGCAAAGAGTCACCATTCTGAATGACTTCCCACATAGAGTAGTCAATCATCTTCAAATACTGTTGGATTCTCATCTTCCATAGTTCATACTCCCCAGGCTTGAGCATGGGCACCTTTGATGCAGTAACCATATGAGTTGAGTCAGAGTCCATTGCTTGAGTAGTTGATGAACAGATCTAAATTGTTAAATGTTCTTCTTGGTATCAGTTTCTAGATCCCTTGCTCTGATACCACTTGTTCATCCTAGTTGAGCAATGATTTTGTTAATTATCTTAGATATAAATCTAAAACAATAAGTATAGAAACTGTTCTTGAATTGAAACAATATTAAACACTATGCGGAATCTAATATTTAATCTTAAGAAGAACACTTGTAAACAAACGAATTCTCTCAACAAACACTTCATTATATTAATACGGTTACTCAAAAGTAACAGGGTTACAAAACCTTGAAGCGAATCGACTTACAAAACAATACGTACCTAACCCTAACCTTAGAACCTCCTTTTATAGACTAAGGAGTCCTAGTCGGTTATAATGTCTTTCTATACAAGATAAAATCTATTCGTATCTAGCTTGCCACTTGGGGCATTAATAAAAGATCTTGTATTTTATTGTTTTATAAACAATTGAACAAGTTATTAAAATAATATTGTTGGTTATGGTTGCTATAAATTGATGTTAATTTATGTTGCTATGGTTGTTTTACTATATTTATGTGTGAAGTAGTTATGCTCGGACATGTCATGATATATTTATGATTACAGTTCTTGATATGTTATGATGCTTATTGATGTGGTTCAGGGTTGGTTATTTTCTATGTTTGCGTAGCAGTGTTTGTATTTATCATAATCTTACGGTTCAGCTTGTTATGAGTTGTATTGTGGTAGTATTGTTATGATGTTTAGGCAATTACCTTGTTGATTGAATTACACTAACATAACATGGTCACTATATAAATTCTAAACTCGTGTTCTTGTGGTATTAATAGAAATAAGCCTCCTCTTAGAAAATCAACCGCTACAGCCTCAGGACCAGCCATGACTCAGGCTGCGATCTGAAAATTGGTTGCTGACAGGCGTTGCTGCAGTGCTGGAAGCTCAAGCGGTAGCAGTAGCTCGCTCTAGTAGTACAACTAGACCAACTGGAGAGAGCGAGACAACTATAGCTCGCAAATGTACCTACAAGGATTTCATGAGTTGCAAGCCATCCTATTTTAGAGGTACAGAAGGAGTAACCGAGCTTGCCCGCTGGTTTGAGCATTCTGAGACAGTCTTTATGAGAAGCGATTGTACTAATGACTACAAGGTCTCATTTGCTACTGGAACACTCATGGACGATGCTCTATCCTGGTGGAACTCTACATCCCAGACTATGGGTATTGAGGAAGTCTATCAGATCACATGGGCCGACTTCAAATAAAAGATGTTGAAGAAGTATTGTCCACAGACTGAGATCAAGAAATTGGAAGACGAATTCCATCACCTAGTGATGAAAGGAAACGGTCTTAAGACCTGTGACATAAGGTTTCAAGAGCTTGCTCTATTATGTCCAACCAAGGTGCCAGACCTTGAAAACTGTTGGAAAAGTATGTTGAAGGGTTGCCTAGAAGTATTAAAAGAAATGTCACTGCATCAAAACCACAGTCACTAGATGAAGCTATTGAGATCTCTTAGAGGTTACCGGACTGGGAAGTCAAGCGAGGTCCTGCACAAGGAAGCAACGATCACAAGAAAAAGTTTGTGACAAGAGAAATACTCTCAACAACAACCACCACTCCAACAACAAAAAATACAACAACAATCGTAACAACAACCAGCACTACCAGCAAAGCCCAAACCACATATTGATCCCAGATGAGTAGTTGTCTTGTTAATTATCTTAGATATAAATCTAAAACAATAAGTATAGAAACTGTTCTTGAATTGAAACAATATTAAACACTATGCGGAATCTAATGTTTAATTTTAAGAATTGTAGACAAACAAATTCTCTCAACAAACACTTCAATATATTAATACGGTTACTCGAAAGTAACAGGGTTACAAAACCTTGAAGTGAATCGACTTACAAAACAATACGTACCTAACCCTAACCCTAGAACCTCCTTTTATAGACTAAGGAGTCCTAGTCGATTACAATATTTTTCTATACAAGATAAAATCTATTCGTATCTATTCCATAATTATCTAAACATACTATACATAATTATCTAATAAGCAGCAGAATACTTTAATCTAGCAGTAGAATCTTCGACGTCTAGCAGTAGTATCATACTTAGCTTATTTCCTTGATCTTCTCAGTAACTCGAGCAGTAGAATGAATACACCAGCAGTAGAATAATTAAGCCGAGCAGCAGAATCATACTTAGTGTATTTTCCATTAAGAACCATGAGCAGAATTATCAAACTTGAAGCAACAGCATCTTAAAACCCAACACCACCACCACAACCAACAGAATCGGAGGCAGGAAGCTGCTAGGGCTGACATTGCCATGCCCGCTAAAACTGACGGCTATGCTGGGAGAACTCCTCTATGCAACCGATGCAAAATGCATCATAGTGGTCCCTGCTTTGCTAAGTGCGGAAAATGCCAGCGAACAGGCCACAAAACTAAGGACTGCAGAGCTTCGGGGGCAAATTTGCAGCCCATGGCCGTCGTGTGCCACGGATGTGGTAAAAGAGGGCACTACAATGATAAATTCCCGAAGGCAAATGCCAACCGTAATAACAATGGTCACGGGAGAGTTTATGTGCTGGGAGAAGGAAATGCTAAATAAGACCCTGACGTAGTCACAGGTACGTTCTCACTTAACAATCATCTTGCTAAGGTTTTGTTTAATTCTGGAGCCGACAAAAACTTTGTGTCTGCTTCGTTTACTTCCCTACTTAACATCACCCCAACTAAACTAGACACCAGATACGAAATCGATCTAGCTGATGGAATACTAGTAGGCACTAACACCATAATCCAAGGTTGCACCTTACTCCTAGTTGACCAACCTTTCGACATCGTTCTCATGCCCATTAAACTTGGTAGTTTCGACGTTGTCATCGGTATGGATTGGTTATCCAAAAACCATGCTAGAATCATCTGTGATGAGAAAGTTGTCCACATCCCTCTCGAAGGTGAAACTCTAATCGTTCGTGGTGAACAAAGTAAAACTCGACTAAGCATCATATCGTACATCGAAATGGTGAAGTATATCGATATAGGGTGTCATGCCTTCTTGGCTCAAGTGACAGAAAAGAAGTTGAAGGAGAAGTGACTTGAGGATGTGCCAGCAGTTAAGAATTTTCCCGAAGTATTTCCCAAAGATTTGCCCGGCCTTCCACCAGCCCGCCATGTGGAATTTCAGATTGACTTAATACCGGGAGCGGCACTAGTGGCGCGAGCACCGTAAAGGTTGGCGCCATCCAAAATGAAAGAATTATCTGAGCAATTGCAAGAATTATCATATAAGGGATTCATTCGCCCGAGTTCTTCGCCTTGGGGAGCTCCGGTGTTATTTGTTAAAAAGAAAGACAGATCTTTCCGGATGTGTATTGATTGTCGTGAGTTGAATAAACTTACAGTGAAAAATCGATATGCATTACCTGGAATTGATGAAATGTTCGATCAACTACAAGGATCCAGTGTCTACTCGAAATTTGATCTAAGGTCAAGTTATCATCAACTGAGAGTCAGGGATGAAGATATTCCTAAGACAGCTTTCAGGACATGATACGGACACTATGAATTCCAAGTGATGCCATTCGGTTTAACTAACGCACTAGCTGTGTTTATAGACTTAATGAATCGAGTGTGAAAGCCTTATTTGGACAAGTTTGTAATTGTGTTTATCGATGATATCCTCAACTACTCCCGCAACAATGAAGAGCAGGCAGAGCGCTTGAAAACTATCTTGGAATTGCTCTAAAAGGAAAAATTGTACACCAAATTTTCCAAGTGTGATTTTTGGATTGAGAAGGTGCAGTTTCTCAGGCATGTGATTGATAGTACAGGCATTCACGTGGACCCCGCAAAAATCGAAGTTGTTAAAGATTAGGCATCCCCTACAAACCCTAGTGAGATACGTCAATTTTAGGTCTTTTCAGATACTACCGAATATTTATTGAAGGTTTCTCTAAGATCGCTAAACCTTTGACGGAGTTAACGCAGAAAAAGAAGAAGTTTGACTGGGGAGAAGAGCAAGAGTCATCTTTTCAAATCTTGAAACAAAAGCTTTGTGAAGCTCCGATCTTAGCATTGGTCGAAGGAAGTGAAGACTTCATGGTATATTACGATGCATCATACCAGGGTTTAGGCGTTGTTTTGATTCAAAGGAGTAAAGTTATTGCATACGCTTCTCGACAACTCAAAACTCATGAGAAGAACTACACCACTCATGATCTTGAACTAGGAGCGGTAGTATTTGCTCTTAAGATGTGGAGACACTACCTGTATGGCACCAAGTGCATGGTGTTTACAGATCACAAAAGTCTCCAACACATTCTAGATCAGAAGAAATTGAACACAAGGCAATGCCGATGGTTGGAGTTACTCAGTGATTACGATTGTGAAATTCGCTATCATCCTGGAAAGGCAAATGTCTTGGCTGATGCCTTAAGTCGAAAAAAGCAAATTAAACCCTTTAGAGTCAGATATCTAGGAATGACAATTAAATCACCACTTTCATCAAAAATCCTGGAGACTCAGGCTGAAGCTCTTAAAGAAGAGAACAAACCAAAAGAAAAGATCTATGGGATGCCAGAAAATGAGAATGGCTTCATGAAGAAACCAGACGGGATGTTGTGTTTCAACGACAGAAGATGGATTCCACTCTATGAAGGAATGCGTGATCTTATCATGCACGAATCCCATAAATCAAAGTATTCCATTCATCCAGGTTCTGATAAGATGTATCAGGATCTCAAGAATCTGTATTGGTGGCCGAACATGAAAGCCGATATCGTTGAGTATGTCAGAAAATGTTCGACATGTGCTAGGGTAAAAGCGGAATATCAAAAGCCGTCCGGCTTGTTGATACAACTAGAACTCCCAATGTGGAAATGGGAGAGGATTACAATGGACTTTATCACAAAACTACCTAGGACATCGGGTGGATTTGACATCCTTTGGGTCATTGTTGATCGTCTTACCAAATCTGCACATTTCTTAGCCCATCAAGGAAATCGACGAGATGAGTATGCTTGCGTAATTATATTTGAAATAAATTGTCTCACAGCATGGAGTGCTGATTTCCATCATCTTGTATCGTGATAGACGCTTCACGTCTAGGTTTTGCCAGTCATTATAGAAAGCCTTGGGTACCTAGTTAGACATGAGCACCGTGTTCCACCCGCAAACTAATGGTCAAAGTGAAAGAACTTTCCAAACCTTTGAGGACATGCTACGAGCATGTGTGATCCATTTTGGGAAAGGTTAGGATAAATACTTACCATTAGCAGAGTTCTCTTACAACAACAGTTACCATGCTAGAATCAAGGCGGTACCGTTCGAAGCACTTTATGGTCGGAAGTGTCGATCACCCGTTTGTTGGGCAGAAGTTGGAGATGTTCAGATCTCAGGACCTGAACTTATTCATGTAACAACTAAGAAGATAGTACATATCAGGCAACATTTACAAGCCACCCGAGATCGATAGAAGAGTTATGCTGATGTAAGGCGAAAACCCATGGAATTTCAGGTTGGGGATAGAGTCATGCTGAAAGTATCTCCTTGGAAAGGAATGATTAGATTTGGGAAGCATTGAAAGTTAAACCCAATATACATTGGACCATTCAAAATCCTGGAAAGGATTGGTCCAGTGGCATACAAACTTGAACTCCCTGAAGAGCTTAGTAGAGTACATAATACCTTTCACATATCAAACCTGAAGAAATGCCTATCGGATGAAACTCTCATCATTCCATTAAAAGAAATTCGGCTGGACGATAAGCTAAATTTTATCGAAGAACAGGTGGAAATCTTGGACAGAGACATCAAGCAGTTGAAAAAAAAGGCCTATTCCCGTTGTCAAGGTTAGATGGAACTCTAATAGAGGACCAGAGTACACCTGGGAACACGAAGACCAAATTCGTGCCAAATACCCGCATCTATTCGATAAGACAACCCCGACATCTAGCATAGCTTAGGATTCCGGGACGGAATCCAATCTAGCGGGTAGGTATTGTAGTAACCTGTAATTTTCCAGTCATTTATTAATGATAAACACGAAGAAACTCAATGTGAGAGTTTAATTAACCCCTTTTTACAAGCTAATTTTTTTTACAATGCATCTACGAATTTTATGCGTTAATTAGTTATGTGACGTGACTCACATTTCTTTATGAATGAGCTCACAAACATACCAACACTAGATTTATTCTCGGGCTAATCAAACCCGACACCTTTCCTTGGGCTTCAACTACATTATTAGCCCAACGCACCCCTATACTATTTATGGGCTTGATCCATATTGCATAAACAAATCAAATGCACCCCGAATTGGGCTTGTAGCCATGCGAATCACACGAGCCCAACTTATAATTTCTTTTGGGTTTTATGGCCTGGTAATTATTGAACACAAACACACACCTTCGTATCTACATATTAAAAAGCACCCTAATATGAATCATGTAATATTTTTGTAACTCGAACATTAAGCCTCAAAACATATACGGCATTGAAGCTCAAACTCAGCCCTTTTTATGTTAACTTTTCAAGAGCATGCAATATGTTTCCTTTTTACTTTTCTTTTCGTCCATGCAACCAAAACCAATCGAGCATTCCTTTTGATTTCTACTTTACATGTCGAATGCTAATACAAGGCCAAGCCATCCCCTCAATACCCTACTTAGGCAATAAACAAATGAACATCACATTCTTGATCCATTAATCTTAGTAACCCTTGGGTAATATGTTCCCTAACATCACATGTTTCTTTTCCTTTTTCCATATTCTACTCGATGGTACCCAATTTACAAGCATTCCTAATGTCACAATCTCCTTTTCTTCTTTTGTACCACAAGACACCATAGTATTAACTTAGGGAATCAACAATCATTTATACCATGCCATCTCTACATTGACCATGGAAAATCGTAAACTATGCACTGCTACCCTTTCCCATTTCGACGTGACTACACACTGTCATGCTTCCAAACTATGGGTCGACCTACATGCTAGGACATGAAAGACTTTTCTTCTTTTTTCAGTAACCAGACTAAGTGGGAATAGAATACTAAAAAAGCCATACCTTGACTTGCTATTTAAGCATGCAAACTCATACACTCGATGACCGGATCTAAACACACTCCTTGTGTTAGATAGATACTTTGAATGATGTTAACTAGCACGCGGAATTTACTAGCAAACACTTAGAAGATTTTGTATGTGAATAATGAATGAAACAGTAAAACACAATATACTTCAATGATTCAATATTATTAAGAATAATACAAGTACTCTAGCTAGTACTAGGGTTTACAACCTTGAATCAAAACAATAACAAAAGATATATCTAAACCTTAACCTTAGGCAATCCTTTTATACACTAAGGATTCCTGTACAAGTAAACTATAACTCAAATACTATAATATATACACAACATCTTTTCCATAATTATCTACTACACGTTTACAAAAATTATAAGCCGTACTAACTATCTATTACCAACCGTACTAACTGACTTTGTACTGTTAGTATAATCTTCAATGCCTTCAGCAGTACTAACTTATATCCAACAGTTTCAACTGCTTACCTTAATTCCCAACAATCCTCCCCTAAACTTATGATTTCTGTGCAAATCACTAAGTTTCTTCGAATTAAGCTTCATCTCCTATGATGGGGGGAATTCTTCCAAAAACCTACCATGTCAATATTTTGGTTTGGGCTTTCCTCTGCTCAGCTATATCAAAAATTCTTCTCACTAGTGTATCAGCCATCTCTGATTCACTTTCAATCTGAAACTTTGAAACCACCAATGTAAGCAATCTTGATGTCTTGAGTGGATAGTCATTCTCCACTAGCATGTATATCTCCACACCATCCTTGGTAGATATTATGTGTACTCCACATGTGTCAAATAACTTCCATGTCACATCAGTAATTTTAGCTTTAAACCTCCACATGGATTCTCCACCATCTGGTTCAAAAATCCTATTTAGTTGAACCGATAACTCTTTGTCTTTATTTTCCAAAGGATCTGCTACTCTCAACTTATCTTGCACTAGCTTCCACAACTGATTTAAGTCTTCCCTATCAAAACCTTTGAGTAGATCTTCAAAAAGTTTTTACCTTTTTGTGATTCTACCAACTCTCATAATCTCCCATCCTTTCATTCTTCCTTCTGTAAATACCTTCCAGCCTATGATTGGATGTTTTGCTTGTAAAGTTCTGATATTTGTAGACTCTGGGATCACAACTAGCGTACTCTTGAGGTGTTCATCTGATAACCCTTCCTTCTTCTATTTCTTTGTTGCATCAGACTCTAACACTTCTGCTTCTCTTTTCTTTCCTTTTGTGAAATCCCTTTCTGCTGGTGCGTTCAGCCTAGCATAAGCTTCATAGTAAGCTTGTTCAACTTCAGCATCTGATCTTCCTTTAAAATCACTCTTCTTATAATTTGCTTGATTCTTCAAGTAGCTTTTCATGAAACCAATCTGCTCCTTCTTTCTAGGCATCTTGTTCTTGTAACCTTCTTTTTGCCTATCCCTTATCCTTTGAACCAGATCATTCCATGATACTTCCCTGTTCTTTGATAGTATAAAACTTTTAAGCTTCTCTGACTTCTCTTCTTCACTTAACTTCTTGTCTTTGAGAATCATCACAGCTTGAGCTCTCACTATTAAATCTGAATCAACCAAATACTGAAGCTGCTCATTGAATAACTCTTGATCTTCTTCACTGGAAGTCACCTTCTCTAATCTTTTTCTATCCATGAAATCAGCTATATTTTGAACTTCATCTTCAGCCATTTTCCTTGCTAATTCCTCATCAAGATCTAGCTAGGCTTGTTCATCTGCTTGATCCTTTTCTATCAGCTTCCTTGCAACTTCTTCTTCAAATTCTATCTGAGCCTGAGTTCTTGGCTTTATTTTCTTGAGCTTTTCTTGTTCTTGCTCAGCTTCTTCAGATGTCATAGGCTTCTTTCCCTTAGCTACACTTTTTCTTTCATAATCATCATCTGCAGTACCTGAATCAGAACCAGCAGTTAGTACGGTTACTTGTTCTGTTTCAACCGTATAAACTGCTTTCACCCGTATCAACTGTTTGTTCTTGATTCTCAGCAGTTTCTAGAGTTTGTTGAGGCTGCTCTTGTACATCCATAGCTGCTTCACCAGTATCTATGCCTATCTGCTCACTACCACCTTCTTCTTGACTCCCCTGAATTTTAGAACTTTCCCCCTTGCCTTTACCAGTTTTCCTCCCCTGTTTGGGAGAATCACCACCATCATCATCTGTATCATCAGAATAATCACCATTAGAAGAATCTTCATCCAAAACTGCTCTTGCCCTTTTCCTCCTTAGATGTTCTTCTATCTTCTTCACCCTAAGAGTCAGCTTGGTATACACCTTGGCAAAGTTTTCTTTATGAGACTTGAGCTCCTCCTCCAAAGATTCTACTTTTGCTGCCAACTTCGTACAAAGAGCCATCAATTCAGTTTGGTTAGAACTACCCTCATCACTTCTAGTTATGTTACCTGCTAGGAGAGGTGAATCATGGGGCAAGGATCCAGTAGCCACTCTAGTTAGACTAGGTGTGGACCTTCTCCTATAAGTGGTGTGAATTAGGGGTGGTTAGATTCTTTCAGGAACTGGAATGGATGTGTGATGGGGATCAGTTGGTTGTACTGACCCTTCACCCACTGCAGTTTGAAGCATTTCAGGAAACAATGGTATTTCTACCCCTTTGAATAGCCTACTAGCCATAGCCATGTTTTGAAAAACTTTTGATTGAAGGCTAGGAGTAGCAAAAGTTTCTGTTGGTTTTGTAAGCAAATTTTTCTTTTTATTCAAAAGAGTTTGAACAAATCTTGGGTACATTAGAAACTTTGTTTTGCTGTTAACATTTGATGCCATACCCTCAAAAATAAATTTTGAAAAATTAAAGACCTTGTTTGTTGACAGACAAATAAGAGAAATAGCAATATTGCTACTGAATTGCTCCCATGCTGTCTTTTTGGGACATAAGCAGTGTAAAAGGGTATGTATCAAAAATCTCCATTGTGGGGAGAAACATCCTTTTTGAAAAGTTAATTTTTGGTTGGATGTGTCATACCCCATTCTGGCAAGTTCTTGCCATATCTCAGTGTTGTGCATAGTGATGATACCATCTGAGTCTTGCAATTTAAGATGTCTCCTAATTGCAGACTCGGTAACATACAAATTGTATGCTATCCACTGTGGAGTGAATTTCTATGTCTCCATCTTCACTAGTCAAGACAGTAGCATTCTGCCAGAACTGTGTGATGTGAGAGACATAAAGAGTAGGAGAGACAGTTAAAGCATACCTTATATGAGAGTGGTTTAGAAAATCTACAGCCTTATAGAATCTTGGTCCATCTCTTTCCTCTATTTTCTCTAGAAACGCAACCTGGTTGTGAGTCTTGACAAAAACCAATTCAGCCATTTTCAGTGATGAAAAGTGAAAGATTATAGCAATAAGATGATCGTTTAGAGTGAAATTGAAGAATTTTGCTTGCCAATTGGGTTTTTATAGATACTGTTAGGGTTTAGCGAATTTTGCGTATGAGATAAATTATCTTGGGAAATAGAATAAATAAATTTATGGTAAAAAGATAATTATCTTCGAGAAAAATCCCTATAAGTATGCTAAGAATAACGGTTTTACCCCAACGACTATAAAATTAGTTACTGACAGATTTTTACAACGGCTAGTTGAGTCGTGCTAACTTTGCACTAACCGTACAAACTGCTGAAGAAAAATTTGTTGAGCCATATGAACTTATTGAAAGGATTAAAATAACCTTGCTTATGTATAGTTTTTAGCAAACTATCAGCTATCAACGGATTTGATTAGTCTTTACCAATAGCCGTTTGCTTTGGACTAGCCAACTCTTCACAGTTAGATATGGTGAGCTGATAAGCATACAATTTTTGGTAAATTGTCAACCATCAACGGATTTGAGTAGTCTTTACCAGATACAGTTTGCTCTGGACTAGTTGGTTCTTATGTGGGTTAGACATGGTGAACCAATTACCATTTGTTGTGTGCAAGGGTCACACACTGAGCTCCAGATCACCATTCAGTCCCAAACACATTTAATTCCTTGATGCTTTTCATCCAATCTTGCAATTGTTAGTCCAAAAACAAAGAAACAAGGTGCACAGTACTTGTCTCACAACATATGAGCATATGACTAACATTATAACAAGAAAAATTAATTTCCTTGTGGCACCCAAGCCAATACAGACTTAGGCTTCCCGCTTGCATCAGCATAATTCATTCTTTTTAAAACAATTTTAGCACCATTGGGTTTGATAGGTCTCCAAACCCAACATGCTGATGCACTCACTCCAGTACCCATATGTCCCTTAGCAGTGTTATGATTAACACCCGTACTAACCATTCTTCTAGCCGTATGAACTGCTGGTTTTTCAGTTCTCCCTTTGGGTTTCCAAACTTGGTTAGTTGCCACTGCTTTGTGATAAAAGGGTCTGATAACAGTTTTTGGTGCGGGTTTAAAAGTTGTTTTTGCACCTTGAACTATTGGTCTTGGGTGAACAAGTCTAATTGGTCTAACAGTGTGAACTGCTGGTCTAGCAGGTTAGATTGGTCTTAGGCCAGACTTTAAAGGAACTGATCTGGGTATCATTTTATCATTTCTAGGAAGAGGTTGAGGTCTTTCTAGGCTCATACTTGGGTTTGTATACCCTCTTACCCATTTATGACAAAAAGCTGCAAGATGATCAAAGCTACCACAAGAGTAACAAGCTTTCTTATAGCAGACAAAGTCATCACCTAGTTGGTGAGACTTGAGGTTATTCCAATTCTTTTGGTTACCTCTAGGCTTGTTTGTGGTTCTATACATTTCTGCATACCTACCTGTTGGTGTAAAAGGTTTAGCATTAGATCTAGGCCTAACAGTCTTAGGTTTAACCATCTTTGGAACTTTTGGTTCATCTACCTTAACACTAACAGGCTTCACCAAAGCCTGATCATCCTCATCATCAGAAGTCTAGTCCTCTATGGTTGGAGCATCTGAGTCCTTAGCTGAGGACACCTTATCCTCAGAAAGTGAGGCATCACTCACATTCTCAATCATAGGTTTATCAACTACTTCCTTCTTAGGTTGAGGACCATATTTAAGCTCAGGTAGTTGAAATTCAGGGAGTCCTGTGTGTTCTAAGTCTATGCCTGGTGGTGTTGGAATTCCTCTATAGGGAGGTGGAACTGATTTGTACCCTAGGCCTGACTTAGCTTTGTTTAATATTTGACACTCAGTTATTCTATTGACACCTTGTGTTGCAAATTCCAATGTGTCAACAGTCATTTGAATGTTTTGATTAGCTATCTTAACCTGATCCAGTTCATGTTTTAACACACTAATCTCATCATCTCTAAGCATTAAGTCTCTCTTAAGGATAGCTACAGCATCACTAAAAGTAGACTCATTTTCCTTATAGTGTACTATTTGTTCTTCTTTTATGATTAGCCAAGTTAAAACTGGTCTGGTTTAGCTCTAATCTTTGTTCATCATATCTCTTCCTAAGAGTTTCTAATTCTTTTAATGCATCACAAGATTTTGAACACTTAGAAACTTGTACCTCAGAATCTAAAAAATCCATGAGGGCAATCTCTGTAGATGCTGCTTCCTCCTCTACAATATAACTCTTGATGCGTGGTTTTGCAACCTTACAACAGGTTTTACCTCTCGAAGGATCTCAAGAGGCTTACAACCCCACCAGGCAGTGTACCTGACCGATGTAGTATAGTGTAGTGGTAAGTACGGGGGATTGATCGTTCTCCACAGGGAATAGTGTCGTTAGGATTGAAAAACTATTCTAATAGGTCTAAGGGTGAGGGAAGATTTTTTTTGTATTTTTTTATATTTTTATGAAAGCAAGTAAAATCTCGGGTTTTGAAGGAGTGGGCGGAATTAGTTGCTAGTCAACTAACCCAAATAACTACAAATGCAAATAAAATAAAATAACTGAAAATGAAAAGAGTTGTGAAACTTATGTGGAGAGAAATGTGTTTACTTAGATTTCCTTACTCCCTAACTATCTTTTACCGGTTGATTAGTGTGTATTAATTGCGTGGATGACGGGTGTATTCCTTAATACCAATCGTGGGGTGGCGTACGTACTTCCCCAACTCTACAAGCTCCTACTTCACTCCTATGTCGAGCCGGCTAAGAAGCTCCTAACATGGGATCACTAGAATTCGCTCATGCATTAAATACAACCATAAAAACCTTAGTACGCATTGGTTCATGTTTCTTAAGACGTTCAAGCAAGTTACCGTATAGGAAGTTAGCCAGTTTTCTTAAGCCTAACATCGATGAACAATCATCCAATACAATTAATAACACACTAATAACCAATAATCAATAGCTAGGTTTCATTAGATCTAAGCAAACACAAGATAAATCTAGCCTAACATGTGAAATTAAAAGACAAGAACAAGATGTAATCAAACAATACATAGACATATTGATTGATTAAATGATAACTTATCTTCAATTAAACATGGGAGATCCAAGGGTATGAAAACCCTTAAAAATAGCAGAAATTCGTCTTAGGGTTTCTCCTCACAAAGTTGCACACTAATGACAAAAAAATTGCAAAACTATATATAGAGTTTAAGGGCTGACGGCGTCACATTATAGATCTTGACGCCGTCACCTCGCCGTGTCTAGGGTTCCCGGATGGCCTTCTTGACGCCGTCCCTCTTTAGTCGTCCAAAATCCTCCCTGGCTTATCAAGGCTTGACGCCGTCAGAATAAAGCTTGACGCCGTCTCTCTTTAGCTTAAACCGTGATGGCCTTGATCTCCTTAAAGCTTGACGCCGTCAGAAATCCGTTGTAAAATTCTCTGGCTTATCATGTGTATTTTTAATATCCACCTCTTTTGACAAGCCATGACGCCGTCAAGAGCAATCCTTGACGCCGTCAAAGGTACTTTTCCAGCCGATTTTGAGACTTTGTCGTTTTCTTCACTTTTATGCTCCAAAAACGTCCAAAATGCTTCATTTTCCAGATTTCTTCTCCAAAGTACCTAAAATGACAAAAGGAACGATTTAGGGCAATATTTGATCAAATAAATACGATTTAGGGCTTAAATGACCCCCTAAAAGCGGTACACTTTTCGCTTCATCAAATACCCTTACACTTGAGATTTGCTTGTCCCCAAGCAAATGCGCTTTTATTCTAATCAAAATACAAGTTAGGGGTCATTTAACGCTAACATAAAAGTAATTACAACAAATAGTCGTTCCACTTTAATCATAATAAGCATGGAGATTACAAACTAGCACCTCACAAGTAGTGTTTAGATACTCACATCTCTCAGGTGTCATCAAAATAAATCTCATAAATGAAAACGGATAATATCTCTCACTACCTGTCATAGCAAATAGATTACCATAGGCTTGGGAAAGGATCGAAAACCTCCTCCACTAGGCGTAAGCACCTAAGATAAACTATCAAAGAGGGCTTTTAAACGGGTTATAACGTGAGGTGTAGGGATATGATAAACACGGTTTTGTTGGATAAGGGATATTTTACTGGTGGCGAGTTAAAGATCTTGATTAATTACATGTACAATATGGCGTTGCTAAGCCAAGACTAGACTCGACTTAAGCTAAGAAAAAAATAACAAAAACATAAAATAAACATAAAATGAAACGGGATGGTAGTCCGTATGTTTTTTCTATTTTCCTTTTTCTCATTTTTTTGTATTTTTCTTGATTTTTTTTTTTTTTTCATACACTCTTGCCCAACCATCCAAAATAATACATCATAGGGGCGTTGCATTCCCCTTACACTTGAACTTTTACATAACTTTACAAATAACTATTCTATCGACTCGAATCAAGATAATCGAAACACTTGGAGTACTTTTAAAATATTCAGCACATATGGGGGTAATAAATGATGTTCTTCCCCATTACTCCATTACACTAGTACTTTACCCATGAGTCCCAATCGTCCCAAAACAATATGTACAAGGATATGACTCGACTTAGCAACCATGTAATCAATTAGATAATTAACTTGGGTTTAAACAAATGTTGTCACAATAATGCACTAAAAATGAGTGCATACAAGGTAGGCTAAGGCGATTTGGGTGTACATTTAAGTGGGGTGTAACAAATTCTTCCTTTAAGTAAAATGCTTAAAGGTTGAAATAAAAAGATAGGCTCTGAGGGGTGTACTAGGGGTATCGTGTACTAAAAATGAGTACAACGCAAAGGGTGTGGGAGAATTACTTGACCAATGTAGCCAATGTAATTATAACAAAAACACATGTGTAAAACAATGGGTTAATCCTAATGCCTCTTATCATGTAGTAAATCTAACTACACGAATGTAGTCTCACTTGTGGCCTCGGAATGGTCCTAACGCAAGTTCTAGAATCTAAGTGCTACCGGTACACACATCATAGCATAAATGCTTTTCCCACCAATTCTAGGGGCGAACCTCACATATTTGGGGGTGGAAAATTTTTTTAGTGGTACGGTTTTGTGTGCTAGCCATATAACTCCTATCCATGAGACGCTCATTAAGATCAAAGTTTCACTCCTATATGTTGTAAAAATTTTAAATTTGGCACTAAAATTGCCCTAACAGGTATTTATCTCAGTTTTATTACACATCTACCATTAAACAAACAAAAATCAAGCGTAATAGCATTCTCTAAAGTATCGTACTTTTGCCCCCCCCCCCTTACACTTAAGATGAACATTGTGCCCAATGTTCAAATAACAAGATGTAAAAGTAAATAAGGTAAAAGAATGAAATCAAATACTCCCCTGATTCGTTTGGTGGATAAAGAGGTAACATGGTTAGATCTTCTTCCAAGGGAATGTAGAAGCTTCAAGACTAAAGCATCGCCAAAAGCTTGATTCCACATACATCTCCTTGTCCAAAATAACCTGTTAAACCTGAGAAAACAAACACGAAAACCTGCATAACATCGGCGGGATAAATTCTATATAAGGATATAATGCTTGTGGAATGATTATTTTGCAGATTCCTGGAGATTATAAGTTAGAGATTTAATAAAAACTTTTTATGAAAACAAAACTTTCAAAAATTTCAGAAAATTAAAACCTGACGCCGTCAGAAATGATCTGACAGAATTCTCATGTTAAGTTTCCAGAAAATTTCTGGAAAAACCTATACCTTACTTCCTGGAATTCCTGCAAAACATCATTATGACTCGATACAAGCATTTGACTCAAACAAATACTAATATGTATGTTAATTTAATATTATTACGATTCATGTTCATTTGTGTTCTAATAAACCGATTTGGATTTCCCTTACACTTATCTTTTGCAAAATACCTTTATATGTAGTTAAGACGAAGTTAAAAACAAGATAAAGCATTTTCACAATTTAGTTTCGAACATGAATCAATAATAATAAAAATTAAACATACATACGGAAGCAAATAAAATCAAACAACCAAACAAATAAATAAACACACAAAGCAAATAAAGCTTGGGTTGCCTCCCAAGAAGCGCTTGTTTTTGTTCGAGTCACGAGCCTGACTCTACCCTTATTTAACGGATAAAGGAGACGTTTTTCCTACACTTAGGATTAAGTGCGGGTGATAGTAGCGATACACACCATCTTGGTGGAAGTATGCCGCGTGAGGAAAGAGTGGTGGATGAATTATATACTCAAAGGGGTGTGCTCCTTTCATCATAACCTTACCTAGTTCACTTTGGTCAATGGGTGAATTAAAGTTTTCTCCTAAAAAGGGATCATCTTCTATCAACTTCGAGAGATTCCTAGTTGGGAATCCATCTTGACCTAATAAACCCGGTTTAAACCCATAATGTTTCTTGTGATCAATCATGAATGGGTGATGTAAGTATGTAAGGTCATGGTTCACTCCTATATTAGCTTCCTCTCTACAAGGCCTAGAGTCTACTACCTTAATCATAACATTACCCGGACTACATGGTTTGATGGGTGGATCGGGACCTAATTCAATTCCTAAGTTTACATCTAAGGATGGAAGATTAGGTAACGGTTTTGGTTTAGGCTCCGGTTCATCAAAACTAGGAACTTCCATATAACTAAAAGAAAGGTTATGACTACAAGTATTCAAACCTATATCCTCTAGTTGTGTTTGGTCCAAGGGTTCTACCTCTATTGGGGTTCCTATAGTCTCTTCTACTTCTTCCGGGTAAGTCACGGGCGGTGTGTGTGCCTCAAATGATGGTAGGACTTGTGGGGTACTTGGTGGGCTTATGTTACTTACCTCATCATTCCTTGTGTCAAGATCACCTATATCCTCATCATGTGTTTTAGTAGAATCTAACCCTAACATGCAGCTAGGTGGCTCAACTCTAACCGTCTCAGAATCTTGGTTTGATTCTAAGTTCATGTTCTTAGAAACTAGGTCTCTTTGCTCATACGAATCCACCAATTCGTTCCACTTATGGGTCATGGTTAGGAAGCTTTCCTCAAAATTCATCCAAAGGGCCTGACTAAAAGGAATTGATCCAGATAATGCTCGTCTAATAGAAATCTCACATGCATAGAATTCATTAAACCCATCTAACCTTACCCCTAACTCCTTTTGGAAATCACAAAGATCACACAAAAATTCATAGGAATGATAGGAAACAAATCTATTGGTGAAATATAATTGTTCCTCTATTGTCAATGATCTAAATGGAATTTCATCCATCATAGTGACAAATGAAAATGGTTTTACAAACAAAGGGCACAAAGAAAAAGATAGACTAAAGAAATCCTAGAAAAATAAAATAAAAATCCCACTAGAAAGGAATCTAGTGAGTAGACCTAATAAAATAAAAATCTCAACCTAAGCAATAACTACTCCCCGGCAGCGGCGCCAAAAACTTGATGCGTGGTTTTGCAACCTTACAACAGGTTTTACCTCTCGAGGGATCTCAAGAGGCTTACAACCCCACCAGGCAGTGTACCTGACCGATGTAGTATAGTGTAGTGGTAAGTACGGGGGATTGATCGTTCTCCACAGGGAATAGTGTCGTTAGGATTGAAAAACTATTCTAATAGGTCTAAGGGTGAGGGAAGATTTTTTTTGTATTTTTTTATATTTTTATGAAAGCAAGTAAAATCTCGGGTTTTGAAGGAGTGGGCGAAATTAGTTGCTAGTCAACTAACCCAAATAACTACAAATGCAAATAAAATAAAATAACTGAAAATGAAAAGAGTTGTGAAACTTATGTGGAGAGAAATGTGTTTACTTAGATTTCCTTACTCCCTAACTATCTTTTACCGGTTGATTAGTGTGTATTAATTGCGTGGATGACGGGTGTATTCCTTAATACCAATCGTGGGGTGGCGTACGTACTTCCCCAACTCTACAAGCTCCTACTTCACTCCTATGTCGAGCCGGCTAAGAAGCTCCTAACATGGGATCACTAGAATTCGCTCATGCATTAAATACAACCATAAAAACCTTAGTACGCATTGGTTCATGTTTCTTAAGACGTTCAAGCAAGTTACCGTATAGGAAGTTAGCCAGTTTTCTTAAGCCTAACATCGATGAACAATCATCCAATACAATTAATAACACACTAATAACCAATAATCAATAGCTAGGTTTCATTAGATCTAAGCAAACACAAGATAAATCTAGCCTAACATGTTAATTAAAAGACAAGAACAAGATGTAATCAAACAACACATAGACATATAGATTGATTAAATGATAACTTATCTTCAATTAAACATGGGAGATCCAAGGGTACGAAAACCCTTAAAAATAGCAGAAATTCGTCTTAGGGTTTCTCCTCACAAAGTTGCACACTAATGACAAAAAAATTGCAAAACTATATATAGAGTTTAATGGCTGACGGCGTCACATTATAGATCTTGACGCCGTCACCTCGCCGTGTCTAGGGTTCCCGGATGGCCTTCTTGACGCCGTCCCTCTTTAGTCGTCCAAAATCCTCCCTGGCTTATCAAGGCTTGACGCCGTCAGAATAAAGCTTGACGCCGTCTCTCTTTAGCTTAAACCGTGATGGCCTTGATCTCCTTATAGCTTGACGCCGTCAGAAATCCGTTGTAAAATTCTCTGGCTTATCATGTGTATTTTTAATATCCACCTCTTTTGACAAGCCATGACGCCGTCAAGAGCAATCCTTGACACCGTCAAAGGTACTTTTCCAGCCGATTTTGAGACTTTGTCGTTTTCTTCACTTTTATGCTCCAAAAACGTCCAAAATGCTTCCTTTTCCAGATTTCTTCTCCAAAGTACCTAAAATGACAAAAGGAACGATTTTGGGCAATATTTGATCAAATAAATACGATTTAGGGCTTAAATGACCCCCTAAAAGCGGTACACTTTTCGCTTCATCAACTCTAGTCAAACCCTAAGGCATCAATGGAAACCATAGCCTTTGAGCTTGAGTCTGTAATCTCCACAACTCTTGATCCTGTGGACTTGCTTTCATAACCCTTGTTCCTTGAGTCCTGTTGTCTGGGCTTCTTGCATTCCCTAGAGAAGTGACCTATCTTGTGGCAATTGTAGCACTCAATCTTTCCTTTGTCATATCGAGCAACATCATTGCTATTTATGATTATTTTCTTCCCAGTCTTCTTCAAGAATCTCTTAGCCCTCATGCTAAGAAGAGAGAGCTGCTACTTGATATCCATCTCTTTAATGTCATCTTCATCTATCTCTTGAAGATCTCCACGAGTCAACATAGTACCATTGTGCTATGTAGTAAGGAAAGCACAGTAGGTATTTTCATCCAGAAGTCCATGTGTACTGCTTGAAGTATTAGCCGTACCAATGTTAGCACCTGCAGTACTAACTGCTCCGGTAACCTACACTTCATCTGCTTAGCTTGAGGTACTGGGAGTTGACACAAAGGCCAAATTCCCAGAGCTTGAACTTGAGCTTGATCCAGCAGACTTCTTCACATCATGTTCTACAATTTTGAAGTTGCTATGAAGGTCCATCAGATCCATAGGGTCAATATTTGGCTTGTTTTTCTAGACTACTACATGCATAGCCCATTCTGATGGTAGACTTCTTAAGAATTTTGAGTTGAGATCTTCCTGGGGTATCTCAATTCCTAGAACAGCAAGCTGGCTCACTAGTTTCTGCAACCTATTAAACATATGATCTAGTGACTCATTGCTTGTAGCAAAAAGTTCTCAAATTGTTGCTTAAGAAGGGTCTTCTGAGTTTTCTTGGTGGCATCATTCCCACCATATCTTGCAACAATGGCCTCAAAGAGAGTTTTAACACACTTAAACTTGTTAAAGTTCAACAACTGATCATTGGGAATGGTCAGCAGTAGCAAGCTTCTTGCCTTCATATCATTCTTGTGTTGTGCCTTCTCTTCAGTAGTCACTGGTTTGGTCTGCACTTTTGTCTCAGTTTTACCTTCAACAGCAGTTGTAGTGGTTGTGGGTTTGAACGAATTACCATATTCTATAATCTCCCAGAGTGTATAATCCTGCACTTGGAAGAACTGCTCAATTCTTAGCCTCCACATATCAAATTCATTGGGTTTGAGCATAGGAATCTTTGCAGCAATGTTAGTTGTCTGAGTTGTCTACATGTCCATCTTCTTGAAAGTTCTCCTTGGATCTTCTAAATCAAAGTACCAGAACCTGGCTTCGATACCACTTGACTGGATCTAAACACACTCCTTGTGTTAGATAGATACTTTGAATGATGTTAACTAGCACGCGGAATTTACTAGCAAACACTTAGAAGATTTTACATGTGAATAATGAATGAAACAGTAAAATACAATATACTTCAATGATTCAATATTATTAAGAATAATACGAGTACTCTAGCTAGTACTAGGGTTTGCAACCTTGAATCAAAACGATAACAAAAGATATATCTAAACCTTAACCTTAGGCAATCCTTTTATACACTAAGGATTCCAGTACAAGTAAACTTAACTCAAATGCTATAAGATATACACAATATCTTTTCCATAATTATCTACTACACGTTTACAAAAATTATAAGCCGTACTAACTATCTATTACCAACCGTACTAACTGACTTTGTACTGTTAGTATAATCTTTAATGCCTTCAGCCGTACTAACTTATATCCAACAGTTTCAACTGTTTACCTTAATTCCCAACACTCGAACTCCCACAGCAAACACAAAACACCAACACACCTATTTCTCTTTGTCTTCTGTCGAAGAAGAAAGGAGATTAACAAGCCTTTGGTCAAGTCAAGGAGTTCAAGAAAATAATTAGGTGTAGTTTCGTTAAGAGTTAAGATTGTTGGAATCTAAGTTGAAGATCGAGTGCTCGTGTTTTATTCGTGTCTTCCTTCCACTCGTACTCCATCACCACCGCTTTAGGTGTTGTAAGTATCCTAACCAATTTCAATACATAGTTTAGTTGTTAGTTAAGCTTCTTTGAATCATTCAAAATATAAGTAAACTCATTCTTTCATCTCACCAATGTAACACATAAACAAGAATCGAACAAAAGCTAAAGCACATCCTAACAGTGGACATATTTAAACTTTACATATAAAAACTACTTTGTAGCATTATCTTAAATGTTTGAATAAAGAACCAGTAACACATAATCTTGAGCATGAAACCCAAAAACATAAACCATGCACGTTACATATATTGAACACATGAGATAACCTTAAATTGCTAAACGAGGAACAAAAACAAACACAACATAGTATTAACTTAGTGGAACATAGAAGTGAAATATAGGCGAAGCATAAATATTTTGCCATGCACGTTTGAAAACCACGTAGTATAACTAGTTTGTAACACAGTTGCGAAACCCTTTTAAATGCGTACGAGATACAAAACACAACACCATAGAGCGTGTGGCTCAGTGTCTATGTCACTTGATGCTTAACCATCCCACCCAGGTTCGAATCTGGATGTGGATACTTGGGATTTATATTTTTTTTTTTACATAGACCATCGACTTCTCCTTTCAAACTATACGCACCCTAACTGGGCCTAGAAGCCCAAAAATGATTTTAACACTTTAAAAACCAACCGGACTTCAAGTTGGGCCTTAAGGCCCATTCGCCATTCGTATGGCCCTTGTCAAAATAAACTATTTCTATAAGCTCAAATTAAGCTACTAAAACTGTGTAAATAAAAAGAAAATAGATTTTTATGATTTATAAACTTTTGGACTAAAAATGTAAATTTTATGAAACTTTGGTTAAAAGCGTAAATTATGGAAAAAAAAGGTTCGACACAAAAACTGTGACTTTTGAGTAAAAACAGAGGGTTAAAAGCTGTCCCTTTCAGAAAGTTTGGGAAAAATAGTATTTGAAGGTTTTGGACTAAAATTGTAAATAGTATAAGCATTGGGTTGAAAGTGTAACTTTTATATAAGTTACGGGTAAGTTTTGTAACTTTATAATATTTTTGAAAACTTATATTTACAAACTAGTTATGTCAAGATTTTATTTAAGATATAAATACAACAATATCGAAATATAAATATCGACGTTATCCTCAAACAAATAATAATAATTCACTATCGAATATACAATAAATAATAAAATTCACACAACACAAATAATACTTAGAAAATTATATTTTTGAACTTTAAGCATTTGCCACACAAGCATCGACAAGCTAACACTTAATAATACTCACATCAAATCCTAAACCAACGAATCTAAACACTTACCATATTACTCTAGGTCACAAGCTGGAGCCATTCACTTACACCACTTGATTTCTACTTGACTACTGTATCACCGAAGTGAGCTCATAGTCCCATATTTTTATATGTTTGCAACCCCGTGGGGAGATACATGAACAAAAGTATTTTTCTGTATGCTATCCTAATTTGATATTGCCTAAGTTACCGATATTGCCACTAAAAGCCCCTCATATCATGAACCGTTAATCACTGCGAGTGAACGCGAATATAGTGAATAGATCTATTGGCATTGACGCCCCATTTGAGTTAGCAGGAATGGTGACAAGATTCACTTTATTTGAGAATCAATAGGAGTATGACAAGCTCCTACTACGAGGGCATTATCACTTACATCATTTTTATGATGTCAGTTATTTATATCATTTTATGATATCACACGATGTTAACGTTTGCGTGTCATGAGACTTAGGGCAATATATTAAACTACAATATCACTGTTTTACTACTATTCATCTTGTGTTCAAACTATTACAACTTAAAATCTATGGATTCACTCAACCTTTGTGTTAACTTTTTAGCATGTTTTATCTCAGGTAATTAAAGGGCATAAGGCACGGAGTTGGCATTGGACCGCCTTGATGGTGTTAAATGAAGTTATCATTCGTTACAAACTTTTTCATATGTTTTGTGAAACCCCAAACAATTTGAAACTGTGTTTTGTACCTTGAATTATTAAGTTTTCAATGAATGATAATACTCGTCAAAACGTCTCTTTCGAGTCATTTTCTATACTTATGACTGTGATCTAAGAAGTAGTACCCTGTTTAGTCTTCCACTGCTACATTGAAATTTACAGGGTGTTACAGTTCGGATCCAAGTTCAAGTCAAAATTGACCAAAGATAAGAACAATATAACGGGCATGAAGTCTCATGACTGTCATATAATGATGCAACGGTTACTTCCTGATGGACTTCAGCAATACTTGGACTCATAGACTTATACACCATTAATCGAGCTTTGTTTATTCTTTAAGCAAATTTGCGCCCGAACTTTGATGGTGAATGACATGGTGAAAGCTAAAGTCTAATTAATCAATATTTTGTGCAGTCTCGAGCAAATATATCCTCATACTTTTTTTGACATTATGATTCACTTGGTTATGCATTTTCCTTAAGAGGCTCTTGAAGGCGGGCTTGTTTCATTCCGGTGGATGTATCCATTTGAAAGATAAATGAAAAAGCTAAAAAACTATGTACGAAATAAAGCTAAGTCGGAAGGTTCAATAGTTGAGAGTTATGTTGCAGATGAAGCATTAACTTTCTGTTCTCATTATTTTTAGGGTGTTGGGACGAAATTTAATCGTCTCGCTGTGTCTCATAATTATCCTTGCCAGACAAGTGATTTCCAAGTATTCCGATCACTATGTACTAAGTCTGGTAAAGAGACATTGATTCGGTTAGATCTCAAAGAAATGAAGAAAGTGATATAGTATGTACTTCACAACAGTCATGAGATCGACATGTACCTGAAAAAGTTCGAGAGGAACGCGTTTTTAATTAGAAAATTCTTTTTCCCAAGTTATCTTTTCGATTTATTCTAACATCATGGAAATTTTCAGGGAATTTCTTGATAGCGACATGCAACAAGAATTTGCTAGCTGGTTTGAGACGAAGGTAAACTTATTGTATGTATTTCCCTGTATAAATAACGACTATTACTCATCTCAATCTATTCTTATCTTTTGATAGAACTTATGCACATACCATCTATAAGTTCTTGGACCGTTTTGGATTCTAGGTTGTTTAGACCTTGATCTAGGATAAACAATAAGCAAAATGATAATAATAAGCACAGCGGAATAACATAAAGAATATTATTATTATCAATAAGGTTCTTCATCATCATCTCTAACAACTACTATAGCAAACACATAACCTCAATTCTACGTGATCAAGTGTAGAACGTGTTAGCTACACTAACAACGAATCATAAGATCCTTAAGGTTAAACAAAAATAACAACCAGGCATTTTCAACCCAAAACCCATGCCTGGTTTTCCCTCACACACACTTTTTTGGTGTTTTACATCTTGACACACTAATAATCGATCCCTGTATCTCTTTATATACTAGAGATACTAGGGTTACACAAAGAGATAACTATTAACAGTACAGAATATTTAGTAAATCTTCCTAACATATAATAAATATCTTCTGTATCTTCATATCTTTGTAGTTTTCCTCTTTGTCACAAATAGTCCCTCATGTTTGATATGTTTTGTCTTTATCAACTCAACTATTAGACCCAACAATCTTCCCCTAGTTGATAATGACAAAACCAATAAGCATGAACTTCCCCTGAAGTTAATATGTCATGAAACATGCGACTTCCCCTTACACCATACAAGGATCTTCAAGTTGGAAGTCTTTGTCGCCTTTCTTCCCCTTTTTGTCATAATCCACTAGGAGATGCGAATATAAGCGACTTTGATTTCCACAAACACAAACCACTATCACCCTTCTAATCTAGTTTTCCAATGTCTCGAATTTCCCTCCATGAAGAACAACAAAACGCTTGCTAAAAATGAACTCAAAAAAATGAAACCTAAACTAGTAGTAGTAATAACGAGTAGCAATTGTAATAACCTTCCCCTCGAATGATGCATGTAGTAACCATATGAACTTGTCAAATAACTAACCAATAATAATAATGAACACCATGTTGTACCATCCACGAATGAGCATCCTAATTCCGCATTAGGTTTGAAAGATGACAACAATAATATATGATATCAAGCTGTAGTAAACAATGTAAAAAGTTCTTTGGTTAAGCAGTAGGAACCATGTAGAAAAAGCAAACTCCTTAATAAAATCTGATGAATAAACTCTCAAGATCAGTGTTAACATGATTACTACTTCAATAAACTCTCACGAATATTACCCAAAATGATAATCAATGAGAAACATTGAACATTAGGTCACACCATTAACCTCAAAATCCAAAACCAAACTTCTGTGTGTGTCTTTATCCAACCAAGAATCATAAACACTTCTGTGTGTGTATAATCCAACCATCTCCTAATCAATCTAGAAAACAATAGCACTCAACCAATACAACATGTAATCCAGGTGCTATTAATTTGAATCACTTTGAAACCCAAGTAACCATCCTCCTAACCTGTTCTAACATAGATTGTAACATCATAAACCCTTCCACTAGTCACCATCGTATCATCACAGCAGCATAAAAACAACCATATACGCAGCAGTAGTAAACGTGTAGCAGTAGAAACTGTAACACCCCAAGAATATCGCAGCGGAACGATAGTGTCAGTGGGGTGCTACTTCTTAATATATAGCACAAGGTATAGAAAACGACCTCTAAATGAGACGTTTTGAAAAGTTAACATTCGAATTATTTAAATCAGAGTATTACAAGAGGTCCCAAAATATATGATTACATAAATGTTTTAAAAATGTTTCGAATGATAAAGATAAGATATGAGTCTTCAAAGTATGCAATTGACTCTAGAATTCATGCATCCACTATCGCCTTAATAACTCGAGATAAACATGCTAAAAAGTGTCAACCAACGGTTGGTGAGTTCATAGAGTTTAGTTTAAAATGTAAAGTATTTGAATAAAGAATTCACAGCAAAGGCCTTGTAAATCCACTCAGTCCCAAGCCCCGCCCATACAAGACTTGCAACCTGTGTGTTTACAATCCACTGCCAACATAGTATGAATAGTACAAGTACGGATATGTATCAATGTGTGAATATGACTAAAACTAAAACAAGTACTGATGTGTATAGAAATACGTATCAATGTATGAATATGGCAAGTACAGATGTGTATAGAAATACGTATCAATGTACGAACATGACAGATGTGTATATGAATACGTATCAATGTCATAAATGCGTCAAGTAATTCAAATATATCAACAATGCATAATGTATAAGCAAACAAATATGTATATAAATACGAATCACATAACAAATATTTTGCAAAAGTAAATAAGTATAGTTTGAGCATGTATCTCCCCCAAAGATAATTCAAAACGTATAAAAGTAGGGGCTATGAAACTCACCTGAGCAGTCTGGATGGAAAACAATTCAAATATAGCGAATAAGATGCTCCGGCACGTAACAATCACCAAAGAATATGTTATACGGTTGGTATGATCAAGAGAGGACTCGAATGACACTTTTACATAGGAATTTAGTACTCGAACAAAGGAAAGGTTGCCTTTGGTTTTTATTGAATATTTCTTGGTAGAATGGAAATGAAAATGAAATGTATTTTACGAGTATATATATATATACATATATATAAATATATGAAGTGAGATGAACATGCATGAATGGTACAATATTTAAACAAGCTATGTAAAAATTTAGTTGTAGTATGTATTGGTAATGAAATGAAACACGTATGGCATTTTTCTTGGGCTGGGATATACTGACCCTCCTATATTTTTTATCCGGACCCTCCCACTTTTTTTTTTTTTTTTTTTTTGATTTTTTATTTTTATTTTTATAATTTTGTTTATATCAAAAAGCTATAAACCTGAAAGTGCGGAACAGATATACGGAACAGAAACTGACAAAAACTATAAAACTGTCAGAAATACGAAACAGAAACTGAGAAAAAACTGTGATACACTGTAAAAAAAAGGGGGACAAAGGGAATCTCCCTATGATTTGACATTTTAACATCATAGGGAGGGTTTGTATAGTCTATCCCATTTTTCTTTTGTGGTTTGTTATAACATGTATATAAAAGGGAAAACGTATGGCATTTTAAGATGGACACGTATGGCATTTGGAAATGGAAAACGTATGGCCAATTTAGAATGAACACGTACATATTTTAGTTGTTGTATTCTATGATTTCAAAGTCCTACACGTTTAAATTAGTGATTTTTGTTATATTGCATGTGAAGTAATTTAGATGGCAATATTTTAAGACACATATTATTAGCTTAAGATATAGTTTGATCCCGGTAATTACTAACGTTAAGTTCTTAAGTCACGAAACTTAAAACCGAGTAACGTAAAAATATAACGTTTATAAAAATATCAAAGTTTATCAATATACTCCAACTAATTATATTAGACGTGTGATAATTTTAACGGAGAGCGTATACGTTAATAAAATCTAATAGGTTTGAGTATTTCGTACTATGTAAAAAGTATAATATAAAATAAAAAATAACAAGGTGACAATAGTTTCATATAAAATATATAGACAATTAAAAATAGTGATCGAGGTTAATATATAATTAATGGTTGTTATTTATAGTGGAAATTTAGCGGTGGTTACAGAAACTATTGAATAATGAGCAGTACAAACTTACAACGGGCAACATAAACTTTCAATAAGCTGTAGAAACCCTTTTTTATAGCAGTACAAATATTTAACTGGTAGAACTAACACGTATGAATGACCAGCAGTTGAAACGAACAGGTAGCAGTACAAACTCTAATTAAATCAGTAACTTCATTCCTCAAAGAAGTAGAGTTACTTCCATGAGTAGGTCTACTTCCAGCAGTATTGTGAGAGAGATTAAAACAACCAGACCCTTAACAACTCGACATGAATAACCTTACTTCCATCATGCGTAGTCAAGTAACTTTACTTCCAAAAGAAAAGATTTTAACAGTAACCTCAGAAGTAAATGTGCTTGTACCAATAACCCTATTAAGATAGGAATAATTCAAAAGTAGAGTAACTTACAACAATTCTTTTCACAATCATCTTTGAACCTTCAGTAATTGTTGCATCAGTACCCGCAATAAAAACTATAAGTCTGATAACCACATAATATAGCTTTTGCATTTATTGAACAAGGGTTTTAAGTAACCCTAATTTTAACGATTTACTCCAGCAACTTCAAACACAGAAACATGAAACCCAAGTTGTCTTAATAAAGTCGAACCAGCAACAATTATAAGCCTGTACATCTTTTCACAAAACTTCAAGTCGAATCTGGTACTAAAGAAGCAACAACAACTTATAATGAAATCCCAAAAACTGATTACCAGAAATAAAACCATGAAACCCTAATTGGTTTTCTTAAAAACATGAATCAGTAGATCATGTATGTAGCTAACTCAACCCTTAAATACAAATCGATCTATAACAGAATATAGAACATCAAGCTTGTCGACTTGTAAATATTCCAAGAAAAACGAATTAACAAATAAATTAGGGCTAGGGTTTTAAACCAGAAAATTCGACCTACTGTTTCTTCACAGCTGCTTCCTTTGACAATGAACCTTGTAACATCCCTAGATAGACAGCCCCCCGCTTTGATACCACCTGATAGAATGTAACACCCCAACTCGACAAGGGTAGAGATGTCACAATAATGGTTTCATATCAGAACAAACACAAGCATATGACATAAATAATACAATTGAATTTCAAAGGTTACAATGGAAAATCTGAAGATACAAGGTTACAATAAAGATACAATAATTACTAAGTCTGAATATAAGCTCCTCTAGTCATCTGTCTCAAAATAGCTAATAAGGTCTTCTAAGTCCAAGGTACTCTCGACTCATACCCAGCTTCCAAACTAAAACCTGCCGCAGGAAAGGAAATGCGGCTGAGCTTAAAAAGCCCAGTGAACAGATATAACGATAACAAAGCAGTAATAATGGGATAGTGGAGTAAGTGAAACCATGCAAGGTATAACAAGAGTTAGGAAAGAAAGAAAATAATAAAAGGTTATGCAGATATATCAGGAATTAAGAAACAGTTACAATAGATAAGAGTAAAGGGAACAGTAATCCCAACCCGAGCCCAAGTCAAAACAAGTCAAGTCAAGTATGAAGTCAAGTATGTATCCGGAGGGGTGACCTCGGAATACTAAGTACAAGGTTATAAGGTAAAGTAAACAGAAATCCACTACGAGCCCAGAAACAGAACATATCATAATAATGTAACCATACAAGCATATAGAGGGGAGACCTCTCAGATAACCAGATACTATGAGGGGAGTCCTCGATAAATGGAGTGATCAGCTCCCAGAAATGTGAAAGACGTGTATCGCACACACCATCAGTCACCAGATATACCAGATAACATAACAGATACAGATACAGAAAACAGATCTAAGATGCATCCATACGCCCCAGGTGGCCAAATACCTCCTCTACACACCACAAGTCAAATCAAATCAGGGATGAGATAGGACATCACTCTCCTACCCGAGAGTCATGCCATCGGTGCATCAATGACATGGACAAGAAACCCTCATGCCTAGTGAAACAGATAGTAGCTCGTAGTCTCAAACTGTGGGTCAAGGGTCAAGTATCAAATGTCCAAGTATCCAAGTTCAAATTTAATATCAAGTGGTTTGATGAACTCAAATAAATACATTTTATTATCATCATTTATCCTATTTATTTGACTTGTTTTATTATATTATATATGAGAATTGATACGTTAATGTTTACTTTTGTAATTCTCAGGTAAAAACAAGTATTATGTGAAACTTGGCGATTTTGGACTAATTATGGAGCAAAACAAGCAAGATGTTAAGAGTCTACTGAAATGTACAAGATCAAGATCATTCTGCTCCAGATACGCCGCAACATACTTCTTACATACGGCGTATCACTATCAAGATTTCACAAGTTATAATCCAAGATAGCAAAGGACATGCGCCGCATAGAGAAATGGAGTTACGCCGCATCTTAAGGCGGTGTACGAATATTCCTGAATATATTAATCTTGGACCCAACGCGAAGTTAAGTCAATGCGCCGCATCTATTTACGAGATGCGCCGCATCTAACCCTCAGACAGAAACTATAAATACCCCATAGTCAGACGAATTTCGGGGTTGACACTTAGCTTAACTCAGAAGAGAAAGACAAAAACCCTAAAGCCGAATTCAGACGTATTAGCAGCACAAGACACACCCTAAACGAAGATACAAGAGCTGTAAGAAGGTCCTGCATGTATTCAATTCATTAAGTAGTTTTGTTTTATTGTATTAGTACACTTTAATTCATCAGGATTGATGGGCCGATTTCATGTGACTACGGAAAATCATGGGCACCCCTTAAAATTGCTTTCCCATTAATTAAAGTTTATATGTTGATGTCTTTGGTGACTTTTATTAGTGCATTGATAACCTCTGTGTCTAGCAGAGCATTGCTTGGGGCGCCATGCCTCTTCCTCGCCTATTTATTCTATCGTTTCTAGGATAGTGGGATAGACATAAGTAATCATTAAGGGTTTACTCGCCGATAAGATTAGAGCCAACGAGAAAGGGTTAATTATATACACTTCATATAAAACTAGCAATAAAACAAGTGACAAGCTACTTAATTATCAGGACAGGTCTTCTTATTGTCTGAAGTATCTATCTGTGTAAGTGTGTGCTAATCGCTGATTCGTGCTCATTAGTTTAGTTTATATTTAATCATAACCAAACCATGCCAGTCTCTCAGGTTGAACCCTCCTTGCGTTAGATTAGGTTGTATAGCTAACTTAGGATATTAAAATACTGATTAGAATAACTAGATAATACGTTCCACTCTTAGTGATCGACACTCTACTTACCATTATATTCATACTGACCGGGTACACTGCTCGTTAAGTGTGTGTGTTATTGATAAGTCGGCTAAATATAAATTTAAAACTTGCGTAGGCATTAATACTGCTAAACCGCAACGACATACACGCGCATCAAGTTTTTGGCGCCACTGCCGGGGAGTGAATTGTTATTATCTGTTAATTTGATTAGTATTTTAATTAGGTTTTTCTTTTTAGTTTGTTTTTAGATTCTAACCACTAACCCTGTTATATATTAGATAAATTGCATTCATTGTATTATTTGCATATTTTCTGTTTTTGTGTGTTTTTATTTTCTTTAATTTTTTTTCTTTTTGTTTGTTTTTATTTTTTGTTTTTATTTTTTCTATTTTTCTGCATTCTGCTATCGTTGTATTGTGCTGATACAAACGATACGGCGCATCTGTTTTCATAGATACGGCGTATTGCGTTTAATTTTTATAAAATACAACGCGTTTAATAAATTCAAGTACGACGCATCTTTCCCCAAGATACGGCGTATTGTGTTTTTAATAAGAAATTTTTCTAAACCCTAACGCCATACGACGCATCTGTTTTAACAGATACGGCGTATTTTCAATTTAAATTAAAAACAGTTTTTTCGAATTATTAAACAGATACGACGCATCGATTTTTATCGATACGGCGCATCTACCAAATCAAAAATCTTGTATTTTGAAACGTAACGAAAATACGGCGCATTAACTTTTGTTAATACGACGCATTTAATTTTAATAAATATAATTGATTTTTGATAATTTAAACTGATACGGCGCATTCTAATTCATAAGCGGCGTATCTGCTTTCTGAATAAAAGTCTAATTTAATTTTAACGAAATAAGATACGGCGTATCCAACTTTCTGGATACGGAGCATCATCTGCAGATATCAGTTATCTTTATATCCGTTTCTAAATTCATTAATTTCTCTTCTAGCAAACAGATCCTACTGACGATTTTACCTATGATGACAGGTTTTGCTATGGAAGATATGTAAATGAACGGATATCTTGCTAAGGAACTTATGAAAGATAAGCACAATGAAAAGTCCCGCACCAAAAAGCCGTTAATTCTGGAAAGTGATGACGAGTGTGATAACTATGAAGTTAGCTTGAGCAAGTTCCCAGCATTAAGCATTACTAAAAACTCAGAATTAGAAAGGGAACTCTTGCTTTTTGATTCATCCGAAATCAACTTCAATGTACTCACAATTGATGCCGATTTATTTTCTTGGGAAACCCCTCTTGAAGCTACTTATATGGAATTCAAACGCTTATGCAATATTGAAGATGGGATATTCTCTTATGATTTACTAATGAGCTACACTGAAGATGAATTGTTACTCTTATGGCCCATCATTGAATCTAAAGGATTAACTTGGACTACTATCGAAGAAAAAGATGGGAAATTCCAAATTGAATACATGAACTCAGCAAATGCAGTCAACAAATCGAGCAACAAAAGCTATGAAGTCCAACCTTTACAAACTTCTTATATGCCTTATTCCGAATAGGATTGGAGATTAGATAAAAGCTATCTGGATAACGAAAGAATGTATGCTGAATCGGAGATACTATTTCATGGAAAGTTGGTAAGGTTGATGGATATCTCTTTAGAAGAGTGGCTTGAACTTAAATACGGCAATCCCAAATTTACTCCTATGAATGAAGTCAAACGGATTGTGATCTCATGGTTGACACGAAGTTTTAAAAAACAATTTAATGAGTTCATGGAGATAAGAAGGAACATGATTGGTAACACTAGCTTTGACGTTGACCACGATCCTAACAATGTTGATTTTTCAAATTGGTTAGCTAGTAAGTTCAATAACCATAAGAGCATGGACCGTGCTACTAAAGATGTGTTATGGGTATATTGGATGAGAGGGGAAGATGAGGAAGTAGAGAGCAACAATGGATCGTCAGATGACAATTCAACAATCAAGGAAGGAATTGAAGAATTATTCAGCATAGACCTTGATGTGTTCAATTATGAGACACTCTTGTGCAAACAATTCAAAGAATTTAATTATCTTCTTCAAATCGACGCGGATGTGCTAACTGGAGATCTACCGGGGTTCAAAACTTATGATGAGTTCAAAAACACCTGGTACTACGAATGGAATGACCAAATACCATGGGTTTGGGATAAACCATGGGAATTTGAGCATATTGATCACACTTGTAAACCTTTCCATTTCAAGGATGGAAGTAGTGAATGGCCAACCTGTGATTATAAGAATGATGGAACCTGTAATGGGGGAAGTATAATTGGAATGAAACGGGTTGGAAACGATGTATACTTTGAAGACGATGATTGGTATGAAAAAGTTGAAGACTGCCCTCGTAAAGCAGAGGCTTTACAAGAAAAAGGTAGAATCGAATACTTAAAAGAACTAAAGGGAGCATCGAACACTACTTTCTGGGAATGGGTGCATGGACAATTTGATGATTACACAAAGCTTAGTCGACGCATACAATGGGAATTGAAAAAAGAGTGGGATGAGATTCAAGATTATTATCAATCCTTTAACGTGGTTAATTATGATCCCTATGATAATAACGATGAGTCACGAGGAGAATTGATTGATGAACTTGATGACTATTTGAATAAGGATCCTTATTTCAAGTTTGTTGATAGAGACGAAGAAGAATTCATCAAGAGAAAATGTCGACTACTTGGGATAACTTATAATAACCCACCCATGATAATTTCTGAAAAAATTAAAGTCATCAAATACTCTTTGGGACCTGATGAGGAATATGTTGCGACGAAGACCAAAAATTATATTAGATTAAGTCGAACGGAAGAAAATGTTGCGGAGCTATACGGGAACATCTTTCGGTTGAAAGAAGAAGGATGGCACGTAACAAGAACAAAATAAGGAGCTGAACGTGAGTCTAACTTGAAGACTCTGGAATAAAGACAAGTGCTGACCGGGAGACAACCCGGAGAAAATTTTTATATTCTGTTCTGTGTCGAGTCTGTCAGACCTGCAGAGGATGCGGCACATCTCAATCCTAAGATGCGACGCATCGCCTGCACTGGTCATATCTTATTTAATTTTCTGCATTTTTATTTTTGACTTTAAAACTTGCTGTTGGTATTTTAATGCGGCGCATCCCTGGTTAAGGATGCGACGCATCTTTTATTTTGATTCGTACTTATTCCAGGCTCGATACGGCGTATCTTCTTCCATAAGATACGGCGTATCGACTGACCTGATGATTTACATTTTAATTTTTTAAGTTTTATTTTTACTAACTACTAATGTATTATGCAAGTTTGAACCTTCTTAACTCAGGTGTGTTAAAGTCTAAATGGTATTATAGATTCCTGCATTTCTGTGGATACATCATTTATGAAGCTTAAACGTTCTCATCCACAAGAAAGTTCATTTTTGCTCTTATACAAATGGAGGATCATACCGAGCAAATCTCAGGGGAGTTTTTCTGTTCTAATTCTTTTATTTTCCAGTTTTTAACCTTTGACACAAACAACGAGGACGTTGTTTAACTTAAGTGGGGGGATTGGAGAATTAGAACACTTACTCGTCCTAAACTTTGGCAAAATATGCTTAAAATGCGTTTAATATATCAAAATTTAAATTTTTTTTTAGCATGTTTTTGTTTAAAGTCTAAATTACATAGCTTCACACATAACATTATTTCCAAAAATTGTGAACTTATCAAAATTCACAAATCTATGAGTGTGCCGGTGACTTGTAAACTTTAGAACTTGGCTTGTATACTATTCGAGACCACCATAATAAGTATTATCTATATAATTGGAATGACTTGTCTAAATTGGTAAATTTCTAGGATTACACCCAAATAGCCTTTATATGTTATGTGATATTAACTAACTACATTGGTTATTTAACCCCCGTATAAACCCTTTTGTTACTCTCACTTTTAGAGTAAGATACCCCTAGAAAAACACTCAGAGCCATTCCTTTCGTTTCTTACACCTTTGTTATAATGTTTCGTTACACCCTTACACCTTAGCCTACCCTGTAGATTAAAATCCGTGGTTGGTTAATTGCTTTAGGCAAAGTGTGTTTCCTTACATTACCTGTGTTCGCGTGCGTAATTCATTATCTTTGGTTGTGTCAGGAAATTGCACAATGAAATTGGTATGAAAGTAAATATTGTATATTTTTGAGTTTATTTTTTGTGTGTTTACTACTTTCACTATTACAGTTATTTCTGAAAGTATGAAGAGTATGGAAAAATAATCCGGAAAGATAGTAATAGAAAAGTTGTGGAATTTTACACTTATGATGTTAAAAAAAAAAAAAAAAAAAAAAAAAAAAAAAAAAAAAAAAAAAAAATAGAAAAGAAAAAGAAAAAAGAAAAGTTGGAAGTTTGTTTTAACCAACTTATGTAAAGTTTTGTATTAAGTGGGCGATATCACCACTATTTGTTATATATTATATTTATGGATTGAATGGGAGTTGGCCGTTATGGGAACGCCAACTAAGGTTATTCTTTGATTGAGATCTTGTTGAGTATAATTCGTGTCTACCTAAAGCGTGTGTTTCAAGTGTTAAAGCGTGAGTTATTCAATGATATGAGTCTTATTCATGGGATGGTTGGGATAGTAATTTACCACACTTAGGATTTTAATTTATCTGTTTTGTTTATTTTTTATTTTACACCAATTTGTATCCCAAATATTATCCATACCCTATATCATTCTTTATCCAAACCTTTGATTTATTGAGATTAGGGATTTGAGCAATCTTAAGTATCGTAGTCGTGGATTCGGCTATGTATTTATGATTTTGTCACCCTTTTTGATATAATATTATTGGTAAAGATTACTTGGTCCTATCTTTAGCCTATTCGAGTTAAAGATTTGAGCAATTGCAAGTATCGTGGTCATGGATTCGATCATGTATTTGTGATTTTGTCACCTTTTCTAGAATTTGAGATCGATAGAGATTAAGAAGAATGATTAACCCTTAACCAACAAACCCTTTTTACCGCTTTAGACTTGTTATTCCTTGGCTTTAGTGGAGGAGATGCGTATACTTGCCAAGCTTATGATAGAATATTCGTCACGACTGGACAGTTAAATGATTAGATATGCTTTTATCGAAATATTTTATTTTATTTCTAATTCGTTAAGTGTTTGGTTGTGCAATTATGACAAAATGAATACATGCTTAAATATAAAAATAAATCCTAATATCTTTTAGGATACATTTTCATAAGATTTATTCTAAGGTTTACTTGGGGACAAGTAAAGTTCAAGTGGGGGGATATTTGATGAACTCAAATAAGTATATTTTATTATCATTATTTATCCTATTTATTTGACTTGTTTTATTATATTATATATGAGAATTGATACGTTAATGTTTACTTTTGTAATTCTCAGGTAAAAACAAGTATTATGTGAAACTTGGCGATTTTTGACTAATTATGGAGCAAAACAAGCAAGATGTTAAGAGTCTACTGAAATGTACAAGATCAAGATCATTCTGCTCCAGATACGCCGCAACATACTTCTTACATACGGCGTATCACTATCAAGATTTCACAAGTTACAATCCAAGATAGCAAAGGACATGCGCCGCATAGAGAAATGGAGTTACGCCGCATCTTAAGGCGGTGTACGAATATTCCTAAATATATTAATCTTGGACCCCACGCGAAGTTAAGTTAATTCGCCGCATCTATTTACTAGATGCGCCGCATCTAACCCTCAGACAGAAACTATAAATACCCCAAAGTCAGACGAATTTCGGGGTTGACACTTAGCTTAACTCAGAAGAGAAATACAGAAACCCTAAAGCCGAATTCAGACGTATTAGCAGCACAAGACACACCCTAAACGAAGATACAAGAGCTGTAAGAAGGTCCTGCATGTATTCAATTCATTAAGTAGTTTTGTTTTATTGTATTAGTACACTTTAATTCATCAGGATTGATGGGCCGATTTCATGTGACTACGGAAAATCATGGGCACCCCTTAAAATTGCTTTCCCATTAATTAAAGTTTATATGTTGATGTCTTTGGTGACTTTTATTAGTGCATTGATAACCTATGTGTCTAGCTGAGCATTGCTTGGGTCGCCATGCCCCTTCCTCGCCTATTTATTCTATCGTTTCTAGGATAGTGGGATAGACATAAGTGATCATTAAGGGTTTACTCGCCGATAAGATTAGAGCCAACGAGAAAGGGTTAATTATATACACTTCATATAAAACTAGCAATAAAACAAGTGACAAGCTACTTAATTATCAGGACAGGTCTTCTTATTGTCTGAAGTATCTATCTGTGTACATGTGTGCTAATCGCTGATTCGTGCTCATTAGTTTAGTTTATATTTAATCATAACCAAACCATGCCAGTCTCTCAGGCTGAACCCCCCTTGCGTTAGATTAGGTTGTATAGCTAACTTAGGATATTAAAATACTGATTAGAATAACTAGATAATACGTTCCACTCTTAGTGATCGACACTCTACTTACCATTATATTCATACTGACCGGGTACACTGCTCGTTAAGTGTGTGTGTTATTGATAAGTCGGCTAAATATAAATTTAAAACTTGAGTAGGCATTAATACTGCTAAACCGCAACGACATACACGCACATCATGGTTCAAGTCCAATTTCCATTTCAATTATATCAGAAGGTTCATATCAAATGGTTCATATCAGATGGTTCAATATCAGATGGTTCAATATCAGATGGTTATAATCAAAGTTTCATAGCAACAGTTCATTTAAAAGGTTTCTATTTAAAAGTCCATTTAAAGCAATCTTTCAAAAATGGTTTTCATAATAAATGATCATACAAAATAGTTTTCAAAAAAATGGTCTTTCAAAACGGTTTTCTTAAAGATGGTCTTAAAAATAGTTTCCTTAAAAACTTTTATTAACTTTCATTTAAAAGTAGTATCGCATCTTTTTAAAATAGTTTTTCTCACACATTTTCATATATAATTCAGAAAGGTTTTCACATCTAGTTACCAAAATCAAATAATCCTTCAAGGTATCAAGTGATTCAAATATTCATGTTATAGGGTGACGAACGAGTCATATCAAGTATCAAAGGAACATGGCAAGGCTCAATTATCAAGGTTCACAAATCAAGGGAAGCATGGCAAGGCATAGATCAAGTAAGAAAGCCCCAAATAAGAAGGCTCAGATCATAATCAAACCAATATAGAAAGATGTAAGTGAAACATGAAGAACGAATCAAAGTATAAGGGAACATAACAATGGCTTAGGGAATCCTATAATGAATCAGAAATCCAGAATGTTATGAGAACGAAGGCACCCTTACTGAAAAAGGGTAGAATATCTCTACCTTATACCGCAAGTGAAAACACATCTAGAAATACCAAGATCGGAAACAAACTCCACCTTCAGCGAATCTACACGAATACATGGTCGTCTTACAATTAATATCTTATTTAAATCAGATTTCTCGTTTTAGTCGGCTTTCTATTTTTAGCAGGTTTCCTCAATTAGCAAGTTCCTATTCTTAGAAAGTTTCCTTATTTAGCAAGTTTCCAAAAATAGCGATTTCCATAATTAGACAAATTCCATAAAGTAATTAGGTTAAGTCATCAATTAATTATTATTATGGAAATAGGGTTCATTTTAGCAAGTCATGATAGTTTAGGGTTAAATATGACAACTTTCTATATTTTAGGGTTTCAAATGTACATATGCCAAAGTTAAGGTCCAAAATGCAAATATTACAAGTTATTCATTTTAATCCATAAGTTTACCATGATTACAATTCCAATCCTGTAATTTTACAATTTAAACCCTTTAATTAACTTAATTACAAATTAAACCTTATAATTTATCAAATTACAATTTAATCCTTATAATATTCATATTTACACATTAAGCCATTTATTATCCAAAATTACACATTACACCCCTTCCATTAACCTTTATACGAATTACCCTCCATTTTACAAAATTTACAAAACAAGTCCTTCTATTTTATTAATTTACAAATCGGTTTTAATAATTAACTAAACTACCATTTAAACCTTTTAATTACAAAATTTACATATAATACCCCTATATTATATTTTATATGAATCACCCATAGTCCCAAGTATCTTACAAAAATAACCCACAAGTTTATTAAATTACAAAACACCCCCTAATAGTTTTAGTTTCCAATCGGTAGAACATTAAACAATAAAACCCTAACCCTAAAATTCCCCAATCATTACTAATCATTAAAACAACCTTAAAACACATTAATTATACCAATTACATCATCAAGAACCCTAACCCTAGCTCCAACGATTTTATTTTCCTTTTTATTGTTTCTGCCGATTAAACCCTAACAAAAATAATTCACGAACCATGGGTCTAGGCTTCAAATCTATTTGAATTCAATTTTTACAGGTTACATAAGTCATATTACAGATCATAAAAATATGCTTGAGATTTATAAAATTCATATAGGATCGATTCCAGTTTTTATACATTTTTAGGGTTTATAACACATTTAAATTCATACGACCAGAATATCATGCATGGGTCAAGATAACTATTTTATTTAGATCATATATGATGTAACTAGAGTAACAAAAATACCAGGTGATTTTTATATTGATCGAATGAGGTATGGGAAGTTTATTCTTCTTGACTGGAACAAAACTCGAACAAATATCAAAACCAAGCAATCCAAGCTTTCAATATTCGAACTCCTATTTTTCTAGACTTCTTTTAACACCAAGGTATCCAAGAAAAATGATAAGAGGTCGTGGAAAATTATGGTGGCCGATTGGGAGTTTTTGTTTGTGTTTTAGGGTTTTTAGAATGAATAAAATGGAAATTATAAAGAAACCGTGTGATAAATGAGGAGGGTCACATAATTTTCAGCCCAAGTGATTGTGACAAGATCAATTTACTGATTTTGTGAAGATCTCCTTTAATTGTAATGTTTATCTCTTATTTATTTGATTTTAAATAATTAACAAGAAATAAAATGCATATATATAAGTGTAATTCTGCCAATATAATATTTTTATGTGTGACATGTATTTTTGTACATTGTAAAATATTAAAATGTTGCCACAAAAATTACCTTACTTCATATGTGGTTAATTTCCAAAGGTTTGGGATTTATTTGACGTTTTATGTGCTTATCAAATTTTAAAGTTACAGGGGCATTTTGGTCATTTTGCATGTTTTGAAACTTTAGGTATTACATAGAACTTATGCACACACCATCTATAAGTTCTTGGACCGTTTTAGACTCTAGTTTATTTAGACCTTGATCTAGGATAAACAATAAGCACAATGATAATAATAAGCACAGCGGAATAACATAAAGAATATTATTATTATCAATAAGGTTCTTCGTCATCATCTCTAACAACTACTATAACAAACACATAACCTCAATTCTACGTGATCAAGTGTAGAATGTGTTAGCTACACTAACAAGGAATCATAAGATCCTTAAGGTTAAACAAAACTAACAACTAGGCATTTTCTACCCAAAACCCACGCTTGGTTTTCCCACACACACACACTTTTGGTGTTTTACATCTTGACACACTAATAATCGATCCCTGTATCTCTTTATATGCTAGAGATACTAGGGTTACACAAAGAGATAACTATTAACAATATAGAAAATAAGAAAATCTTCCTAACATATAATAAATATCTTATGTATCTTCATATCTTTGTAGTTTTCCTCTTTGTCACAAATAGTCCCTCATGTTTCACATGTTTTGTCTTTATCAACTCAACTATTAGACCCAACATCTTTTTTCATAGATCCGTAAACTTTACATAGCCAATGACCCAAGTTGTACACCCAACTTATTCGCTTTGGCTTGTGGACCATCACCGACCCCAATCTCAGTCAACTTTTGCCTAGTCAACGGTGTGAAGTTTGTCGTATACAACCGCGATATAAAATGTACAACTCAGAACAAAGGAATTTGTTCAACTGGTGAGAAGAAAGGAGAAATGTATTATGGTCAGCTAGAAGAAATTCTGGAGTTTGCGTATACCCAGTTCAAAGTTGTGCTGTTTCGAGTTAAGTGGTTCGACTTATGCAATAAAAGAGGTAAAGTCCAACGTTTTACCACTAGAAACAACATGACACAAATTTTGGGCATGTAGCTATGCGTTTCAAGATCAACCTTACATTCTCGCAACATAAACAAAACAAGTCTTCTAACTTGAAGATCCTGCCAGACGACCACTCCATTGGAAGATCGTCCAAGATGTGAAACACAACACAAACCGGGATGTCATCGTGGTAGAAGACGATGATGATGTGATACATGGTAACAACTCATCTGATCTCGAACTGTCTGCTAATTTGAATGATTTGGAATTTGAAACCTTAAATATCGATGGTCAATCAACGTTAGTTGAGGCACCACCACCACCACCAATCATTCCTATTGAAGACTGATGTGTCGTGTGCGTATGCTCTAATTTATACCCACGGTATGTCGTTGTGGTTTTAGCTGTATTCAAGTTTTAAATTTATATTTAGCCGACTTATCAATAACACACACACTTTAACGAGCAGTGTACCCGGTCAGTATGTATATAATGGTAAGTAGAGTGTCGATCACTAAGAGTGGAACGTATTATCTAGTTATTCTAATCAGTATTTTAATATCTTAAGTTAGCTATACAACCTAATCTAACGCAAGGGGGTTCAGCCTGAGAGACTGGCACGGTTTGGTTGCAATTAAATAATAAACTAAACTAATAGGCATGAATCAGCGAATAGCACACACGTACACAGATAAATACTCGAGACAATAAGAAGGCCTGTCCTGATAGATAAGTAGCTTGTCACTTGTTTTATTGCTAGTTTTATATGAAGTGTATAGTTCGATGCAACGCACCGAGATTAAGTCCTTTCTCGTTGGTTCTAATCTTATCGGCGAGTAAACCCTTAATGATTACTTATGACTATCCTATTTATCTTTCTTCCTACTTTTCTACAGACGATAGAATGCATAGGCGATCTAATAAATAGGCGAGGGCAGAGGCATGGCGACCCGATCAACGCTCAGCTAGACACAGAGGTTATCAATGCACTAATAAAAGTCACCAAAGACATCAACATATAAACTTTAATTGATGGGAAAGCAATATTAAAGGGAGTGCAATCTTTCCGTTGTCACATTACACAAGCCACCAATCCTGATGAATTAAAGTTTACTAACACAATAAAACAAAACTACTTAATGAATTAAATACATGCAGGACCTTCTTACAGCTCTTGTATCTTCGTTCAAGGTGTGTCTTGTGCTGCTACTTCGACTGAATTCGTCCTAGGGTTTCTGTACTTCGGTCTTCTAAAACTGTCGAACTCTTTCTCTCGTCTTACTTTGGGGTATTTATAGTTTCTGTCTGAGGGTAAGATGCGGCGCATCTAATAAGTAGATGCGGCGCATTGACTTAACTTCGCGTGGGGTCCAAGATTAATATATTCAGGAATATTCGTACACCGCCATGAGATGCGGCGTATCTTCATTTATAGATGCGGCGCATGTCCTCTTGTATCTTGGATCGTATCTTATGAAATCTTGATAGTGATGCGCCGTATGTAATGAGCAAGATGCGGCGTATCTAGAGCAGAATAGTCTTGATCTTGTACATTTCAGTAGACTCTTAACTTCTTGCTTGTTTTGCTCCATAATTAGTCCAAAATCGCTCAGTTTCACCAAATGCTTGTTTTTACCTGAGAATTACAAAAGTAAACATTAACGTATCAATTCTCACAGATAATATAATAAAACAAGTCAAATAAATAGGATAAATGATGGTAATAAAATGTACTTATTTGAGTTCATCAAATATCCCCCCACTTGAACTTTACTCGTCCCCAAGTAAACCTTAGAATTAATCTTATGAAAATGTATCCTAAAAGATATTAGGATTTATTTTTATATTTAAGCATGTATTCATTTTTGTCATAAGCACACAACCAAACACTTAACGAATTAGAAGTAATATAAAATAATTCGATAAAAGCAAATCTAATCGTTTAACTGTCCAGTCGTGACGAATATTCTATCATAGGCTTGGCAATTATACACATCTCCCCCACTAAATCCAAGGAATAACAAGTCTAAAGCGGTAAAAAGGGTTTTGAGGTTTTAGGGTTAATCATTCTTCTTAATCTCAATCGATCTCAAATTCCAGAAAAGGCGACAAAATCACAAATACATGATCGAATCCACGAACACGATACTTGCAATTGCTCAAATCCTTAACTTGAATAGGCTAAAGATAGGACCAACTAATCTTCACCAATAATATTATATCAAAAAGGGCGACAAAATCATAAATACATAGCCGAATCCACGACTACGATACTTAAGATTGCTCAAATCCCTAATCTCAATAAATCAAAGGTTTGGATAAAGAATAATATAGGGTATGGATAATATTTGGGATATAAATTGGTGTAAAATGAAAAATAAACAAAACAAATAAATTAAAATCCTAAGTGTGGTTAATCACTATCCCAACCATCCCATGAATAAGACTCATCTCATAGAATAACTCACGCTTTAACACTTGAAACACACGCTTTAGATAGACACGAATTATACTCAACAAGATCTCAATCAAAGAATATCCTTAAGTTGGCGTTCCCATAACGTTCAACTCCCATTCAATCCATAGATATAGTATACAACAAATAGTGGTGATATCGACCACTTAATACAAAACTTTACATAAGTTGGTAAAAACAAACTTCCAACTTTTCCTTTTTCTTTTTCTTTTCTATTTTTTCGATTTTTTTTTTTTTTTAACTTGATACATAAACATAGATGTGTAAAATTTCACCACATCACTATAACTTTCTTTCCGGATAATTTTTCCATACTTTTCATGACTTCAGAAATAATGGTAATAGTGAAAGTAGTAAACACACGAAAAATAAACTCAAAGATATACAATATTTACTTTCACTCCAATTGCATTGTGCAATTTCCCAACCTAACCATAGATAATGAATTACGCACGCAAACACAGGTAATGTAAGGAAACACACTTTGCCTAAAGCAATTAACCAACCATGGATTTTAATCTACAGGGTAGGCTAAGGTGTAAGGGTGTAACAAAACATTTTAACAAAGGTGTAAGAAACGAAAGGAATGGCTCTGAGTGTTTTTCTAGGGGTATCTTACTCTAAAAGTGAGAGTAACAAAAGGGTTTATACGGGGGTTAACTAACCAGTGTAGTTAGCTAATATCACATAACATATAAAGGCTATTTGGGTGTAATCCTAGAAATTTTACCAATTTAGACAAGTCATTCCAATTATATAAAATAATACTTATTATGGTGGTCTCGAACAGTATATAAGCCAAGTTCTAAAGTTTACAAGTCACCGGCACACTCATAGATTTGTGAATTTTGAAAAATCACAATTTTTAAAAATAACGTCATGTGTGCAGTTATGCAACTTAGACTTTAAACAAAAACATGCTAAAATTTTTAAATTTTGATATATTAAGCATATTTTAAGCATATTTTGAAAAGTTTAGGACAAGTAAGTGTTCTAATTCTCCAATCCCCCCACTTAAGTTAAACAACGTCCTCGTTGTTTGTATCAAAGGTTAAAAACTGGAAAATAAAAGAATTAGAACAGAAAAACTCCCATGAGATTTGCTCGGTGTGATCCTCCATTAGTATAAGAGCAAAAATCAACTTCCTTGTGGATGAGAACGTATAAGCTTCATAATTGATGTATCCACAGGAAATGCTGGAATCTATAATGCCACCAAGACTTAAAACACACCTAAATTAAGAAAGGTTCAAACTTGCATAATACATTAGTAGTTAGGAAAAAGTAAAACGTAAAAAATTAAAATGAAAATCATCAGGTCAGTCGATGCGCCGTATCTTATGGAAGAAGATACGCCGTATCGAGCCTGGAATAAATACGAATCAGAATAAAAGATGCGCCGCATCCTTAACCAGGGATGCGCCGCATTAAAATAAACTGATAAAAAGTTTTAAAGTCAAAAGTAAAAATGCAGAAAAATAAAGTAAGATATGACCAGTGCAGGAGATGCGTCGCATCTCAGGAGTGAGATGCGCCGTATCCTCTGCGGGCCTGACTGACTCGACACAAAACAGAATAGTAAAAATTCTCCGGGTTGTCTCCCGGTCAGCACTTGTCTTTATTCCAGAGTCTTCAAGTTAGACTCACGTTCAGCTCCTTATTTAGTTCTATTGATTCCCACATTGCCACGTAGGATCCATTTAGCAACAAATTCGTCACGTATATATTCAGGTCCCAACTTCAACACTCCTTTATAGAATCCTTCCATCATTTGATATGGGTACTCAATCCCTCTCTTCATGTTATCATCACCAATAAAAAGGAATGGAGAAAATTTGTAGCAGAACCTATTAGTAGCATGTTTAAAACCAGGGTGAGTTCGGGGCATCATATAAGTGATAACGTCGCTTCCACATTGATAGGTGATCTTTCCTTCAAATCGTTTTGCATTAATAGTGATTTCCCTACAAAATGGTTTTCCAACAATCACGTCACCCATATCGCTGTCACAATAGGCATTCATGTCTTCAACAATGGCGAACTCAGTAACAATAGTAAAACATCCAACGAAGACCGGGACATTAATGAAGGCTCCAACTACATTCTTTCCCTTATATTCCACTTTTTTTCTCATAATAGAATTGTAAAAGCTTCTTGACATGACACTGATTGGTAAAATAGGAAAGAAATTGGCGTCAATACACTTGTACCCAATCATGCATGGGAATTGCAAATTGTAAGCACAATCGGCGTGGATCCTTCTACCGTAATCCCAAGAACCATCATATCCCTCAAATTCATCGTAATTCCTAGTATTAATAACGTTGACTTTTGGACTATCCAGAATTTCTCCTTCTTCTAACTCAGATTCCGCATCATCCATGAACAGGTCATTAGATTCTAATGGTCCATCAAGGTCATTAAGTTCAATGTAGTCCCCATCGTAACGTTCGAGTGATATATCTTGCACTAATATTTCATTCATAAAATTGGCTTCGAAGTCGAAGTCAATCAGTTCTCCGAATCCGACCATTTTCCTTCTGAAATAATCACGAAAGCATCAGTAGGATTTGTTCAAGAAAGTAATATATCAGAAAATCAACATCGAAAACGGAATACTAAAAATAAAAGTTACTGATATCTGCAGACGATGCGCCGTATCCAAAAAGTTGGATACGCCGTATCTTATAATCGTTAAAATTTAATCAGACTTTTATTCAGAAAATAGATACGCCGCTTAGAAATTCAGAATGCGCCGTATCAGTTTTAATTATCAAAAATCGATATTTATTTAAAATTAAATGCGTCGTATTAACAAAAGTTAATGCGCCGTATTTTCGTTACGTTTCAAAATATAAGATTTTTGATTCAGAAGATACGCCGTATCGACAAAGATCGATGCGTCGTATCTGTTTAATAATTCGATAGATGCGCCGTATCTGCTAAAGCAGATGCGTCGTATAGCGTTAACGTTTAGAAATTTTTTTTTATTAAAAACAGATACGCCGTATCTTGGGGAAAGATGCGTCGTATCGAATTAATTAAACGCGTTGTATTTTATAAAAATTAAACGCAATACGCCGTATCTATGAAAATAGATGCGCCGTATCGTTTGAATAAGCTCAGTACAACGATAGCAGTATGCAGAAAATACGAAAAAATAAAAACAAAAATAAACACAAACCAAAAGCAACAAAAATAAAAGAAAACAAATAACACACAAAACAGAAAATATGCAAATAATACAATGAATGCAAATTAACTAATATACAACAGAGTTAGCGGTTAGATTAAAAATTAAAAACCTAATTAAAATACTAATCAAATTAACTGATAATAACAATTCACTCCCCGGCAGCGGCGCCAAAAACTTGATGTGTCGTGTGCGTATGCTCTAATTTATACCCACGGTATGTCGTTGTGGTTTTAGCAGTATTCAAGTTTTAAATTTATATTTAGCCGACTTATCAATAACACACACACTTTAACGAGCAGTGTACCTGGTCAGTATGTATATAATGGTAAGTAGAGTGTCGATCACTAAGAGTGGAACGTATTATCTAGTTATTCTAATCAGTATTTTAATATCTTAAGTTAGCTATACAACCTAATCTAACGCAAGGGGGTTCAGCCTGAGAGACTGGCACGGTTTGGTTGCAATTAAATAATAAACTAAACTAATAGGCACGAATCAGCGAATAGCACACACGTACACAGATAAATACTCGAGACAATAAGAAGGCCTGTCCTGATAGATAAGTAGCTTGTCACTTGTTTTATTGCTAGTTTTATATGAAGTGTATAGTTTGATGCAACGCACCGAGATTAAGTCCTCTCTCGTTGGTTCTAATCTTATCGGCGAGTAAACCCTTAATGATTACTTATGACTATCCTATTTATCTTTCTTCCTACTTTTCTACAGACGATAGAATGCATAGGCGATCTAATAAATAGGCGAGGGCAGAGGCATGGCGACCCGATCAACGCTCAGCTAGACACAGAGGTTATCAATGCACTAATAAAAGTCACCAAAGACATCAACATATAAACTTTAATTGATGGGAAAGCATTATTAAAGGGAGTGCAATCTTTCCGTTGTCACATTACACAAGCCACCAATCCTGATGAATTAAAGTTTACTAACACAATAAAACAAAACTACTTAATGAATTAAATACATGCAGGACCTTCTTACAGCTCTTGTATCTTCGTTCAAGGTGTGTCTTGTGCTGCTACTTCGACTGAATTCGTCCTAGGGTTTCTGTACGTCGGTCTTCTAAAACTGTCGAACTCTTTCTCTCGTCTGACTTTGGGGTATTTATAGTTTCTGTCTGAGGGTAAGATGTGGCGCATCTAATAAGTAGATGCGGCGCATTGACTTAACTTCGCGTGGGGTCCAAGATTAATATATTCAGGAATATTCGTACACCGCCATGAGATGCGGCGTATCTTCATTTATAGATGCGGCGCATGTCCTCTTGTATCTTGGATCGTATCTTGTGAAATCTTGATAGTGATGCGCCGTATGTAATAAGCAAGATGCGGCGTATCTGGAGCAGAATAGTCTTGATCTTGTACATTTCAGTAGACTCTTAACTTCTTGCTTGTTTTGCTCCATAATTAGTCCAAAATCGCTCAGTTTCACCAAATGCTTGTTTTTACCTGAGAATTACAAAAGTAAACATTAACGTATCAATTTTCACAGATAATATAATAAAACAAGTCAAATAAATAGGATAAATGATGGTAATAAAATGTACTTATTTGAGTTCATCAATGACGACGATGATTTTATTGATGATTAAGATGACATTCCTTGATTTAGCAGCTTCTGATAATGAAGTCGCAAACAATTCTGATGATGAATTTGAAGTTGCGACTAATGATGTTTATGATAGTGATTATGATTTAGCAGATTGATCTTAAATTGTAACTTGTAAAACGATACTTATTAGAATGAAATTGTTATGGATTGTTTAAATGTTGTTGATGCAAATAATGTTCTAAAAACGTTATCTATATCTTTCGATTACTTTACGTTTTGAGGATGACAAAATGTGAACTCACGTTATGTTAAAATTAACGATAACAAGTTTTTAATCGGAAGATCCCGTTTCTACGCAAATCACTCTTGAACGAAGTTACAACTTGAACTAGTGATCAAAGAAGTGAATTCATGTTTTGAAAATTCACATTTTAAATGGGACAAAACATTTTTTCAAAAATACACATGACAAATTATTTTTGAAATATTAAGAAATGTTTTAATGGAAAAATAAGTTTGAAAATCACAACAGCTATTTTTCCCCCCAAAATCAGCTCCAACCTTCCCCAAATAAGTTTTCACCAGAAAAGACAAAATTTGGAGCGTCCTAGTCTACCACGGCTCCATGGTACCGTTAAATTTAACGGAGCCGTGGGTCATTTAGTGGAGCCGTCCGTACCATTTTGAATTGTAACGTTCAGATTTTCTTTGCCTATAAATACCCACCTCTTTCACAGTTTTAGGCACCCTTCACACACAGAAAAATCCCTTAGTAAAACCCTCTCACACCTTTCACTTCTTAGGGTCAATTAGATTAGTTTTTCTTTGTTTCAAGAGTGATCCAATCATTCTTCAAGTGATCCTCTTCATACCTCTTCACTAGTAAGAGAAGAACACAAGTATCCAAGTTGATACAAGGTGTTGTCATCCCTCTTCATTGGCAAGAGAAGAACTCAAGTAATCAAGAAGATACTAGAGTTATAGTTGATAGGTTTTTGTAACACTTGTTACAACCTTGTTGTGTCTTAGCATACATCAAGTTTATTTTCTTTTTGTGAGTGAGAGTGAAGATCAAGTGTGATCTATAGAGATAGTGAACATCTCTTGAAGCCATTGGGCTTGTGTGATTGATCAAGAAGATCAAGGGTCATTAGGTTAGTGTTAGTTGAGTAGAGTGAAGTGAGTATTGATCATTGTGATCGTGTTGAGATCTTGGTGATCTCTTGAAGCCATTGGGCTTGAGTGTTTGGTCACGTGGACCTTGGTAGATTGGTGCTAGCTAAGATTAGCACTCAACATCTAGCCTAGTGTCGGAAATAGGATAAGCGACGTGTACGGTTCTCTCCGCCTGAAGGGAGGTTGTTGATATAGTGTTTGAAACTCTCGAGTGTGGTACTCGGGGAGTGGAGTAGGGCGAAGAAGAGCTTCGTAGCCGAACCACTATAAATCCTCTGTCTCGGTTTGATCTTTCCAACTCTACTCTTTACTTTTATTTGTTATTATTACGTAGCTTAGTTTGTAGTTCATATTGGTGTTGTTTGATTACACATAGAGTTCGAATCAAAGTTTCCAATAGCATACTTTTAAAACAAGATTTTTAAAAGAAGTTTTTAAACCGGTAAACTATTCAACCCCCCTTCTAGTTTCCCACAAATGTGTATATTTATTTTACATGTATATATTTATTTGAATGTGTGCATGTCCATGTTCATTTTTTCCTGAATTTCTATATATTATTCAACTTGTACTTTTTACAGATGGTAGCTGATGAGTGTCTTAATACTCATCATTTCTGTCACATTTAGACTGCAAAAACATTTAAAAACATGCAATTATGCTTCAAAATACAGAAAATATCATTTGATTATGTTTTTATCTGTTACAAGTGCAAAAGGATTGAAAACAATTGAAAAATGAGCAAAGTTTGCACAATTGACAGTTTTAGTCCCTGAAATTTCAAAAAATGGCAAAACAAGTCCCCCGGTTTTCAAAAATGGAAAATTATCTTTTATGGTTCTTGTATTATTGAAACTTGGCATGAATAACCCTTGGAAATAGTTTTGAGTTTTGGCAGCATTGGTACTTGGATATTTCAGGAAATTACACAAATGGTCCCTAAGGTTAAATCCGGATCAATCAATAATCCCAAACCCATTTACTAAACTAATCAAAAGACATTGATCTTTGGCATGTTATTACCGAGGGTGACCTTCAACCTATTCAAAAAAATCCGGAAACTAAAAAGGATGAAATAGTTTCTTATGATAAACAAAGTGATGAACTTAAAAGAAAATTAGCAAAAAATAATGAGGCTAAAATGATGATTTATAATGCTTTGCCTAAAAAGGAATTTGAAAGAATTTTTATGTGTAATACGGCAAAAGACATTTGGAAAACTTTGTTAGTCACTCACCAAGGTAATAACCAAGTCAAAGAGAACAAGATAGATCTTCTTGTTCAACAATATGAACAATTCTCCATTTCGGAGGATGAGTCAATAGATAATGCTTTTGCTAGATTTAATACTATTATCACTAGTCTTAAAGCTCTTGATGAAGGTTATTCTAGTAAGAACTATGTTAGGAAGTTTCTTAGAGCTCTACATCCTAAATGGAGAGCAAAGGTCACCGCCATAGAAGAGTCAAAGGACTTGGCGGGATTGTCACTCGATGAACTTATAGGAAACTTGAAAGTTCACGAGATGATCATCAAGAAGGATTCCGATATTGTGAAAGGCAAAAGTGAGAGAGTTAGATCTCTAGCATTAAAAGCCAAGAAGGAGTCTAGTGATGAGGAATGTTCGAGTTCCGGTAGTGAAGATGAAGAGTACGCACTAGCCGTTAGGAACTTTAGAAAGTTCTTTAGGAGGAAAGGTAGATTTCCTAGACAATCTCGAGATGAGAAGAAGTCATCTCAAAGAAATCATGATGAAAGAAAAGGGACAAGTGATAGGAGATGCTTTAGATGCGGAGACCCTAATCATTTCATAGGAGAATGTCCTAAGCCACCTAAATCCAACAACCAAAGAGCCTTCGTAGGAGGTTCTTGGAGTGATAGCGGTGAAGAAGAAGAGAAGAAGCCTAACGATGAAATGTGCTTAATGGCTCAAGCTTCTAACGAGGTACAATCCGACTCTTCTTATTATAGTGATAATAATTCGTCAGTAGATGATAATGAATTACATGACGAATACAACAAACTACGCGTAGTTAGTACTAAGATCTTAGGTAGAAACACTAAGCTAAAATTAAAATTAAAAGAACTAGAACTACAAGTCTTAGAACTAAATGATCAAGTCAAGAGACTTGAGAAAAACAAGGAAGTAGATTTAGGATGCGGGTCATGTATTAGTCTTCAAGTAGAAAATGAAAAACTTAAAGAAAATGCTTTAAGAATCATTAGGTTTGATGAAGGAACTAAAAAGCTTAATGATATACTTGAAAATATTAGATATAGTGAACATGACCGTTCGGGTTTAGGATTTGACCCAAATCAGGCTTCTACAAGTGGTACTAAACAAGTAAAATTTGTAATGCCTGAAAAGTCCATGTCTGAAGGTGACGGAACCATTAAAGATACAGACGGCACCCCTAAATTTAGTGGTACCGTGGTACCGTGTGGTGCTGAGGACAAAACTGGGTCAATTCTGAAAAGTAACTTAAGTCCTAAACCAAGTCAAGTAGTTGTAAATAGAACTAGAGTGTCTACTCCAAGTAGAGAGGAAACCAAAGGCTTTAACAAACCATTGTCATCTCCCGAACATGGATTTGTAAAGCGTGACACTAGGTCAACTACTCCTCCACCTAGAAAGGTAAACTCTCCCAAACCTCGGTCTAGAACTCCTCTACCAAGAGGTAACTTTAGAAGACAAAATCATCCAAGTAACTTTCCCATAACTTGGAATGATCGTCCACCACAAAGTTACTTACCATGGGAAATGTGTCCTCCATTCTCACATCCTAAACTAACGCAACAAATGCGTAGGATGTTTAACTCTAACAACTTTGGACCCATGAGATATTGGGGACCAGATGTTTGAACATCTGTTTTGCTAGGAAAACATGAGTGTAAATAAACCTTGGAGTATAACAAAAGGAGTATGATGCGTTATCAAGCATACCCGGTGATGCTATAGTCAAGTCGTGTCTTTCATGCTTAACATTCAACAAAGGTACCTTAGTCTTCTAGTTTTAAGAGCAAACACCTCAGGCACAGGTACGCTTTCTTAAAACACCCTTTGTTAGTAGTAATGTTTGGCATGAAATAGTGTAGTTAGAATCTAACATGGTAGGCACTATAACACAGAAACTTTATTCACATCTCATCATGCCAAATTCAACTTGTCCAGAAAGGTTCGATGATCGCTTGAAGATCATGCGTGACAAGTTTGAATTAAGCATTGATAAGTGAATCAAGTTCCCTTCCTTGCACATTCGTAATCTTGCCTAAATGAAGTATCCCTGTAAACTTATATATACTATATGTATGAGATACATAGTTTAAGTAATAGTCTTTATTGACAATAACGCCCATATCTGCAAATGCGAAACTCACAAGAGACGAAGAAGGTGAGTGCGCGGATATAACTAGATTAGGGGCATAATAGGTAAAGTAGTTTACCTAACGGCAAGTAGGTCCATTATCATGAATAGTGTTGGCTTCGTGCCCACTTGTAAGAAGTATCCCAAAACTTCTTACATCAAAGTGTTTAATGTGTCATACCATACATTAAAGATACTATACACTTGAGATTATGATATCTTGAGGAGATTGATGTAGAAAATGTTTCTATACCAACTTCGATAATGAGAGAGTTAATGTGGGTTGAAACATAATGAGTAATGTTTGTACCTTCATAGGTTGATTAACAAACATCTTGGTTCCCCAAGAAACAAACTACTCTTATTGTCACCACGACCGAAACCGAGTACGCAAGCGCCGGAAATGCATGACAACAAACACTATAGATGAGACAACTCCCTGTGAAGAGTAGCAGTCAAGATGCCATTAGACTTGTCCGGGAACCCTATAGTTTGCTCATGAACGAAGCTCGTCGAAGTACGTCATCTCCCCGCGGAAAGACATCTCCTCCGCCATGATAACGTCGAATGAGAAATCTTTTCTTTGAAAAGTATTTCTTCTCACCTTAACCTTTACATTCTCGTCAAATGACCTCTTAATACTCCATTGGAATTATTAATGTCATTTCTCACGTCTCATCATATGACTTTTCAAGTCATTCCTTATATCCCGCTCATGACTATTTCAATATTTCTATGGAAATATTAAAGTCATCTCACACTTCCATTCCATTCTCGACTCATGACTCTTGAATATTTCATTAGAAATTTCAAGTCATTCCCTAAGCCTTATCCCATGACTTCGTAATATTTCACTGGAAATATTAACGTCATTTCTCGCGTCTCGTCATATGACTTTTCAAGTTATTCTTCTCATCCCGCTCATGACTATTTGAATATTCCTTCGGAAATATTAAAGTCATCCGTCACGTCATACCTCATAACCTTTAATCCCTTCTATGACCTCTCGAAAGTTTCGCGGGAAACATTGAAGTCATTCTCGACAAATCGTTCATGACTTTTTAAGTCATATCTTTCACTCGTCATATGACTCATGAATATTTCACGGGAAATATCTAGTCATTCCTTGTGTCGCGTACTCCAACTAATTAAATATTATTAATTGGAAATATTATAGTCATCCTCCTAAACACAACTCATAACTTCTATTTATTTCACGGGAAATACTAGAAGTAAATCCTCATCCAATGACATCTTAGTCAATTTCCTCGGAAACACTAAGGTCATTTCCGGTCATCCCATTTAATCATCTTTCGTCAAAAAGGTTTATTAGGTATAAACTTTTTCCTCGTGTCAAAAAGTCTTACTAAATAAGTAAGATTAATCAGCCAAAAGTCAAAACAGAAGAAAAACTGGACCATCAGATATACGGCTCCACTAAGGAGCCACGGCTCCACTAATGTTTAGTGGAACCGTGGAGCCGTGCATCTGAAAAACGCGCCCAGTCACTCTTTTCTTCTGCACAAACTTTTCAAACTCACAAAACTTCTTCCACTTGCTGTCAAAATCGAACCACAACACCATAATTCAACTAAACTCTTGCAAATCAAGATTGAGGCATTGGAATTAACAAATCCTAACCACAACATCATCAATTGTAAGTAATTCACTCTTATTTTTTTTTAATTTGAGTCAAGGGTTTGTTCTTGAGTATAAATCCGAATTGGGGATTTTCAAAATTAGTTAAACCCTTGTGAAATTAAGACTAGGATTAGACAATGTAGTATTCACATGATTCCCTAAACCTAGGATTTCCAAAAACCCATTTATATTGCAAAACCTAATCCGAAATTAATCACTAAATTCGGATTATGATTGTTTATTTGTAATGGAATCATGTTTAGAATGATTAAAATTGGATTAGGAACGTTCTGCATTAAAGCTTTTCAATCTTAAAGCTTGATTAGCACCATGTTGAGGCATTTGCCAAACACCCCAATTCGATCATTTTTTTCGAAAAACCTCACAAGTCTAGGATCAGGAAATCTTTTCCATACATTGTTGATGCAAATTAAAAACGTTTTTGCATGCGTACATGAACTCTCAAATATGGCTCGAAGTACATAATTGATATGTATTGTTCGACATATTTGATTGAGCAAAAGTGAAGTTAGGAGCGTTTGGGTAATCTCTTTAGGATAATTTTAGAGTCGAGATCGCCGCACCTCCACATTGTTTGCATTTAGGCACACACACTAGAAGTGTAATCATTAAAATGCAATGAACTAACATATACAAAAATATTTTTTTTGTAGACAAACAATGCCTCGAAATAATTATCAAGATACCAAACCATACATTCTTAGTACTCTTGAAAATCTAAACATTCCTAATGAGCAAAAAGCTTATTTCGCAAAAGTCCAAAATCGATACATACACGAAGGGCGTGTAGTCGATGCTCTCTATGTCACTACAGACAATATCCGTGTCTGTTTTCCCTCTATCGAGTTCGATTGTTTATACAAAATAAACGATCAAGTCTGTCCTCGTTTTGTTCTCGAGTTTTATAGTCGAGTCCGTACCTTCACTGATAATGATGGTAATGTTTTTCTTGATTTTTGGATTCAAAACCAAAATATCATCCTGTCTGTCTCCGAGATTGGACAAATTCTCGGTGTTCCTGCATATGGTCAGTGTGCATACACTGAAGACCATACTCTTGAGTCTCTCTTCTATAATCTTGAGGATGTAGGTTCCTATCGCACTGAAATTCCCGACCTCGAGTCCATCAAACAAGTCATCCAAACACCTCGAGTCGTCCACACGTATCAAAAGCGTGATGGTTCAATTGTCCACCTTGACCCAAACCGTATCTACCTCAAAGAACTCCTTCCCGACCTTAGAAGTTGGGAACTCCTTCTTCGTGAGAACGTGTTGAGCCTTGCGGGCAACCGTGATCACGTCTCTGCGAGTCTCGCCCATATGCTCTATTGTCTTAGTATCGAGGAACCATATAACCTCGCATACTATATGGTCAAAAGGATGGCCAATATTCACAGTCGTTCGGATAAGCTCATGCCATACGGTATGCTGCTTACTCGTCTTTTCCATTGGGTCATGGAACATTTTCCTAATCTCCAAAGTGTCGACTATGTCCTAGTCAATTCTGTTATGAAACCTCTTGGTGGACCACGACGTCGCACAAAGCAACGTAAGGACAAAGGGTCCAAGCGTGGTCGTAAATCCACTTCCGACATTCCTCTCTCATCTTCTTCCTTCGGTCATGAATCATCATCTCAACCTATGCATGCAGATGATGATGAGGTGAACGAAGAAGGAACGTCTTGTACACGTTCTCCTTCTCCCGAAGTCTACTTTGACAACCTTGACACTTCATCATTTTGACGTACAACCTTCCCCGAAAATGGGATGATCAACCTAACCCAAGTGATGAGAGAACAAACTACAATTTACAATAGACAAGTGGAGATGCATGAGCAAACTGTCGGGGGTTTCAAGTCTATTGGGAAGACTCTAAAAGGGCTTGGGAACAAAATTAAGAAGTTGGGGAAAAGAAAGGATTAGATGGAAACAACTTAGGTAGTATTATCTATATAAGTATTATGCTTAAAATACTACTAATAGTTTGTGGCATTGTTGCCTAATACATTAACTTGCTTGATGTGTTTCCTTTGAACATGATTAATTCTATTGGTAATTAATCCTCATGTTAGTTTATCTTGCCTAAATCATGCATGTTAGTTTATTTTATTACATGCACTAGATGTTAAAAATGCTTGAATTCATGCATGCTTAATAGTTTCCTAAATACATAGATGATCACATGATCATGTTAGTTGCTAGTTGAAACTAGCTTTAGGAATTCTATGTGTTTAGTAATTTGAGGCTTTGAGATTTGCAGCCAATGGATTCCCCAGAAATTTCCCCATTTAGGCTGCCTAAAACCTGCAGACCTGGAAAGAAGGTCAAAAGAGCCCACGGCTCCATTAAATAGGCCACGGCTCCACTAAATTTAGTGGTGCCGTAGCACCTTTAATGGTGCCGTGCCTCTGGAAGACGAAAACTGCTATTCTCTTCCACTTTTTGACTATCTTTTCCAGAAAATCTGCAACCAAAACCTGATTCCCATGCACCCAAATCCCCAAATCCAACATTTCAAACTTGCATGCTTATGTTTTGGCTATTTAAGCTAACATTATGCATTGCCATTCTTACACCCATCCTTACACCTTCACATTCACCATACCATCATCATGGGATCAAGGGTATTCAAGAAGCAAAAATTCTACATCAAACCAACAAATGAAACCACTCAAATTGATCAATGGATCAAGAGTACTCACACATCACAAATCTCACCAAACACCAAAGAGACAATTTTCCTTGATCTCACCTTGGATAATGATGATGATACACACACACCTATAGCCTCAACCAAATCATCATCTTCTTTCACTACACCCCATGCTCCATCCAAGGCAACATCAACCAAACCAACATCCTCATCCTCCACAACCTTTAGAACCAACACACCTTTAACCTTCACCCCATCATCTTCACCATCACCACAACCTTTAGCCCTCACAATAGCCCTATCACCCATATCACCTTTTGAACTTACCACCAACACATCATCATCTTCCCTATCACCATCACCTGAACATTTAATGGGTCATCCCATCCTTTATCCCCTACAACCACACACCTTGAGTTGTGCTTGTTGTCACCACAACCAACTCCTTATTATGGGCCTTAGAGATGAATTGAATCTTCAATTCTCCTACCTTGAACACCTCCTCACATCACCACAAGGACCCATCATTTTACCACCTCCACCACCACATAGCCCATCCAACTAAACATAGTCATGTTTAGTCTTTCCCAACAAATACCTAGGAAACCTTTTGAAGTTGGAAGCAAATCTAGAAGCCTCATGTTACTTTAGAAGTTTATGTGTCTTCTTGATAGTTTAATTTGCTTTCCTATTGTAGTCATACTTATGTATGACATTTATTTCATATTTATGTAATGGGCTTTTCATTTTGGCTACTTAGCCATAATTCTCTTATTGTGGTTGGATATTTGTCTTATGTGCTACTTGTTAGATATTGTATATTTGCCGTCTAACTTTGTTTTGTAGCACGATCCATTGCTCGATTCCTTTGTGTTCTCCAAATGAGGGGGAGTACACATCAAGGGGGAGCCTTAACCACCTTTTTGATTTGACAAAAAGGGGGAGAAATGGGAGTAAACTCATTAAAAACTTGTTAAAACTAGTTTTAACCTAAAATGAGTTTATATTTTTTCATCATCAAAAAGGGGGAGATTGTTGATGCAAATAATGTTCTAAAAACGTTATCTATATCTTTCGATTACTTCACGTTTTGGGGATGACAAAATGTGAACTCACGTTACGTTAAAATTAACGATAACAAGTTTTTAATCGGAAGATCCCGTTTCTACGCAAATCACTCTTGAACAAAGTTACAACTTGAACTAGTGATCAAAGAAGTGAATTCATGTTTTGAAAATTCCCATTTTAAATGGGACAAAACATTTTTTCAAAAATACACATGACAAATTATTTTTGAAATATTAAGAAATGTTTTAATGGAAAAATAAGTTTGAAAATCACAACAGCTATTTTTCCCCCCAAAATCAGCTCCAACCTTCCCCAAATAAGTTTTCACCAGAAAAGACAAAATTTGGAGCGTCCTAGTCTACCACGGCTCCACGGTACCGTTAAATTTAACGGAGCCGTGGGTCATTTAGTGGAGCCGTCCGTACCATTTTGAATTGTAACGTTCAGATTTTCTTTGCCTATAAATACCCACCTCTTTCACAGTTTTAGGCACCCTTCACACACAGAAAAATCCCTTAGTAAAACCCTCTCACACCTTTCACTTCTTAGGGTCAATTAGATTAGTTTTTCTTTGTTTCAAGAGTGATCCAATCATCCTTCAAGTGATCCTCTTCATACCTCTTCATTAGCAAGAGAAGAACACAAGTATCCAAGTTGATACAAGGTGTTGCCATCCCTCTTCATTGGCAAGAGAAGAACTCAAGTAATCAAGAAGATACAAGAGTTATAGTTGATAGGTTTTTGTAACACTTGTTACAACCTTGTTGTGTCTTAGCATACATCAAGTTTATTTTCTTTTTGTGAGTGAGAGTGAAGATCAAGTGTGATCTATAGAGATAGTGAACATCTCCTGAAGCCATTGGGCTTGTGTGATTGATCAAGAAGATCAAGGGTCATTAGGTTAGTGTTAGTTGAGTAAAGTGAAGTGAGTGTTGATCATTGTGATCGTGTTGAGATCTTGGTGATCTCTTGAAGCCATTGGGCTTGAGTGTTTGGTCACGTGGACCTTGGTAGATTGGTGCTAGCTAAGATTAGCACTCGACATCTAGCTTAGTGTCGGAAATAGGATAAGCGACGTGTACGGTTTTCTCCGCCTGAAGGGAGGTTGTTGATATAGTGTTTGAAACTCTCGAGTGTGGTACTCGGGGAGTGGAGTAGGGCAAAGAAGAGCTTCGTAGCCGAACCACTATAAATCCTCTGTCTCGGTTTGATCTTTCCAACTCTACTCTTTACTTTTATTTGTTATTATTACGTAGCTTAGTTTGTAGTTCATATTGGTGTTGTTTGATTACACATAGAGTTCGAATCAAAGTTTCCAATAGCATACTTTTAAAACAAGATTTTTAAAAGAAGTTTTTAAACCGGTAAACTATTCAACCCCCCTTCTAGTTTCCCACAAATGTGTATATTTATTTTACATGTATATATTTATTTGAATGTGTGCATGTCTATGTTCATTTTTTCCTGAATTTCTATATATTATTCAACTTGTACTTTTTACAGATGGTAGCTGATGAGTGTCTTAATACTCATCATTTCTGTCACATTTAGACTGCAAAAATATTTAAAAACATGCAATTATGCTTCAAAATACAGAAAATATCATTTGATTCTGTTTTTATCTGTTACAAGTGCAAAAGGATTGAAAACAATTGAAAAATGAGCAAATTTTGCACAATTGATAGTTTTAGTCCCTGAAATTTCAAAAAAGGGCAAAACAAGTCCCCCGGTTTTCAAAAATGGAAAATTATCTTTTATGGTTCTTGTATTATTGAAACTTGGCATCAATAACCCTTGGAAATAGTTTTGAGTTTTGGCAGCATTGGTCCTTGGATATTTCAGGAAATTACACAAATGGTCCCTAAGGTTAAATCCGGATCAATCAATAATCCCAAACCCATTTACTAAACTAATCCCATCTACAAAAAAACCTAACCCAGCCCAACATTTATAACCCATCAGCCCAACCCACATACTAAATAAATAACCCAAACCCGACTCCCTTTTAGTTAAACCAGAAGTTTGACTTCGGTCAAACTCATCCCCTTCCAAACCTTGACCCGCCAAAACCAATACCGGAAACCACCATTCCACCACCTTATCCCTGACACACCCACCACCTTCCACCTATCTCACTTCACCTAACAAACCAAAATACATTAAATGCTTCTTCTCGAGTACACTCTACCAGAGATAGTGGATTTATCCACTATCTCATTTTTGGCGCCAAAATACTATTGAAGGGCTGAGATCGTTTGAGGCTAATCCAAGGGTACAAGAATGATCAGAAGAAGATAGGAGAGATATCCCATCTTAGTTTTGTATATATAGGACCTCTTTGTAAGCCTAAAAAGGCAGTAGTTAATTTTCATTAATCGTTTTTATTGCTTATCTTTATTACTTGTCATTTAAATGCTTTCAGGATCTTATTACTCTTTGACACATTGTAATAAATCTATTTATAGTACCCTTTTCAGTCTATCTTTAAATTTCCAGTTATGCTTAATTCGTCTTTAATTTTCATGTCATTTTAATTATTGTTGAATAATATTGTTGTTATTGGACTCAAAAACTCATATAAGCTCCTGACAAAGCTCAAAGAAGCTTTTAGAGACCTTAATTATCAAGATTACTAAAAAAGGAAAAACACCAAAAAGAAATCAATGAAAATACAAAAATCAGTGAAATGATGAAGAAGCTTGGAGCAGAGTAAATTTTGGATTGCTCTTGGTTTAGAAGCTTATTGGTAAGCTATTAAGAGTGTTCTTGGTTCTTGGTTCTGTGTTTCAGCTGGATTTCACTTGTAAGCATATTTCTAAGTTTTTGGCATTTTACTGTGGTTCTGTGTTTCATGCTAGTATTATTGTTGTTTTATGCTCATAAGGTCTTGTATTATGATAATATGAAGTTTGAAATCAGTTTTGAGGTCCAAATCATTCATTTGCTTTTGAAATCACAAATTCAGTGTTTAAAAGGGTTGTTTGGATTTGCTGCATTAACTGTGGTGGATTTTGTTTGTGCTGTTGTTCTTGTCTGATATATGTCACAATAGGGTCCATTATCTCAGTTAAGTCATAAAATTCAGGTCCCATTTGTGAGAAAGTCAAAATAGCTTTTAATCTCAAATTGCTAATTCACTGCTAGGATTTTGGACTGCATATTTCATCACAGTTGTTCATTACTTGGTAATCTAGCTTAATATCATCTTAATATATCATAATATAACATAATTAGTCAGTAGTGATCATTAGAAATTGGTTAAAGTCAACTTAGCTCATTTCCTTAAAAAGTCAAAATTCATAGTTGTCAGTTTTTTATCAAACTAGTTAATTTTCTATAGGTCTTAATATTGAGTTTCAGTATTTGTGCTTTTAGGATATTAATATTTAGCTGCTAATCTTAATTAGACTATTTTTAGTCACTTTTATCACTCAAGTTTAACTGCTTAATTGTTAGCTTTTTGTTAGACCTTTTTCACAAACTTGCCCTGCTCCAGGATCATATTAGCTTTTTCATAAGCTCACATCTTGATCCTCAGTGCATGTAAGTGAGTGAAATTTGTTGTTTTCATAAGCCCTTCTGGCTAGCTTGTTATTGTGACTGCTTATTTTCCATTTATAGCTTATTGTGACTGCTTATCATGCTCATATTGTTTTCTCAAAATCACTCCCTATACTGAGTCATCAGTATAGGTGAGCCTTTTTCATAAGCATCTCAAAAGCTCATCAGTAAGCTTGAGCTTGTGATCTTTAGCTTTTTAGGAAGCTTAAGTTCCCATCTCAAAGGTTCAGGGCTTATTGTGCATTTTCTAGCTTATTTGATAAGCCTGCTAGTAGCTTTTAAGTTGTCCCATTTACTGCATACACTGAGAATTCAGTGTATTCAAGCTTTTTCATAAGCTCCTCAAAAGCTCACCAGTGGACCCCACAGGGTGAGCTTGGACTTTTTGGAAAGCCCACCAACCCATCTTGCTACTCCAATATTCACTTTGTGCTTTATAGCTTATTTCATAAGCTTATTTTGCCTCCAAAGCTAGCAGCAGGTTGGTACTCTAGCAGTACCTTGTTTTCACAAGCAGTACCTTGCTTATTTGCTTATTCAAAGCTTATCAGTGCTTTTTTCTTGTCCATCTAGCTTATTTCCAGTTCACTTAACTTATTTTCATCTTATTTTACCTTTGTTTCATTTGTATAGCTTATTTGAGAGCTTATTGGAGCTTGAAATATCAAAGTTGAGTCAAAAGCTCAACTGTTAAGCTCATAAGCTTCCAAACTGCTTATTTTTAAGTTTTAATAATATTGCCTTCATAAAAGTTTGTCATTATCAGTAGTTTAATAGTTTTGTAAATTAAAAATCAGAAAATCAACAATATAAAAATAAGTGATAGCTTCTATTTAAGCCATTTGGCTTATTTTCAGCTTTTTCATTAAGCACTTTTCATTTTTATATTTTTCTTATCTTTCTGTCACCTTAGAGTATTTATAGAAAAAGTTTCAGATTTTTCTTTGTTTATTTAGTATTTATTAAAAATCAATAATAGTTTATATAATTAATAAATAGTAATTAATTAATAATAATTAGATAAAAAGTGTAATAATTATATTTTCAGTTTTAAAATTTGTTTTATAATATTTTAGATTTTTCAAAGTCTTAATTTTATTTTTCTAAGCTTATTCTAAATTTTCTTATTTTTTAGGTTATTATTTAATAGTTTAAAATAGTTTTTAATTTATTATAATTAATTAAATAGTCATAAATATAATTTTCCTTTTCCATTATTTCTCTTTTATCTTTAGGATTCCAAAAATATAATTTTCACATCCGTGGGATTTATATTGGTCAGAATTCACGTTTTATTTTGTACGTTTACGTAATTTTTATTTAAACGTACGTTTTTAAGTTTTAAACATTTCTAAGTCATTTTCTTTTACGTACTTGTTCTATTAGCTTATTTAAGCTATTTTCTTTTATTCCTTAGTTTAATCACTCAAAACCCCTTTTTCCTATTCAATTTCACCCGATCACAAATTCGTTCTATTACAGATTTCACACCTCGTTGGGACTTAACGACCCGGGGATTCACTAAACTCCTTTGGTAAATTGCATCGTGCCCTAGATTGTTTGACTCTTATTGACCATTTACTTGGTCAATATTAGGTGACCGTTTGGGGCCGATCAAATTTTTGCGCCGCTGCCGGGGAGGTGTGCTGCGTAGAACGCATTTACAGTATCAGTGTTGTTGAATATACATCCATTGTATATTTACCATCCTTTTTCATATTCTCTTATTTTTATATACATATATAAAACCAAAATTATCGTTAAGTTAATTCGTTTGACTGATCGATAACCAAAAATATCGTATTTCAAGTTTCCTTAAAACAAATAAAATCCAAAAAGATTCTTCTTACCCTTTTCTAAGTTTCCATCACTCTAAAGGATTCTTAGACTCGTCTTAGTGCATGCGCACTCGTTCTTCTAGGTCATCGAGCCCTTTTCATAAGCTTGTAAACATACCTCGAAGACGTCGTAGACGTTCTGCTCCATCAGTCGTACCCGAGATACGTACTGATCCTAAAACTCCTGTCATCATGACAGAAGATCGTCCGATGAATGAGCTTCTCCAGGCACCCTCCGATGGGTACGGAGATGCCATTGTTGTTCCAGCCATCGTGGCTGAGAATTTTGAGCTTAAGACTGGGTTGATAAACCTGGTAACCCAGCGGCAATTCTATGGTTTTGACAGGGACGATCCTCAAGATCACATTAGATGGTTTAACAAAATCACTTGCACCATCAAATGCAAAAATGTCCCTGAGGAATCAATCAAACTTCTTCTTTTCCCGTTTTCCATCGATGGGGCAGCCCGAATTTGGCTTGACAAACAACCCCCTCGATCGATTGAAACATGGGAAGATTTGGTTCAAAAGTTCGTAAATGAATTCTTTCCTCCTTCTAAAACCACGTATCTCAAGAATGAAATCATGAAATTCTCTCAAAGGTTTGATGAACCATTTGGAGAGGCATGGGATCGTTTCAAAGAATTGCTCCGCAAATGTCCTCATCACGGTTTCACCGATTTGATGCAAATGGACATTTCTACAATGGGTTAAACCCATCTGACCAAGATTCTCTTAATGCCTCAGCTGGAGGTAATTTTTTGAGCAAATCCACTAAGGAAGCCATTGCACTCATTGAAAATAAGTCAAAGGTCCGCACTACACGAGCCAGACCATATAATTCTCAGGCTAGTGCTGGTCCTTCTACTTCATCTCCCGTGAGTCAGTCTAGTACTGATACTCAGCTTGCTGAACTCACGAAGGCTATTCAAGCTTTGGTTTTCTCCACACAAAAGAAAGAGTCCGCTCCGCAAACTTCTCACACTGCTGAAATAAAAAAGGTAGAAGTTTGTGTTACTTGTGGTGGTCCTCACGCTTACTACAATTGTACTGCTACCGATGGCAATGCATTTGAAGTCAATGCTATAGCCGGAACTTCCAATCAAAGAGGTAATCAATACCGTCCTCAAGTGGAACCAAACTACCGTGCTAGCAACCAAATTGGACCACCCGGATTTCCTCCTCCCAACAATCCAAATAGGATTAATCCTAATCAACAAAGAGGGCAAAACACGCAAAATCAATTTCATGCCCCGAACAATCAATACCCACCCCAAAGGGGTAATCAAGGGTATTCAGCTCCTAATCACCAAGGACCTCTCTCAAATGAACTTGATAATTACATCAAGGTTAATGAGACCAAAATGAGGGCAATGCAAAATCAAATCTCAAATTTGAAGAATGAATTTCAATCTTCAATACACAAGCAAGGAACTGAGCTTAAGAATGAAATTTCAAACAAAATTGATCATTCTCAAAGCGAAGTTAAGAATATGCTTGCCAGTCTCATGGACCATCTCAATCCACCTTCTACTTCGGGAGGTCTCCCAAGTAACACTGTTGTCAACCCAAGGGGTGAACTCAAAGCTGTCACTACACGTAGTGGTAAAGCTCATGATGGACTCAAGGTGACAAAGGACCCGGTACTTCCCTCTAATAATGGAAGTGCTAAATACGTCCAACCTATGGTTGTCCAAAATTCTACACCCACGATTGCTCCTAAACCGTCAAGAATAGATCCTACTCTTTCACGATTTACGGTTAAAAGTTTGTCAAGCAAACTTAGTGAGCAAAGAACAGCCAGAGCTTATTCCAATATGCTCAATGTTGCTCCTGTCAGTGTGCTTGATGACAGTGATGATGATGAAAATACCAATTTCATCAAAGCTATCACCACTCGTAGTGGTGCTGCTTATGAGGGACCCTCTGGTCCTATTCCTCCTTCGTTGTACGAAATGGAAAAAGAGACGGAGGATACAACGGACAAAGTGCAAATTCCAAGCCCACAAAGTACAGCACAAGTCCATCCTCCGGTTGTCCCGAAAAAGAAATCCAAACCAGGAGTTGTCTTTGAATCTGTTGAGACTCCTGAAGTCATTGCCCCTAAATCCAAACCTTATATTCCTTACCCATCGCGCTTAAATGAGCAAAAGCTCCGTGAAAAGGCTAGTCAACAAAATGACAAATTCTTTCAAATCTTTAAAGAATTACATTTTGACATAAGTTTTGCGGATGCTATCATTCTGATGCCCAAGTTTGCATCAACAATCAAACACTTGTTAAGCAACAAGGAAAAACTGATTGAAATGGCTAAAACTCCATTAAATGAGAACTGCTCAGCAGTTATCTTGAAAAAGCTTCCTGAGAAGCTTGGAGATCCTGGAAAGTTTCTAATACCTTGTGTATTTCCGGGAATGGTTGAATGCTGATGAACTCAAATAAGTACATTTTATTACTATCATTTATCCTATTAATTTGACTTGTTTTATTATATTATGTATAAGGATTGATACTTAATCGTTTACTATTGTAATTCTCAGGTAAAAACAAGCATTTGGTGAAACTTAGCGATTTTGGACTGATTATGGAGCAAAACATGCAAGAAGTTAAGAGTCTACCGAAATGAAGAAGATCAAGACTAATCTGCTCCAGATGCGCCGCATCTCACTCATGACATGCGCCGCATCTCTATCAAGATATCACCAGATATGATCCAAGATACAAGAGGACATGCGCCGCATCTAATCATGGAGTTACGCCGCATCTTCTGGCGGTGTACGAATATTCCTGAATATTATAATCTTGGACCCCACGCGAAGTTAAGTCAATACGCCGCATCTACTTACTAGATGCGCCGCATCTTCCCTCAGACAGAAACTATAAATACCCCAAGACCAGACGAATTTCGGGGATACCATATAATACCGAAGACCGAACAGGAGAAACAAAGGACGAATTCAGTCAAGGAGGCAGCACAAGACACACCCAAATCAAAGATACAAGAGCTGTAAGAAGGTGCTGCATGTGTTTAATTCATTAAGTAGTTTTGTTTTATTGTGTTAGCAAACTTTAATTCATCAGGATTGGTGGCTTGTGTAATGTGACCACGAAAGATTGCACTCCCTTTAATACTTGCTTTCCCATCAATTAAAGTTTATATGTTGATGTCTTTGGTTACTACTTATTAGTGCATTGATAACCTCTGTGTTTATTAGTGGTTTGCGGGCATTTGACTGCGGAAAATAATGTGGCTCCCACGGTTATTACTAAATTGATCACTTAGGAATAACTTTTAGACATAAGTAATCATTAAGGGTTTACTCGCCGATAAGAATAGGACCAACGAGAAAGGGTTAACTACATACACTTCATATAAGGCTATCAATAAAACAAGTGACAATCTACTTAATCATAAGGACAGCCCTCTTATTGTCTCGAGTATTTATCTGTGTACGTGTGTGCTACTTGCTGATTCGTGCCTATTGGTTTATTTTATTATTTAATTGCAAACAAATCGTGCCAGTCTCTCAGGCTGAAACCCCCTTGCGTTAGGATATTAAAATACTGATTAGAATAACGAGATAATACGTTCCACTCTTAGTGATCGACACTCTACTTACCATTATATTCATACTGACCGGGTACACTGCTCGTTAAGTGTGTGTGTTATTGATAAGTCGGCTAAATATAAATTTAAAACTTGAGTAGGCATTAAAACTGCTAAACCGCAACGACACATCACGCCCATCAAGTTTTTTTTTGGCGCCGCAGCCGGGGAGTGAATTGTTATTATCTGTTAATTTGATTAGTATTTTAATTAGGTTTTTCTTTTTATTAGATTAATTGCATCATTGTATTATTTTGCATATTTGTTGTATTGTGTGTTAATTGTTTTCTTTTATTTTTGTGTGTTTATTTTTGTTTGTGTGTTTTTATTTGTTTTTATTTTTCGTGTTTTCTGTTCTGCTATCGTTGTACTGTGCTAAATCAAACGATACGGCGCATCTGATCTCTCAGATACGGCGTATTGCGTTTAATTTTTTTTAAATACAACGCGTTTAATTAATTCGATACGACGCATCTTTTCCCCAAGAAACGACGTATCTGTTTTTAATAAGAAAATTTTTCTAAGCGATAAAGTAATACGACGCATCTGCTTTAGCAGATACGGCGTATCTGTTTTTAATAAAAAAAAAATTTTTCTAAACGTTAACGCCATACGACGCATCTGCTTTCGCAGATACGGCGTATCTATTATTTTAATTAAAAACAGTTTGCGAATTATTAAACAGATACGACGTATCGATCTCTGTCGATACGGCGTATCCTTTGAATCGAAAAATCTCGTATTTTTAAAACGTAACAAAAATACGGCGCATTAACTTTCGTTAATACGACGTATTTAATTTTAAATAAATATCGATTTTTTTTTATTAATTAATTCGATACGGCGCATTCATAAATTCTAAAGCGGCGTATCTATTTTCTGAATAAAGTCTGATTAAATTTTAACGATTATAAGATACGGCGTATCCAACTTTTTGGATACGGCGCATCGTCTGCAGATATCAGCAACTTTTATTCTTTTCTAATTTCCGAACGGAAAATATTCTGACTTACCCTTATACTAGGAAACTTTTACTTTGAAATCTTCTTGTTCTTAATTTTCAGGAACAATGTTCGATATTTTCCCAAACTGGTTCGGAAGACCCCAAAGAAACCTTACTATGGAAGAGTTTGCACTACTAATCGCTCAAGCCAATGAACAAGAACATCATGAAGCAAGGAACTTTATCACTGAATTCAAAGGCAGTCATGAGCTGTTACTAAAGGAACAAAACAATATGATCAATGGTTTGGCAATTGAAGTGCACCAATTGTCAACAGTGCTTAACAAGGTTCTTTTGGTAAGGCACGATCTGAAAGGAATTACAACCAGAGGCGGAAAGTCAACCTTTCAAATCGGAGAGACACCCGAGGATGACAGTACCAAAAAAAAAAATTCCCCTGAATCTTTATCACCTGAGCAAGAGCAACCAAAAGAGACTGATCCAGAACCTGTAATTAGAAGAGAACCTTCTGTTGAACCTAAACGATCAACACCACCTTTCCCACATAGGGTAAGGAAATAGAAAGAAGATGCCTATCAAAAGAAATTCCTGGAGAATCTCAAGCAGCTGCAGCTAAGCATACCATTTATGGAAGCCCTAGTGCAAATGCCGAAATATGCTAAATATCTGAAAAGCTTGCTTACAAACAAGTCTAAACTCGAAGAGGCTTGCACCATAACAATGGGGAAAAGAAGCTCAGCGGCATTGCTCAACAAACTTCCGTCTAAAGAAAAAGATCCAGGGAGTTTCACTATTCCTTGTCAAATTAAAAATTTGCATATTGAAAATGCCTTAGCCGACCTAGGAGCTAGTATAAGTCTTATGCCCTCTTCTATGTATGATAAATTAGGTCTTGGTGAACCAAAACCTACTAGGATGTGCTTAGAACTAGCTGATAGGTCCATACAATACCCATTAGGAATAGCGGAAAATATATTAATAAAAGTTGATAAATTTGAATTACCTATCGATTTCGTTATCCTTGATATGCCTGAAAATTCTAGAACTCCTATAATATTAGGACGACCATTTTTAGCCACTGCTAGGGCTATGATTGATGTTTTTAATAAAAAAATAACTCTTACCATAGGAAAAGATGAGGTTGAGTTTAACATGGAACAATCTATGAGTAAAGATAATTCCGATGATGATGAATGCTATAACATCGATGTTTCTGATGACACGATTAATCAATTTACTCAGAGATTATTAAAAAATAATTTGCTTGATTCTTTTCTACTTAAAAATTTAGAAAACACAATTGCTATAGAAGATCAAGTTGATGAGAATACTATTGATTATAATTTAGCTGCTGATTCTGCTGTATGTAACGCGATACGGCGCATCGAAAACCTCGATGCGGCGCATCTATCTGATGACAGCAGCGATATAATTAAAGAACAGGTTTATTCCGCTAGTGCTACTGAAATTGATAATGTTAAACCTGTGCTTAAGGATCTTCCTTCTACTTTGGAATATGCTTATTTAAACGGAAATACTAATTCACCCGTTATTATTGCATCTGACTTAACGCCAAAAGAAAAAGAGTCTCTTTTGCAGGTACTATATAAACGAAGAGGAGCATTAGCGTGGAGTATGTCTGATATTAAGGGAATTAGCCCGTCATTTTGTGCACATAAAATCCTTATGGAGGATGAATTCAAACCAACTATCCAACCTCAAAGGCGTTTGAATCCAAAAGTCCAAGATGTGGTGAAAAATGAAATCTTAAAGTTACTTGACTCCGGACTTATCTACCCAATTTCCGACAGCTCGTGGGTCAGTCCTATCCACGTTGTACCAAAAAAGGGAGGAATGACAGTAGTACTCAATGACGACAATGAGCTAATCCCTTCAAGAACTGTTACCGGATGGAGAGTTTGCATCGACTACCGCAAACTCAATGATGCTACGCGAAAAGATCACTTCCCTCTTCCATTTATTGATCAAATGTTAGAAAGACTATCAGGATATGATTATTATTGTTTTTTGGATGGTTTTTCAGGTTTCTTCCAAATACCCATTGCCCCCGAGGATCAAGAGAAGACGACTTTCACCTGCCCTTATGGAACCTTCGCCTATAGGAGAATGCCGTTCGGACTATGCAACGCCCCTGCTACTTTCCAACGTTGTATGACGGCTATCTTCCATGATATGGTAGAAGACTTTATGGAAGTCTTCATGGACGACTTTTCGGTGTTCGGTAACTCATTTAATGATTGTCTCTTTAAACTTGATAAAATGCTTGCTAGGTGTGAAGAAACTAACCTTGTTCTTAATTGGGAAAAATGTCATTTTATGGTTAGAGAGGGAATTGTGTTAGGACACAAAATTTCTGGGAAAGGTATAGAATTCGATAAATCTAAAATTGATGTAATTGCCAAACTACCTTACCCCACTAACGTAAAAGGCGTTAGAAGTTTTTTAGGGCACGCTGGATTTTATCGTAGGTTCATAAAGGATTTTTCAAAAATATCTAGGCCTATGACCCAATTGTTGCTAAAGGATGCAAAGTTTGATTTTTCTGAAGATTGCAAAAAGGCATTTAATATACTTAAAGAAAAACTAACTTCTGCACCCATTATAATTTCGCCGGATTGGAATCTGCCTTTTGAACTAATGTGTGATGCTAGTGATTATGCTGTTGGAGCCGTACTTGGCCAAAAGATAGATAAGAAATTTAAGCCAATTTATTATGCTAGCAAAACATTGAATAATGCCCAAGAACACTACACCACCACGGAAAAAGAACTTTTAGCAGTAGTTTTTGCATTCGATAAATTTAGATCATATCTTATATTGTCAAAAACTATGGTTTACACTGACCATTCTGCTTTGAAGTATTTGTTCAATAAACAGGATGCCAAGCCAAGGCTTATTAGGTGGGTTTTATTGCTCCAAGGATTCGATATTGAAATTAAAGATAAAAAGGGTGCCGAGAATCTAGCTGCTGACCACTTATCTAGACTTGAAAACCCTGATATGGAGGTGCTTAACGAGAGGGAAATAGCTGATGACTTTCCTGATGAACACCTTATGATGGTAGGAATTAAGAGCAATAATAATGGACCATGGTATGCCGACTTTATAAACTTTATTGTTGCAAATGAAATTCCAAAAGGGCTAACATCCGACGAGAAAAGAAGGTTTATAACTCGCGCTAACGAGTATATTTGGGATGAACCTTATGCCTTTAAATTATGTCCTGACAATATTATACGAAGATGCGTAGACGGTGATGACATCGCAGCAATATTGGCACATTGCCATTCAGGGCCAACAGGGGGACATCACGGTCCAGTCATCACAAGAAGAAAGATCCTGGATGCGGGATTTTATTGGCCCACTATGTTGGAGGATGCGAAAGATTATATAAAAGGATGTGATGCGTGTCAACGATCCGGAAATATTACATCAAGAAACGAAATGCCGCAAAACTATATCCATGTATGTGAAGTTTTCGACATATGGGGATTAGACTTCATGGGACCGTTTCCTGAATCTAAAGGTAATAAATATATTTTAGTTGCTGTTGATTACGTATCAAAATGGGTCGAAGCGCAAGCATCTCCAACAAACGACAGCAAGGTAGTACTTAAATTTTTGCAAAGTTTGTTCTCTAGGTTTGGAATACCTAAAGCATTGATTAGTGATAGGGGAACACACTTTTGTAATCACCATCTGGGAAAAGCCTTGCAAAAATATGGAGTATATCATAGGGTTTCCACCGCATACCATCCTCAATCAAATGGTCAAACTGAAGTAACCAATAGAGCTATAAAACGAATTCTTGAAAACACGACTGGGTATAATCCTAAAGGGTGGTCTGACAAGTTAAATGATGCTTTATGGGCATTCCGTACAGCCTATAAGACACCAACGGGATGCACTCCATTTCGTCTTGTATACGGAAAAGCATGCCACCTACCGGTCGAAATTGAACAAAGTGCATATTGGGCTTTGACGAATTGTAATATGGATATGCAAGCTGCAACGAAGAACCGTTTCATGGAACTTAATGAACTCTATGAACTAAGAGATGAGGCCTACAAAAATACTAAGATCTACAAAGAAAGAACTAAAAGATGGCATGACTCGAGGTTACGAGGGGATAAAACGTTTACTATTGGAGAGAAAGTGCTACTGTTTAATTCCAGATTAAAGATGTATCCTGGTAAACTTAAATCAAGATGGACGGGACCATTCGTTGTTAAGAAAGTGTATCCATATGGAACTATTGAAATATGCGATAAAAATGGTTATATATTCAAAGTGAACGGGCAACGTGTGAAGAAATACTTTAATAATAAAATTGAGGATAATGAGAACGAGGTGGTGGAGTTTGAACCTGAAGTATTGGAATGAAGAGCTGAACGTGAGTCTAACTTGAAGACTCTGGAATAAAGACAAGTGCTGGCCGGGAGACAACCCGGATTTATCTTTTATTATTCTGTTTTCTGTGTCAAGTCAGTCAGGCCCGCATGAAGATATGGCGCATCTCAATTCTGAGATGCGACGCATCTCCTGCAATGGTCATATCTTATTTTATTTTTCTGCATTTTTATTTTTGACTTTAAAACTATTTATCAGTTTATTTTAATGCGGCGCATCCCTGGTTAAGGATGCGGCGCATCTTTATTCTGATCCGTATTAATTCCAGGCTCGATACGGCGTATCTTCTTCCATAAGATACGGCACATCGACTGACCTGATGATTTTCAGTTTTAATTTTTAAGTTTTATTTTTCCTAACTACTAATGTATTATGCAAGTTTGAACCTTTCTTATCTTAGGTGTGTTTTAAAGTGTTGGTGGTATTATAGTTTCCTGGATTTCCTGTGGATACATCAAGTATGAAGCTTTAACGTTCTCATCCACAAGAAAGATGATTTTTGCTCTTATACTAATGGAGGATCATACCGAGCAAATCTCAGGGGAGTTTTTCTGTTCTAATTCTTTTATTTTCCAGTTTTTAACCTTTTATACAAACAACGAGGACGTTGTTTAACTTAAGTGGGGGGATTGGAGAATTAGAACACTTAACAATTACTTGTCCTAAACTTTTTCAAAAATTATGCTTAAAATGTGCTGAATATATCAAACTTAAAAATTTTTTTTAGCATGTTTTTGTTTAAGATCTAAGTTGCATAGCTGCACACATGACGTTATTTTCAAAAATTGTGATTTTTCAAAATTCACAAATCTATGAGTGTGCCGGTGACTTGTAAACTTTAGAACTTGGCTTGTATACTATTCGAGACCACCATAATGAGTATTATTTATATAATTGGAATGACTTGTCTAAATTGGTAAAATTCTAGATTACACCAAATAGCCTATATATGTTATGTGTTATTAGCTAACTACACTGGTTAGTTAACCCCGTATATAAACCCTTTGTTACTCTCATTTTAGAGTAAGATACCCTAGAAAAACACTCAGAGCCATCCTTTCGTTTCTTACACCTATGTTTAAAATGTTTCGTTACACCCTTACACCTTAGCCTACCCTGTAGATTAGAATCCGTGGTTGGTTAATTGCTATAGGCAAAGTGTGTTTCCTTACATTACCTGTGTTCGCGTGCGTAATTCATTATCTATGGTTAGGTCGGGAAATTGCACAATGCAATTGGAGTGAAAGTAAATATTGTATATTTTTGAGTTTATTTTTCGTGTGTTTACTACTTTCACTATTACCGTTATTTCTGAAGTATGAAAAGTATGGAAATTATCCAGAATTATCATTATAGTGATGTGGTGAAATTTAACATCTTAGCTATTAAAAAAAAAAAAAAAAAAAAAAAAATCGAAAATGAAAAAAGTAAAAGAAAAAGAGTTGGATTTGTGTTTTAAACCAACGATGTAAAGTTATGTAAGTGGTTCATATGGCCACTATTTGTTGTACTATATCTATGGATTGAATGGGAATTGGCAGTTATGGGAACGCCAATTAAGGTTTATTCTTTGATTAAGATCTTGTTGAGTATAATTGGCATATGCGTGTCTTCGTGTCTAAAGCGTGTGTTTCAAGTGTTAAAGAGTGAGTTATTCGATGATATGAGTCTTATTCATGGGATGGTTGGGATAGTGATTAACCACACTTAGGATTTTAATTTATTTGTTTTGTTCATTTTTCATTTTACACCAATTTATATCCCAAATGTTATCCATACCCTTTATTATTCTTTACCCAACCAAACCTTTGATTTATTGAGATTAGGGATTTGAGCAATCTTAAGTATCGTAGTCGTGGATTCGGCTATGTATTTATGATTTTGTCGCCCTTTTTGATATATTATTATTGGTGAAGTTTGGACCTATCTTTAGCCTATTCGAGTTAAGGATTTGAGCAATTGCAAGTATCGTGTTCGTGGATTCGATCATGTATTTGTGATTTTGTCGCCTTTTCTGGAATTTGAGATCGATAGTGAAAGAGAATAATTAACCCTTAAGCCTAAAAACCCTTTTTGCCGCTTTAGACTTGTTATTCCTTAGCTTTAGTGGAGGAGATGTGTATACTTGCCAAGCTTATGATAGAATATTCGTCACGACTGGACAGTTAAACGATTAGATTTGCTTTTATCGACTTATTTTATTTTACTTCTAATTCGTTAAGTGTTTAGTTGTGTGATTATGAAATAAACGAATACATGCTTAAATATAAAAATAAATCCTAACATCTTTTAGGATACATTTTCATAAAAGAAATTCTAAGGTTTACTTGGGGACAAGTAAAGTTCAAGTGGGGGGATATTTGATGAACTCAAATAAGTACATTTTATTACTATCATTTATCCTATTAATTTGACTTGTTTTATTATATTATGTATAAGGATTGATACTTAATCGTTTACTTTTGTAATTCTCAGGTAAAAACAAGCATTTGGTGAAACTTAGCGATTTTGGACTGATTATGGAGCAAAACATGCAAGAAGTTAAGAGTCTACTGAAATGAAGAAGATCAAGACTAATCTGCTCTAGATGCGCCGCATCTCACTCATGACATGCGCCGCATCTCTATCAAGATATCACCAGATACGATCCAAGATACAAGAGGACATGCGCCGCATCTAATCATGGAGTTACGCCGCATCTTCTGGCGGTGTACGAATATTCCTGAATATTATAATCTTGGACCCCACGCGAAGTTAAGTCAATACGCCGCATCTACTTACTAGATGCGCCGCATCTTCCCTCAGACAGAAACTATAAATACCCCAAGACCAGACGAATTTCGGGGATACCAGATAATACCGAAGACCGAACAGGAGAAACCAAGGACGAATTCAGTCAAGGAGGCAGCACAAGACACACCCAAATCAAAGATACAAGAGCTGTAAGAAGGTGCTGCATGTGTTTAATTCATTAAGTAGTTTTGTTTTATTGTGTTAGCAAACTTTAATTCATCAGGATTGGTGGCTTGTGTAATGTGACAACGAAAGATTGCACTCCCTTTAATACTTGCTTTCCCATCAATTAAAGTTTATATGTTGATGTCTTTGGTTACTACTTATTAGTGCATTGATAACCTCTGTGTTTATTAGTGGCTTGCGGGCATTTGACTGCGGAAAATAATGTGGCTCCCACGGTTATTACTAAATTGATCACTTAGGAATAACTTTTAGACATAAGTAATCATTAAGGGTTTACTCGCCGATAAGAATAGGACCAACGAGAAAGGGTTAACTACATACACTTCATATAAGGCTATCAATAAAACAAGTGACAATCTACTTAATCATAAGGACAGCCCTCTTATTGTCTCGAGTATTTATCTGTGTACGTGTGTGCTACTTGCTGATTCGTGCCTATTGGTTTATTTTATTATTTAATTGCAAACAAATCGTGCCAGTCTCTCAGGCTGAAACCCCCTTGCGTTAGGATATTAAAATACTGATTAGAATAACGAGATAATACGTTCCACTCTTAGTGATCGACACTCTACTTACCATTATATTCATACTGACCGGGTACACTGCTCGTTAAGTGTGTGTGTTATTGATAAGTCGGCTAAATATAAATTTAAAACTTGAGTAGGCATTAAAACTGCTAAACCGCAACGACACATCACGCGCATCAAATGCTATGCCTTGGCCGATCTTGGTGCAAGCATCAACCTGATGCCTCATTCAGTATGGAAGAAACTTTCTCTTCCTGAACTCACCCCTACCTGCATGACTCTTGAGCTTGCAGATCGTACCATATCTCATCCTCGCGGCATTGCTGAGGATGTATTTGTGCAAGTAGGAAAGTTCCATTTTCCAGCTGACTTTGTGGTTGTTGATTTCGATGCTGATCAAATTAAAGGTTCCTCTCATTCTTGGAAGAGGATTCCTAAGAACGGGCCGTGCTCTCATTGATGTATTTGAGCATGAAATCACATTACGTGTGGATAATGAAGCTGTTACCTTTAACCATGATCAAACTTCGAGGTGCTCCTCAAATTATGATTCTGAATCGGTTAACCGAATCGATGTCATTGATATTGCTTCAGAGGAGTACTCTCAAGAGTTTCTTGGTTATTTTCATAATTCTGTGAGTGGGGATCCCAACACATCTTCTCAACTTATCATAGCCGACTCTTCCCCTTCTCTCACTTCGTTTGAGGGAAGTGACTTCTTCCTGGAAGAGGTCGAGGCTTTTCTTGCTCTAGATAGTTCACTTCCGCATGAGGTTGATGATAACTATCTTGATCCTGAGGGGGACATTCTTTTTCTAGAAAGTTTGTTAAACGAAGATTCATTTTCCCCTCTTCCACCAAAACAACTTCATAATGAGGAAATCAAGTCAGTTGAGAAAACTGATAAATTTCCTGAGATCAAGTTTAAGGACTTGCCTCCTCCACTTGAATATGAAATTCTTGAGGAGGAAGTTCTTATCTTAATTGCTATTCAGATCTCTCTTCTTCCCTTCACCTACCCGGTGATTTCTTCTATCCTTCACTCATTCGGGAGTGAGGATACTATCTTTGACCCCGGCATTCTCAATTTACCATTCTTTTGAGCCGGGTATTTATCTCATCGGTGTGGAACTTTTACGTACTTCAATGTTTATCCAAACATTTTGAATGAAAGTCCGATGGAGATTTTCTGTTCCACATGCTTCCCCAAGAACCAATGAATTCGGGGTCGAGTCAAGCTAGCGACTCGGTTAATAAAAACAGTAGTAAAACATGGGTTTTCACCCATGTCTCACCCAAGTGTGGGGGAGATGCCCCACATGTTGGTTTAACAGCCGGTACTTTGAATATTGAGGGCAATATTCAATTCTAAGTGTAGGGGGTGAAATTCTGGCGAATTTTGTCACATGAATGCCCTAATACCCCCGTTTTGGCCAAAATTTTAAATTTTTTCATTTAGTGGAAGTGCTATGCACTAAACACAACAAATGGTTATCAGTCCACCATGTCTAAGCCACATAAGGATTGGCTAATCCAAGAGCAAACGGCTCTTGGTAAAGATAAATCAAATCCGTTTATGGCTTACAATTTGCCAAAAATTGTATGGTATTCGACTCACCATATCTTTATAAGTGAAGAGTTGGCTAGCCCGCAAGGTTATGGCTTGTGGTAAAGGCTTTGGAAAACCATGATTGGTAATCAGCTCACCAAAGATAATAACTGTATTTTATCTAAGAGTTTGCTAGTCCAGAAGCAAACGGCTTTTGGTAAAGATGAATCAAATCCGTTGACAGCTTATGGTTTGCTCAAAATCATTTGGTTATCATTGTACCACAGTATCACATACTAAAACATTGGCTACTCCAGAAGTAATGGCTTTTGGTAAAGAGATAAAATCCATTAAATTTTCATAAAAGATTGCTAGGGACTAGCAATAGTTTAGTGTGGGGGATTGATGAGTGTCTTAATACTCATCATTTCTGTCACATTTAGACTGCAAAAACATTTAAAAAACATGCAATTTTGCTTCAAAATACAGAAAATATCATTTGATTGTGTTTTTATCTGTTACAAGTGCAAAAGGATTGAAAACAATTGAAAAATGAGCAAAGTTTGCAATTGGCAAAATTAGTCCCTGAAGTTTCAAAAAATGGCAAAACAAGTCCCCCGGTTTTCAAAAATGGAAAATTATCTTTTATGGTTCTTGTATTATTGAAACTTGGCATGAATAACCCTTGGAAATAGTTTTGAGTTTTGGCAGCATTGGTCCTTGGATATTTCAGGAAATTACACAAATGGTCCCTAAGGTTAAATCCGGATCAATCAATAACCCAAACCCATTTACTAAACTAATCCCAGCTACAAATAAACCTAACCCAGCCCAACTTTTATAACCCATCAGCCCAACCCGACTCCCTTTTAGTTAAACCAGAAGTTTGACTTCGGTCAAACTCATCCCCTTCCAAACCTTGACCCGCCAAAACCAATACCAGAAACCACCATTCCACCGCCTTATCCCTGACACACCCACCACCTTCCACCTATCCCACTTCACCTAACAAACCAAAATACATTAAATGCTTCTTCTCGAGTACACTCAACCAGAGATAGTGGATTTTTCCACTATCTCATTTTTGGCGCCAAAATGCTATTGAAGGGCTGAGATCGTTTGAAGCTAATCCAAGGGTACAAGAATGATCAGAAGAAGATAGGAGAGATATCCCATCTTAGTTTTGTATATATAGGACCTCTTTGTAAGCCTAAAAAGGCAGTAGTTAATTTTCATTAATCGTTTTTATTGCTTATCTTTATTACATGTCATTTAAATGCTTTCAGGATCTTATTACTCTTTGACACATTGTAATAAACCTATTTACAGTACCCTTTTCAATCTATCTTTACATTTCCAGTTATGCTTAATTCGTCTTTAATTTTCATATCATTTTAATTATTGTTGAATAATATTGTTGTTATTGGACTCAAAAACTCATATAAGCTCCTGACAAAGCTCATAGAAGCTTTTAGAGACCTTAATATTCAATATTACTAAAAAAGGAAAAACACCAAAAAGAAATTAATGAAAATACAAAAATCAGTGAAATGATGAAGAAGCTTGGAGCAGAGAAAATTTTGGATTGCTCTTGGTTTAGAAGCTTATTGGTAAGCTATTAAGAGTGTTCTTGGTTCTTGGTTCTGTGTTTCAGCTGGATTTCACTTGTAAGCATATTTCTAAGTTTTTGGCATTTTACTGTGGTTCTGTGTTTCATGCTAGTATTATTGTTGTTTTATGCTCATAAGGTCTTGTATTATGATTATATGAAGTTTGAAATCAGTGTTGAGGTCCAAATCATTCATTTGCTTTTGAAATCACAAATTCAGTGTTTAAAAGGGTTGTTTGGATTTGCTGCATTAACTGTGGTGGATTTTGTTTGTGCTGTTGTTCTTGTCTGATATATGTCACAATAGGGTCCATTATCTCAGTTAAGTCATAAAATTCAGGTCCCATTTGTGAGAAAGTCAAAATAGCTTTTAATCTCAAATTGCTAGTTCACTGCTAGGATTTTGGACTGCATATTTCATCACAGTTGTTCATTACTTGGTAATCTAGCTTAATATCATCTTAATATATCATAATATAACATAATTAGTCAGTAGTGATCATTAGAAATTGGTTAAAGTCAACTTAGCTCATTTCCTTAAAAAGTCAAAATTCATAGTTGTCAGTTTTTGATCAAACTAGTTAATTTTCTATAGGTCTTAATATTGAGTTTCAGTATTTGTGCTTTTAGGATATTAATATTTATCTGCTAATCTTAATTAGACTATTTTTAGTCACTTTTATCACTCAAGTTTAACTGCTTAATTGTTAGCTTTTTGTTAGACCTTTTTCACAAACTTGCCCTGCTCCAGGATCATATTAGCTTTTTCATAAGCTCACATCTTGATCCTCAGTGCATGTAAGTGAGTGAAATTTGTTGTTTTCATAAGCCCTTCTGGCTAGCTTATTATTGTGACTGCTTATTTTCCATTTATAGCTTATTGTGACTACTTATCATGCTCATATTGTTTTCTCAAAATCACTCCCTATACTGAGTCATCAGTATAGGTGAGCCTTTTTCATAAGCATCTCAAAAGCTCATCAGTAAGCTTGAGCTTGTGATCTTTAGATTTTTAGGAAGCTTAAGTTCCCATCTCAAAGGTTCAGGGCTTATTGTGCATTTTCTAGCATATTTGATAAGCCTGCTAGTAGCTTTTAAGTTGTCCCATTTACTGCATACACTGAGAATTCAGTGTATTCAAGCTTTTTCATAAGCTCCAAAAAAGCTCACCAGTGGACCCCACAGGGTGAGCTTGGACTTTTTGGAAAGCCCACCAACCCATCTTGCTACTCCAATATTCACTTTGTGCTTTATAGCTTATTTCATAAGCTTATTTTGCCTCCAAAGCTAGCAGCAGGTTGGTACTCTAGCAGTACCTTGTTTTCACAAGCAGTACCTTGCTTATTTGCTTATTCAAAGCTTATCAGTGCTTGTTTCTTGTCCATCTAGCTTATTTCCAGTTCACTTAACTTATTTTCATCTTATTTTACCTTTGTTTCATTTGTATAGCTTATTTGAGAGCTTATTGGAGCTTGAAATATCAAAGTTGAGTCAAAAGCTCAACTGTTAAGCTCATAAGCTTCCAAACTGCTTATTTTTAAGTTTTAATAATATTGCCTTCATAAAAGTTTGTCATTATCAGTAGTTTAATAGTTTTGTAAATTAAAAATCAGAAAATCAACAACATAAAAATAAGTGATAGCTTCTATTTAAGCCATTTGGCTTATTTTCAGCTTTTTCATTAAGCACTTTTCATTTTTATATTTTTCTTATCTTTCTGTCACCTTAGAGTATTTATAGAAAAAGTTTCAGATTTTTCTTTGTTTATTTAGTATTTATTAAAAATCAATAATAGTTTATATAATTAATAAATAGTAATTAATTAATAATAATTAGATAAAAAGTTTAATAATTATATTTTCAGTTTTAAAATTTGTTTTATAATATTTTAGATTTTTCTAAGTCTTAATTTTATTTTTCTAAGCTTATTCTAAATTTTCTTATTTTTTAGGTTATTATTTAATAGTTTAAAATAGTTTTTAATTTATAATAATTAAATAAATAGTCATAAAAATAATTTTCTTTTTCCAATAATTTTCTTTTATCTTTAGGATTCCAAAAATATAATTTTCACATCCGTGGGATTTATATTGGTCAGAATTCACGTTTTATTTTGTACGTTTACGTAATTTTTATTTAAACGTACGTTTTTAAGTTTTAAACGTTTCTAAGTCATTTTCTTTTACGTACTTGTCTATTAGCTTATTTAAGCTATTTTCTTTTATTCCTTAGTTTAATCACTCAAAACCCCTTTTTCCTATTCAATTTCACCCGATCACAAATTCGTTCTATTACAGATTTCACACCTCGTTGGGACTTAACGACCCGGGGATACACTAAACTCCTTTGGTAAATTGCATCGTGCCCTAGATTGTTTGACTCTTGTTGACCATTTACTTGGTCAATATTAGGTGACCGTTTGGGGCCGATCAAATTTTCGCGCCGCTGCCGGGGAGGTGTGCTGCGTAGAACGCATTTGCAGTATCAGTGTTGTTGAATATACATCCATTGTATATTTACCATCCTTTTTCATATTCTCTTATTTTTATATACATATATAAAACCAAAATTATCGTTAAGTTAATTCGTTTGACTGATCAATAACCAAAAATATCGTATTTCAAGTTTCCTTACAGATTTCAAAGGTACTTAAATGAATATACTCTAAGTATGTTTCTACTGCTGGTATAAAAGTTAAGACTGCTGGTATATTTTACTACTGTTGGTAATGTTGAAAGACTTCAAAGGATAATGCACCAACTAGTTAATGCTGCCAGAAGAAAACTTAGTGCTGCTAGTACTAAGTTACAACTTCTGAAGAGTTAATGCTGCCATAGTAAAGATTAGTGTTGCTGGTTCATTATTACTGCTGCTAAAGTGTTAGAGTCGGTTTGTATGTATGATAAGTAATACCGTGTAACACGTTTAGATAATTATAAAAAAGATTTATCTTGTAGAAAAATTTATTGTAAGCCGACTATGACTCCTTAGTCTATAAAAGGAGGTTCTAGGGCATTGAGTTAGATACGAGTTTATAAGTTTACGCGTGTTAAGAATCAATTTATAGCTTCAAGGTTGTAAAACCCTAATACTGTTAAGAGTATTTGTATTATAGTCAATAGTATTGAAGCATTTTATTTGTTAAATCATTGTGTTCTTCATTGTTACATTCATATAAAGTTTTTCTTAATATCAACTGCTAGATTCCGCATAGTATTTGATAAAGCTCAAACGCAGTTTCTATACTAGTTGTTTTGAATTTATTCAAGATAACTAAACCTTATACAAGCTTAACTATTGTATCAAGTACATAACTGGGATCAACAGAGGGCGAAGGGGGAAGCAAGGGTGGAGGTCGGGATGGTTGCAGACCACCGGTCCGTCAAGCCACGAAGAACTTAGCCCTCAAGAAACCTGTGGAACTTTCGAGCCCGGAGCCGATTGAGTTTGAGTCTGGTGGTCAGGGGACGTTCATTCATATCGGCAAGAACGCCAAGTGGTTCAGTAACTACGTTGGAGAGCTGATTAGGGAGATGCCATAGTATTATCCCTCCTAGCACGATATCGAAGAGGAGAAGAAGGCGCATGTCATGGTCCGACTCGGGGTCAGTTATTTCATTTTCCTTTTATATTGTTTTGTTATCGTGTTTATTTATTTAAATGTGTATATTTATTTAAATTTGTTTATTTATTTATATCTCTATATTTAATTATTTGAATGTGTACATTTATTTAAATTTGTTTAAATGTGTATATTTATTTAAATTTGTTTATTTATTTATATATCTATATTAATTTTAACTATATTTGATTGCATCGTATGTTTAACTTTGAGCGCCACATGTGCGAATCACGTTGGCAAAAAATTCTAACCGGCATCAATGCATATTTGGCTAGGCGCTACTCGGACAACAAGCACGACCTGAAGTGTGATTACTTTACAAGGAAGGGTGGGCCTCGGGCTGTGGATGTGATACGAGGAAACCCTCCTCCGAACGTGGAGCAGTATGTATGGGAGGAGCATGTCAAGTTCTACATGAAGGAGGCAATCCTCAAATGAGCTGCTGTGAACGCCGAGAACCGGAAAATGAACAAGGTTTACAGCCGCCACGGATCCAAATTATTGGCCGCATCTCGACACGAATACGTGACACATTTTGATTATTTTATAAAAGTAATTTAATTTTATAAAATTATTTAATTTTAATTATATATTAATTAAAGGGATAATTACCAAAATAGACCAAACACCAAATGGTCTATCCCATACCCCGGTTGCCCAAAAAATGTCCCCAGTTGCCCAAAAAATGGCGATTGTTGCCCAAAAAATACACTGAAAATCCTTCAGTTGCCCCAAAAATTGTCGGTTGCCCTGGGCAACAAAATTATTTTCGGATTTCGGGGTAGATAGGGAACCGCCCTTTTGTGTTTGGTCTATTTTTAGAATTATCCCGTAATTAAAAATATTTATACTAAATAAAAAAATTTAATTTTATAAAAGTTATTAATTTTAATTATATTTTTTAATTTTATAAAAAGTATTTAAGTTTAATTAAAATATATATATTGTGTTTAATTTGTCATTTTTAATTTGTTTCATTTTATATGCATGTGTGTATACAGCTCGAGAACAGCGAGAACCACGAGTACCCGTCCCTCATACAGAGCTTCCACGACACGCACTGCAAGGACGATGTGTGGTTGCAGGATGAGGCCCGACTTCAATATGTAAGTATCATTTTTTTTTCAAACATGCACTTTAATGATTTATTGAAACATAATCTAGTAACCCGACTAATATATTAATTTTCTCATTTTTTTTTCAACTACATAGGAAGAGGTGGTCCGGCTATGCGATCTGGGAGTAGATACGCCTACAGTGGGAGTGTACACAGAGGAGAAGATACTTGCCCTGGTTATAAAGGGCAAGCAGCGAGGTCATATAGCCGGTAGGGGGAGGGTGCTACCCGGCATAAGCAGGCCACCGTTACCATACACCCCGCCTCCACCTCCAGGTTTGTACAGTGGGATAAGACTAATAGATTACTCATGACTCATCTTATATATTGAATGGACATTTTTAAATTTTGATTATTTTGTTTTCGGGTACGTACAGTGGGCCCCAGATCGACGAGAAGCTTGCTGAAGTTGAAAAGAAGATTGTTGAAGCTTAAAAGAAGAATGATGAAGCTTAGAAGAAGAGTGATGTAGCTGTAGCAGAAGCTAAGATAATTAAGGAGCAGCTCGCTCAGTTGATGGGTTTTGTCCGGAGCAACCCGCAATGGCATGAGTTTATTAGCCAGATGCCTTCTCGAGCTGAGGTAGGCTCAGGCAGCGGGTGTGGCGCGAGAGGGTGTAACACCCCTATTTTCGGGATACGCAGCGGAATTCAAGCTGGGTGTTACTCGACAGTACAACAGTTATAGTAATAAAAAACGATCTCTATTTGAGTCGTTTTAAAAGATTTATCATTCGAATTTTATAAATATCAGAGTTTACAAAATGAGGTCCCGGTAGGTTTACAGTTTATTAAATAAGTTTCGAATGATAATTAGCCTTCTATCAATATTCGTGCCTTTCCATGCCATCCTCGCTCATTATAGACCTGAGATAAACATGCTAAAAGTGTCAACACAAAGGTTGGTGAGTTCATAGAGTTTATTGAACATATATAGAAATGGTTTTAAGAAATGTTTTCATAGCAAAGGCACTGTAAATCTACTCAGTTGCAAATCCCGCTCATACAAAACTTGCAACATGTGTGTTCACAAACCACTGCTAAAATATAGTATAAGTAAGACATGAGTGTATACGATATATGTAAGCACTTAATGTAAAGCATAACAGCAAACTGAACCTCACGACTAGAATAAATAAATATCATAAGTAAACTGGATTATATTCACCCAAGGCCATGAATATGGGACCAAGGGCGGGGGTGTCAGCCCGATAGTACTACTGATGGTTACTGCTGATGGTTACTGCTGAAGCTTTGTGATTCTGCTGAAGAATGTTACTGCGGAAGTAGAGATTCTGCGGAATGTGTTTCTGCTGATGGATAGTTTCCGCGTATTTTGATATTAGTTAGGATATGCATGAGTTTATTTAGAAAGTGATAATGCATATCTTGTTTAGTTTTTAGAATATACGTTTCTTGTGAAACGGTTTAGGGTTTCTAGTGAAACCTAGTTAGGGTTCCTTATCTATAAAAGGAACACGTTATTATGTAATATGTACGAGTTTGGAAAACAAGTTTTATTATTAATAAAAGATCCATAGAGGATCAAAGTGTTCTTAGTTATTCGTGTTCTTACTTGTGTTTATATTCCGCTTTATACAAATATTAGAGACTTTCTATTAGTGTGTTTGTGATTACATAAACATTACTATCGATCCAAGAGTGCTCGAAGATCTATCAAGGTCTTAGGTTCAACAAGTGGTATCAGAGCCTCGGGAGAGTCTCTGTGATACTAAGAACATCCATTCCTTACACCCTCTCAACCAAAACAATGCCTGGATCAGAAGACGGCTCAGAAGTCAACAACAACCATAACACCACATCTTCATCTTTTCAACAACTCACTCTCACCAACAGCAATGCAAAGTTTCCATACCTCAAGAAGGAAGAATATGAATTGTGGGCTATGAAGATGCAGAACTGGATCATGAATGTAGATTGGAATCTTTGGGAAATTGTCAAAAAGGGGAATACTTTGAAGAAGCACATCAAAGATGCTGATGGTGTAGTTACCATTGTTGACCCTCAATCTGCTGAAGAGATTCTTACTGTACAGAGAGAGAATAAAGTAAGGTCCATTCTCCTTCAGGCTATTCCAGATGATCACATTGGTGATTTTCACTATATGGAGGATGCAAAGGACATCTGGATGGCAATCAAGGCTAGGTTTGATGGGAATGAAGAGTCAAAAAGGATGAGGAAATCCATGTTAAAACAGCAGTTTCAAGAATTCCAAATCTCTGAGGAAGAAGGTATTCACAAGGGGTATGACAGGTTTCATAAGATTTTGAGTCAATTGAATCAGCTGAAGGCCAGGCCAGACAATGAGGATTGCAATGCAAAGTTCCTGCGATCTTTACCTCCATCTTGGCTGCATGTGAGCATTGTACTCAAAGCTAAAGGTGGATTGGATATGCTTTCTTTTGATGATCTCTACAACAAGCTCAAAACTCTTGAGCCTGATGTTAGAAGTCCCATTCGTCCATCCACTCCCAGTTACTCAGCCTTTGTTAGCACTACCTCCAATAAGATGAATCAAGCTTCAAGCCCAAGCTCCTCAGCATCATCTTCCTACAACAACACCAGATCAAATTCACAACCAAAGTCTAGTGGTGTATTGGAAGATGTTATTCAATCTTTTGTTGCTGATTATGATCATCAGCAGGAACTTGCTTATGAGGATTTTGATCAAGTGGATCCTCTGGATATGGAAGAGATGAACTTGAAGTGGCAGGTGGCCATGCTCTCAATGAACATCAAAAAGGTTTGGAGACAAGTCATGAAGAAAGTTTGGCTTCAAGGGAAGAGACTCTGCTAGATTTGACAGGAGGAAGGTCAAATGCTATACATGTGGCCAGATGGGTCACTTCTCAAGAGAATGCAAGGATAGGAAGGCAGGTGATGAGGTTAGGTATACTACCTATAAGCAGAAACAAGTGGAAACTGGGAAAGCTGGAGCTTTGGTCACTCTAGATGATCATGTCAATTGGAAGGTGCATGAACCTGATAATGATGAAGCTTCTGGACAGAGTGGATTGCTGGCATGCTGTTCTACAAAGGATCAACATGATCAAGTTGCCTTAATGGGCATCTCTCAGGTACATAATTGAATTTTTGGTTGTAGTGAAAGATATAATGAACTTAAGGAGGCTTATGATGAATTGAAACCTAAATATAATAAATGTTATGTAGAAGTTGAGTCTTTAAAACTGACTTTAAAAACTCTAGAAAAACAAAAGGTTTGGTTTCAAAAGAATCAGCTTGCTTATGATGAAAAGATAAGGGTGTTGGAAAGTGATTTGCAATGTACTAGAATTGATTTAAAACGAACTGAGAAAGAAAAAGCTGATGTAGAATCTGAAAACCATGTACTTAAAGAGAAATTAGAGAAGGAGATTGCTAATCATAAGGTTTGGTTAATGTCAGGTGATAAGTTAAATAACTGTCTCTATAATAGTCAACCTGTAAACTCTAGTATAGGTTTAGGTTTTAAAAAATATGTTGGTTTAGAGGCTAGGTTTGATGTAGGTAAACCTACACCAGCAGGCTTAGCAAATTTTGTTAAAGAAGGAACCTTACATGCTATACCTGGACCTATAAGAGGAGAGCACATGCCCTCAAACACCACCACCTCAGACTTTGATGGATCACACCATCTTTATGGCAAAAAGTCAATTGACTTGCCAGACCCTGATTCTAATTCTACTGACTATGTCTCTTGTTCTTCTAGTGACATGTCCTCAGACCAAGGGTCTACTACCAGTTGTGATTCAAGTGAAAAGTCAGACCTTCCCAAGACCTCACCCAAGACCTCACCAAAGCCTACACCCAAGACTCCCTACAAGCCTGTTAGAGTTGCTGCTGATGAATCAAATTCAAAGACAGTTTCTTCTGAAGACTTGTTATTTAATTCTTTGCAAAACAATGTTTTTAATTCTGTCAAAAACAATTCTGTTAATGTTAATGGTTTGAATACTTTTGCTTGTCATGGAACATCTTTCAATTTGAATAAATCTTCTAAAAGGAAGAAATGTTTTGTGTGTGGAAGTAAATTTCATTTGATTAAGGATTGTAATTTTCATGAGCAAAGAATGGGTGTAGGTAGTGATCAAAATAAGCCTAAACCAATGTGGACTAATGTTAAGGATATACCACCATATGTTCCACAAGCAACTCATAGGGCCAGCAATTCTGCTGATAGACATTCTGCTGATAGACATTCTCAATCTACTAGGAGAAGATATGTTGCTAGACCATTTGTGCAACCCACTAGTTCTTATTTTCAGAATGGTTATTGGCCTGGATTTATTGACCCAATGTATATGGGTATGGGATATTGGGATACTGCTGTTAAGCCCTCAGCAGGTTGTTTTTGGACTCACAAGGGACCTAATTTTCATAGCAGGTCCTAGAACAATGGTGGATCTTACACATCTACATGGCCTAATTCCTATGATCCACAAGGCAGGCTCAAGTCAGTAATGACTTGAGTCTCCAATGTGTACTAACATTTGTATAATTTTGTTGTATATGTAGGATCATCCTCTGAAAAGTAAAGAAGTAGGCATTGTAGATAGTGGTTGTTCCAGGAGTATGTCAGGAAATATTGAGATGATGCATGATTTTGTACCCATTGAAGGAGGAGGCAATGTGACTTTTGGTGGAGGAGATGGTAGAATCACTGGGAAAGGAACCATCAGAACACCTAATTTGGACTTTGAGAATGTGTATTATGTGAAGGAACTGCAACATTTCAATTTGTTCTCAGTATCACAAATTTGTGACACCAAGAACAAAGTATTCTTCTCTGAGGATGAATGTCTTGTGCTCTCTAAAGACTTCAAACTTCCAGAAGATACACCAATTCTGCTGAGAGTTCCCAGAACTTACAATTTGTACACATTCAATTTGAATGATGTTCAACCTGAAGGTGACTCAGATAGTGAGTCTGAGCATGATGAACACCCTATTGTTGTACCCTCTTTTTCTCCTAACCAACTTGCAGGTGATAGCTCCAAAGGAACTTCTGATGAGCTTAAAGATGAGTCACACTATGCAGAGGACCTTGCTAGACTCAAAAAGCAGGAGTATGCAGCCAATCAAGAAGCTAAAAGAGTTGGTGTGGAGTTAGCACAACCAGTCAGTGGAAACCAGGATTCTGCTGATAGGCCTTCTGTTTCCCCTGACATCACCAATTCTGCTGACAGTTATCCTGAAGGTTCTCCCATTTCTCCTATTGTGTCCACAGACCTTGAAGAGCCATATACACGTTTTCCAAGTCCTTCTGATCTTGGAAATCACCAACCCAAAGCTGGTATCTTCAACTCAGCCTCCTATGATAGTGATTTTGGACCCAATGTGAACAATCTTGACACCACAATTGCTGTCAACCCCAATGCTACCACAAGGATCAACATTGCTCATCCTCAATCCAATTAATAAAAAACTCTTTCAATGAGAGTCTAGACACACGATTATAGCGTGTGTATATTAGTAGTAATAGTAGTTTATTTTACTTTCAATAAAGAAAACCTTGAAGTAATATTGATTGTATTCTTGTTCTTATTCCGCTGTGATTATCAATATTGCTATATCCTAGATAGGCTTGATCATGATTCTACAATTGGTATCAGAGAGTTCAAACTTCCAGAAGATACACCAATTCTACTGAGAGTTCCCAAAACTTACAATTTGTACACATTCAATTTGAATGATGTTCAACCTGAAGGTGACTTAACATGTTTGGTGGCTAAAGCATCCCTGGATGAGTCTACAAAATGGCATAGAAGGATGGCTCATGTGAATTTCAAGACCATTAACAAGCTTTCTAAACTTGGTCTAGTTCATGGACTTCCTTCCAAGGTCTTCACCAATGAGCACAATTGTGTTGCCTGCAACAAAGGGAAGCAACACAGAGCCTCATACAAAGCTCATCCTCAATCCAATATACTTGGTGATCCTCAAGCACCTGTTAGAACTAGAAGTACTGTGAAAGGTTCTAAGTATGGTCAAGTTGCTTTTCTTTCCTATATCTCAAATCAGCAAAGGGACAATCATACAGACTTTAAGCATTGTATGTTTGCTTGCTTTCTTTCTCAAGTGGAGCCAACAAGTGTTGCTCAAGCTCTTGAAGATTTAAATTGGCTTGAAGCAATGCAAGATGAGATGCAACAATTCAAAAATCAGCAGGTTTGGATATTGGTACCACTACCTGAAGGGAAATTTGCTATTGGGACAAAATGGATTTTGAAGAATAAAAGAGATGCAAGGGGTATTGTGGTCAAAAACAAAGCAAGGTTAGTGGCTCAGGGGTTCAGACAAGAGGAAGGCATTGATTATACTGAAGTATTTGCTCCTGTAGCTAGGGTTGAGGCCATCAGAATCTTCTTGGCCTATGCATCTTATATGGGTTTTATGGTCTATCAGATGGATGTCAAAGGTGCTTTTCTATATGGAGAAATTGATGAGGAAGTTTATGTATCTCAACCCAAAGGTTTTGAAGACCCAGACAATCCAAAGCATGTTTATAGGGTTGTCAAAGCTCTCTATGGCCTACATCAGGCACCAAGAGCTTGGTATGCTAGGCTTTCAGCATTTCTGCTGAAGCATGGATACAGAAGAGGTGCTATAGACAAAACACTCTTCATTAAGAAGAATTCCAGGGACATCATACTTGTACAAGTTTATGTGGATGACATTATCTTTGGCTCCACTAAAGAAGCATGGTGCAGGGAGTTTGAGGAATTAATGAAGGGAGAGTTTCAGATGAGTGCTATGGGGGAGCTCACTTTCTTTTTGGGTCTACAAGTTCAGCAGAAACCAGAGGGTATCTTTATTAGTCAGGACAAGTATGTTAAAGATATGTTGAAGAAGTTTGATATGGAGAATGTCAGACCTGCCACTACACCTTATGAAGCTCCCAAACCAAAGAATAATCTTGAACCAGATCCTGCAGTGAATGTTAACCTATACAGGTCCATGATTGGTTCATTGATGTACTTGACAGCTTCAAGGCCAGACATCACATTTGCTGTGAGTGCTTGTTCTAGACATCAGGTTACACCACTCACTTCCCACCTGAATGCAGTCAAGAAGATCTTTAAGTATCTCAAAGGCCAACCCAAGTTAGGTCTTTGGTACCCAAAAGAATCTCCTTTCAAGTTGGAAGCTTATAGTGATAGTGATTATGCTGGTGCAAATCTGGATAGGAGATCCACAACTGGAGGTTGCCAATTTCTTAGAAGAAGGTTGATTTCTTGGCAATGCAAGAAACAAACCATTGTTGCTACCTCATCTACTGAAGCAGAGTATGTTGCTGCTGCCAATTGTTGTGGACAGGTTCTTTGGATACAAAATCAATTGTTGGATTATGGGTTTAATTTCATGAACACCACAATTTTTATTGATAACCAAAGTACCATATGCATAGTTAAAAATCCAGTTTTTCATAATAGAACTAAGCATATTGAGATAAGGCACCATTTTATAAGAGATGCATATGAAAAACATTTGATTAAGGTGCTTAAAATTCACACAGATGATAATGTGGCTGATTTACTGACTAAAGCTTTTGATGGACCTAGGTTTCAACACTTAGTGGTCCATATTGGGATGGTTAACCCTTAAATGCTATGTTTGAGGGGAGGCATAGGCCTCAGGGGAGGCATATGCCTCAGGGGAGGATTGTTGGTTGTAAAATTTTGTAAAGTTTGTAATATTTTGTAGATTATTGATTATGTTTGCTAACACACTAATCCACTAATGTAATTTTAGTTTGTATGGTTTGGTTTGTTTGCTGTTATGTGTCTGTTTTGCAGAACTGCCTTGATATTGCTGATACTTAGTTGAGGTTAATCAAGATTACTTTAATGGGACATGGTCAAGTAATAACGTGTTGCTTCTGATGATTCTTCTGAGATTCCTTTGGAGGATGTTGCCACAGTTCCAACGGTTAATATTCCTCATGGTGTTTCTATTGGTGATCCTGCTCCTCATGTTCCTGCTGAAGTTTCTGCTAGTCATGAGAAAGAAGGTTTGGATGATGATGATCTAGGTCCAGATCTTGTGACTGATCAAGAGAGGAAAGAGCAAACTAGAATATGGAAACAATATGAAGATATGATGAAAAGTCAAGTTTTGGCAAGAAAGCTGGAAGCCCAGTTCACCTCCAATTTATCAGCTGAAAGACAAAGGGAACTGGATGCTCAATCAGTTCATTTTACTGATGAGCAATGGGATTCTTACACTTTGCAAGAAGCTTCAAATCCTACTTTGGCTCAAAGCATACTGGGGGCTAACTTTGATTGTGACAACTTTGCTGCACAGATGATGGCACTTGGTAAACAAAGAAAGCAAGCTGCAGCTGAAAAGAGGAAGGCTATTGCTGCTCAGAAAGCAAAAGCTAAGAGAGATAGACCCAAGACTGAGGCACAAAAGAGGACATATAAGAGGAATGTGGTCTATAATCAGTATACTTCTGTATATAGCTCTGGTTTGACAAAGAAGCAAGTTTGGGCTTTGTCTGATTCTGAACTGCATCGAATATATAATCAGATTATGAAGCTCATACACCCACCATCTATTTCACTTAAGAGGACTGCTGATAGTATGGAAGCTCCAAGTACCAAAAGACTCAAGCAAGTGGAGATAGGTACTTCATCTACTGGAGAACAAGTACATTTGAGTACTTCTACTGTTATTGCTGAAGAAACTCCTGAAAGCACACAATCTGCTGAGCCTATTGTTGCTCCTACCATTTCTGCTGATGAAGCTTCTGAGAGACAATCATCTGGGATTCCTGTTTCTTCTGAAGCTCCACCCAATTCTGCTGAACCTTTTGCTGCAACATCTGCTGACCATGAAGATTCACCATTGTCAAACTATAATGCAGAAAAGGTTAAACAAGCTGAACAGGCAGCTGCTAAGGGTAGACAAGATAGAGAAAAGGCTGAGAGGTTACATGTAGCAGGGGGTTTTGTTCCAAGTTCTTCTATTCCTACTAAAGATACTTCTTCTATTCCTACTGAAGATACTTCTTCTATTGCTGCTGAAGATGTTTCTATGGGGATTTACATACCTGGTAGAAGGAAGAAGAGGATGGCACATATAGGAAAACATGTTGCAAGTAGAAGATCAGTAAGGTTGGCTAAGCAGGTCCTCAGAGCACACAAGGGTAGTTCTTCTGAGCAAGTGAACCTAGAGGCTACTGATGATACATTTATTCAAGAGGGTTCTTCTGAAACTTTTCCTGAAGGTTCATACAATGTGTTGATCAGATGGACTTTGACAGATGGCCAAATTAACACTATCTATAGGCAAGATCAATCCTATAAGAATTTCACTTTCTTGCAAGAAATTCTTCATTTGGTGGATAAGCAAGATCTGCAGACTCTTCACAGATTGGTCACTGAGTATTATGCTACACATACACCACAAGGTGCTGGCTTATATCTATTGGGAGATCTTCAAGTTCTCTTTGACTCTCAAACTCCACATGGGAAAGGATATTCAATTTGGAAGAATTCCCATAGGTGGAAAGTTGATGCTTGGAGATTTTACCCCATTCCCAATGTACATGTGGTGGAGACTGAGTCTGGGATAAGAGTGTGTATCTTTTCTGATCAACAATATCCATTGTCCATGAAACTGATGAATCGTATGCTTCAAAGGAAATTGGAAGTTCCTCCAAATCCAGTTGCTAATGACAGGACACATGCTGAACAATTGGTTGGGTTAATCAAGGCTAAGCTTCTACAACATAAAGCTTCTCATTGATTCTGGTATATTGTATTATTCTTATAGTTTAAAAGTTATTTTCTTTATTTCATTTATTTCTTAGTTAAAATAGAATAAAAAATAAAAAAAAAAAAAAAAAAAAAAAAAAAAAAAAAAACTTGTATATTTGTGTACTAACTTTTCTGCAGGTTTGTTGTATATCACTCTGTTGATGGTTATCAACTCACCAGATGTAACTTGTGTCCATCAAAGAGTTGGCTAGTCCAAAGGGTACAGCTTTGGTAAAGACACATCAAATCTGTTGATAGCTGTAATAGCTTGCTCAAAGCTATAGGGTACTTCAACTCACCGATGGTTAATTCCTAAGAGTTGAAATGGTTCTCAATTCACCATGGATGTAACCCTTTCTGGGATCCAAAGAATTGGCTAGTCCACAAAAGTATGGTTTGTGGTAAAGACATTTGGTATCCATATTTGGTATTCAATTCACCAAGGTTCAGTTGAAACCAAAGGATTGGCTAGTCCTGAGCAAACGGCTACAGGTAAAGACATCTCAAATCCGTTTATAGTTGCTGATTTGCTAATAAATCAGATGGTTATCAGTGTACCATAGTTTTCGAACTTAAACATTTGGCTACTCCAGTAGTGATGGCTATTGGTAAAGAGACATCAAATCCATTATTTTCAATGATTCACCTCTCACAGGAGTTAACACACCTGGATGTGATGAGAATAGTATGAAACTTAAATGTTTTGATGTACAAATTGTCATTTGTTGCTGCAAAGACCTGAAGTTTAAAGTTTTGCCATTCATAGAGATGTGGTTCATTTGGTTCATTGCTGCTGCTGTTCAAAATTCAATCCTCTTGTTCTGAAGTGTTAAAGATCTATCCAGAATCTTGAACTTAACCATGTCAAATTCAAGATTAGGGGAGGATTGTTGGGAATTCTGCTAAGGAAGGATTCTACTGATGGTTACTGCTGATGGTTACTGCTGAAGCTTTGTGATTCTGCTGAAGAATGTTACTGCGGAAGTAGAGATTCTGCGAAATGTGTTTCTGCTGATGGATAGTTTCCGCGTATTTTGATATTAGTTAGGATATGCATGAGTTTATTTAGAAAGTGATAATGCATATCTTGTTTAGTTTTTAGAATATACGTTTCTTGTGAAACGGTTTAGGGTTTCTAGTGAAACCTAGTTAGGGTTCCTTATCTATAAAAGGAACACGTTATTATGTAATATGTACGAGTTTGAAAAACAAGTTTTAGTATTAATAAAAGATCCATAGAGGATCAAAGTGTTCTTAGTTATTCGTGTTCTTACTTGTGTTTATATTCCGCTTTATACAAGTGTTAGAGACTTTCTATTAGTGTGTTTGTGATTACATAAACATTACTATCGATCCAAGAGTGCTCGAAGATCTATCAAGGTCTTAGGTTCAACATAAAACAAGTAGTTGAGCATGTATCTCCCCCAAAAATAGTTCAAAACATATAAAAGTAGGGGCTATGAAACTCACCTTGATAGTCTGGATGGAAAAAAAATTAACTAGAGTTGATAAACGTCTCCGGCACGCAACCTAAGTAAATAGGAATAAGGAAGTCTTGAGAATTTGACGGTTTTGGCCTAATACGAATAATGGATAAAATAGTATCGGACGACGAAGTTATTCGTGATGAGAATAAATGATATGCTTAAAATGTTTGAAGTTCAAAAAAAATATTATATTTAATATTATCTTGCTTTTATGTTTTTCGATATCGTTTTTCAAATGTGGTTTGGAAAAATAGTTAAGTTATTAGTAAAATTATGTTTTGTATAAATATAACATCAATGTCAAACTCGTTAAATATGAAAATATATATATTGTTAGTTTAATATTGAATGTATCGTAAAAATCATGCATGTGAAATATAAATATGAAATGAATATGAGTTTAATTACAGTTTGGTCCTTGTATTATTTCCACTTTTACGTTTTCTACCCTAACGAGATTTGCTTTGCACTATTTGTCCTTGATAAAGTATATTTCTAAATTTAGTCCAAAAACTTTGAATCATAACATTTTAAGACTAGACTTGACAACCCGCTAAGGAAGTGTTTAAGAGTTGAGAGAAGTTTGTAAAAATTATGAAAGGGTCAAGTATGTGAGGTGGTGGGTTTGTGAATAGGTTATACGAGTATATATATATAAGCATGTTCATACGTATTACTTCAAAGGGTTTACATGGAGAAGAAGAGGTACACGTTTTATATTTTAGTTGTTGTTGCATTTTGTGGGACAAAAATCTACACGTTATACATATTAGTTGTAGTATTTCATGATAGAAAAGTATACACGTTAAGATATTGAGTTGTAATATTTTGTGATAGAAAAGTATACACGTTATTATTTATTTGTATGCACGTGAGTGATTATTTAGAAAGATTGCATATTTTAGGACATAGATTATTAGTTTTATGGTATAGTTTGATCCCGGTAATTACTAACGTTAAGTCCTTAAGTCACGAAACTTAAAACCGGGTAACATAAAAATATAACGTTTATAAAAATGTCAAAGTTTATCAATGTATTCCAATTAATTATATTAGACGTGTGATAAGTTTAACGGCAAGCGTATACGTTAATAAAATTTAATAGGTTTGAGTATGTGTACGACGTAAAGAGTATAATGTAAAATAAATATAAAAATAACAAAGTGGCGATAGTTCATATAAAATATGATGATTGATGAATTCGAGTATTTTGAATATATAGACTCATCCTAATCTTGTGTTGGTCGTGAATATAATAAAGAAAATTTTAAATTTTCCCGTAAAAATAGCAATTAAAAATAGTGACCGAGATTAATACTTAATTATTTGTTATTAATTATAGTGGAAATTTACCGGTGGTTACAGTCTCACCCCCTTAACTGAATCCCGTCCCGGGATTCAATCTGTGTTAGGTACTTAAGTGATGAAAACGAAGGGTGGTTTTACTTGTGAAAACTTTATAAGTTAAAATTTATTGTTTTACATGAAAAACATTGTTCCGAAAGTCATATAACCTTAAGAAAAATTTATTTTGTATGAAAATTGTTATTTTATAAATATGTATTATAAATTTATAAAATACATGCAAAAAGGAAATTTTTAAATAATGAATTTTTAACAATGAAGGTTTCGAAAGAGAACTTGGTGAATGTAGGAAATTTTTTGAAATTTAAGCTTCCATGGTACGATGAATAGTAAATCCTAACGGTCATGAATAGTAAACCCTAACGGCTATGAACAGTAAAAGGTAACGGTCATGAATAGTAAAATAACGGCTAGTAATCCTTAATAAAAGTGAAGAAGATCTAGTCTTGCTATCGAGTTAATAAATCGTTATGCTAATTGTATTGCTATGTATTAATATTCGTGGATTCAAATGAAAGTTTACGTTTTGTGTTTTATGAATTCTATAGATTCTCGAGTTCATACTCATGTCCTTTCAGATACAAATAAGTCCACTCGTTTATAATTCATTATTTACATAGAGAGGCGTCCCAAACAATATAAATAATCAAGCATAAACTTATGGTTCGGTGATTCATAATTTTTTTAATTTAAATAAAAAGGCGTCCCAATCCATTCAAATAAAGACATTGTAAATCAGCCTACTTAAGAATTTCTGACTCAACACTCGTACTTGTCCGATGAGTTACAAGGTATTTTAGTGAGGGTACGGAAGGAATATTTACACTCATCTGTTGAGATGAGAGTAAGGTAATCAAGAAAAATTGACATAGTAAAAATAGTTTGGTTATTATGTATATAGAATAAGAATTGTGCAAATGACAATATCTTAGGAAGGTTTCGTAAATTACAAAATGTAGAAGTAGGGACATGCTCGGGGAAATATGATTTAAGCCGTGATGCCTTAGGATAGGCATATGCAGGTATATTCATTTATATAAAGTGATCAGAAATATGTCGTATATGTGTATATATATATATATATATATATATATATATATATATATGTGTGTATATATATATATATATATATATATATATATATATATATTCTAAAGCATAAATTACCTAAAAGTCAAATCGTCTGGAGGATGGAAGGCACGGACAGCGAAAGACTATAAAATGTTTTTATGAGAAGGCAGTTATAGTTTAGGTCTCAATTAGACCCGTTTCTCTATAACTATAAGCTCTGATACCAATCTGTAACACCCCCATTTTCGGGATACGCAGCGGAATTCAAGCTGGGTGTTACTCGACAGTACAATAGTTATAGTAATTGAAAACTATCTCTATTTGAGTCGTTTTAAAAGATTTATCATTCGAATTTTATAAATATCAGAGTTTACAAAATGAGGTCCCGGTAGGTTTATAGTTTATTAAATAAGTTTCGAATGATAATCCCAAGTGTCATGAGGTTGATATTGGAGAAGTTCTTCCTGCATTGCTTCAATCCATGCATCGTCTGTCATTGCTTCCCGAATGTTCTTTGGCTTTTTTAAACTGACTGAGCAGGCGAAGATGCACATATCACAATCGGTGGCGAGCTGTTTTCTAGTCTGTACTGGCCTTGAAGGTTCACCAATGACATGTTCTATTGGATGGTCTTTAGTCCACTTTAACGTTGAAGGGTACCTTGGATCTAACGAATGCGTGTTTGATGGTTCATGTAACCGAGAAGAAGATTCAGCAGATTCCGTAGCAAATGGGTTTTCAAATGGTTCTTCTTCTTCTAACACAGCATCGTTTTGGTATGGTTCTTCTTGATTTGGTGTTGTTTGGGTTTGCTCATCAACTCTTGGTAAAACAATCTCAATTACTGGAGTGGCAGGAGTAGATGCAGATGATGTTGATGTGGAAGGAGTTGGTTCTTCAACTTCGATTGTAGTAGATGCATCTTGTGGTGGTGGTGGTGGTTGTTGTTGAGCGGGTGCAGCGGAACGTTGTTGTGATGTATCTATCGAAGCTCCACCATAGTATTCATCATACATAAACTCGAAGAAATTATCCAGTTCTTGATTTGTTGGTTTATCAGTTGAAGTTGACTGAGCTCCGTGAGGTATGAGTCCTGAACTGATGTGTCCAGAAGTTTGACTTTGTGGTGCGGGTCCTAATCAGGTACGATTAGAAGCCATTGGGTTAAGCGCGGGTTCTAGAGCGAGTCTCTCAGAAGCCATTTGTGAAATCTCATCAAATTTCACATTCATCGTCTCCATTACTCTTTTCGTTCTTCTATTATACACCCTAAATGCCCTCGAGTTATCTGAATAACCAATGAAGATACCAATATCACCCTTAGCCTTCAGCTTCCCCAGATCCTCTTTGTCATTTGTAGGATAGCACAAAGCGCCAAATACATGAAGATAAGAGATATCAGGTTTTCTGTTGTTCACTAGTTCGTATGGGGTTTTATTGAATCTTGGATGGATTAGGGATCGGTTTTGAGTAAAACAGGCAGTGGAAACAGCATCAGCCCATAAAAACAACGGTGCACAGGAATAAATCAGCATAGTGCAAGCAGCTTCCACAAGCGTTCTATTTCTTCTTTCAACTACTCCATTCTGCTGTGGAGTTCTGACTGCTGATGTCTGGTGAGTAATTCCAGTTTCTTCAAAATATATTCGTAACTCCTGATTAGTAAATTCCGTGCCATTGTCAGTTCTTACAATCCTAACTGGAGCTTGAAGTAGAACTTGAATTCGCTTCAGAAAGGTGATGATGATTCCTGGTGCTTCGTCTTTTGATCTCAAAAACCTTACCCATGTATATCTTGAGTAATCATCGACAATCACAAGACTATACTTCTTCCCATTGATACTCTCAACTCTCATTGGGCCACATAAGTCCATGTGCAATAGATGTAACTTATCAACCGAACTGGGAACGGTTTTAGGTTTATAAGTTTCCCTTTTCCTTTTGCCTTGCTCACAGGATGGACATAAGTGTTCTTTGGTGTATTTGAATTTAGGGAGACCGGTGACGATGTTGTCTTTGGCAAGTTTGGTGATGGTGTCGAAGTTGAGATGGGAAAGGCGTATGTGCCACAACCAGGACTTAGTGTTGTCAGCTCTTTTCATAAGACAAATTGGTGATGACGAGGCCATTTGGTTTATGTCGATAGCATAGAGATTGGTTCCACGATTTCCGGTTAAGAGATCATCACCAACCAAGTTCCTAACGAAACATGTATTTCTTCTGAATGCAACCTCTAAATCCGCATCACAAAACTGTCCGACTGAAAACAGGTTGTGTCCCAATCCTTCGACATAGTAAACTCGAGTGATTAAGAAATTCCCAAATTGTAGATCTCCATAACCCAGAATAGCTGCTACATGATCATTTCCAAACCGAACTATTCCCATGAACTTCCATACAAAGTTGATCAGCAGCTTCAGATTCCCGGTCATGTGCTTGGAGCAACCCGAGTCGACGATCCAAAGACATATTTCGATAACCTGCTAATAACAGATGATTGTGCATTTGGAAACCGTTTATCATTTGGTTCCATGGGGTTAGGGATAACAGACGAAATACAATCATAGATGGTTTTTACTGGTTCTTCCTTAGCCATTTTTATTTTACCATTTTCTAGACTGAATTCTCTACCCGTTGGAATCCATACGCACATCTTAAGATAGTTCCTAGGCAGCAGACTACTAGTGGTTTTCCTAGACTTTGCAATAAGTCTTTGAATGTATCTAGTCTTAGCAGTAGTTCCTGAAGGAACATCTTTCTTAGCAGGCTTATCATTCACATGCACAACATTAGAAACAATATCATCACACACATTTTCAGACAAAGATTTCTTGTTCATTAAACAAACTGGTTCATTACATGCACTAGAAATATTGTCTTTAACATTACATTCAGATGACATAAGTTTCTTCTTGGAAAGCGATAAAATCCTAGGGTGTTCTTCTACTTCTTTCGTTTTATTCTTGGTTTCACTCTTAGAAGCAGGCGCAACTCTATTCCTTTTATTGCTCCTAGGCTTTGGTCTGCTGCTCTTAGAGGTACTTTCTACTCCTGTAGAAGGTAAGGCACACTCATTAGGATTTATCTTGTTGTCCTTTGAATCAGTGTTAGCTTTCCTAGTCTCTTTTGGATTTTCCTTAACACTTTTGTCAATCGCCCTATATGTTTTAGATGTAGAGGTAGATGCAATAGTGGTACTAATCCTATAAAGTCCAGGTGCTATCACATTTGGTGTTTCGACAACTACTTTCTCTTTTCCTTTTTCTTTGGGCAAGAGTGAAGGAGCACATTGTGAAATTGACATTTTTGGTTTTGCATTAATTTCTTCACCCTTCCTTTTTTGACATTCAAGCTGAGACTTCAAAAGATCAATTTTTTTTTTGCATTTCTTTGTAAGAACGTTCATACGACAGTTTTTCATACTTGCATTCTTCCTTTTTTTGATCTAGTTGTTTAAAATATGTAACATTTTGTCGAACCTAAGACCTTGATAGATCTTCGTGAGCTCGTGGATCGTTAGTAATGTTTATGTAATCACAAACACACTAAAAGAAAGTCTAAGTTACTTGTATTCTATAGCGGAAAACAAACACAAGTAAGAACACGATTACTAAGAACGATTTGATCCTCTATGGATCTTTTGATTAATACTAAAAGTGTTTTTCTAAACTCGTACGTAATACATAATAATGCGTTCCTTTTATAGACAAGGAACCCTAAACAACCCTAAACCATTTCACAAGAAACGTATAATCTAAAAACTATCTAAGATATGCAATATCACTTTCTAAATAAACTCATGCATATCCTAACTAATAACATAATACGCGGAAACTATCAATCAGCAGAAACACATTCCGCACAATCTATACTTCGGCAGAAACAATCTTCAGCAGAATCTTTACTTCCGCAGAAACATTCTTCAGCAGAATCCAATACTTCAGCATATTCATCAGCAGTAACCATCAGTAGAATTCTTCCTTAGCAGAATTCCCAACAATCCTCCCCTAATCTTGAATTTGACATGGTTAAGTTCAAGATTTTTGATAGATCTTCCACACTTCATTATAAGAGGATTGAATTCGAACATCAGCAGCAAAGAATCAAATGAGACACATCTCTATGAATGGTTGGACTTGAAACTTCAGGTCTTTGCAGCAACAAATGACAATTTGTACATCAAAACATTTAAGTTACAGACTATTCTCATCACATCCAGGTGTGTTAACTCCTGTGAGAGGTGAATCATTGAAAATAATGGATTTGATGTCTCTTTACCAATAGCCATCACTACTGGAGTAGCCAAATGTTTAAGTTCGAAAACTATGGTACACTGATAACCATCTGATTTATTAGCAAATCAGCAACTATAAACGGATTTGAGATGTCTTTACCTGTAGCCGTTTGCTCAGGACTAGCCAATTCTTTGGTTTCAACTGAACCTTGGTGAATTGAATACCAAATATGGATACCAAATGTCTTTACCACAAACCATACTTTTGTGGACGGGTTACATCCATGGTGAATTGATGACCATTTCAACTCTCAGCAATGAAGCATGGGTGAGTTGAGTACCCTATAGCTTTGAGCAAGCTATTATAGCTATCAACAGATTTGATGTGTCTTTACCAAAGCTGTACCCTTTGGACTAGCCAACTCTTTGATGGACACAAGTCACATCTGGTGAGTTGATAACCATCAACAGAGTTATACAACAAACCTGCATAAAAGTTAGTATACAAAGGATTTTTTTTATTTTTTTTATTTTATTTTTTTTATTTTTTTACTAAGAAGGATATAAGAAAGAAATGAAATAAAGAAATAGAAAATATACAAATAATACATAATACCAGAATCAAGTGGAAGCTTGTTGTTGCAGAAGCTTGGACTTGATGAACCCAACCAATTGTTCAGCATGTGTCCTATCATTAGCAACTGGATTTGGAGGAATTTCCAACTTCCTTTGGAGCATTCGATTCATCAGTGTCATGGACAATGGATATTGTTGATCAGAAAACATACATACTCTTATCCCAGACTCAGTCTCCACCACATGGACATTGGGAATGGGATAAAATCTCCAAGTATCAACTTTCCACCTATGGGAAGTCTTCCAAATCGAATAGCCTTTCCCCTGTGGAGTTTGGGAGTCAAAGAGAACTTGAAGATCTCCCAATAGATATAGGCCAGCACCTTGTGGAGTATGTATAGCATAATACTCAGTGACCAATTTGTAAAGAGTCTGCAGATCTTGCCTATCCACCAAATGAAGAATTTCTTGCAAGAAAGTGAAATTCTGATAGGATTGATCTTGCCTGTAGATAGTGTTAAGTTGTCCATCTGTGATAGTCCATCTGATCAACACATTGTATGATCCTTCAGGAAAAGTTTCAGAAGATCCTTCCTGAATAAATGAATCATCAGTAGCTTCTAGATTCACTTGCTTCGAAGAACTACCCATGTGAGCTCTGAGAACCTGCTTAGCCAATCTAATTGATCTTCTACTTGCAATATGCTTGCCTATATGTGCCATTCTCTTCTTCCTTCGACCAGGGATGTAAATTCCCATAGAAACATCTTCAGTAGCAATAGAAGAAGTTGAAACAGAATCCCCTGTTACATGTAATCTTTCAGCCATGTCCCTGGCTTGTTTACCCTTAGCAGCTGTTGCAGCAAAAGGTTCAGCAGAATTAGGTGGAGCTTCAGAAGAAACAGGAATCCCAGATGATTGTCTCTCAGAAGCTTCATCAGCAGAAATGGTAAGAGTAACAATAGGCTCAGCAGATTGTAAGTCTTCAGGAGTATCTTCAGCAATATCAGTAGAAGGACTCAGATGTACTTGATCTCCAGTAGATGAAGTACCTATCTCCACTTGTTTCAGTCTTTTCTTAGGTTGAGTAGCAGAAGAGTGAATAGTCTTCATAATCTGATCATAAATTCTATTCAACTTAGAATCAGACAAAGCCCAAACTTGCTTCTTTGTCAAACCATGGCTATACACAAAAGTATACTGATTATAGACCACATTCCTCCTATATTGTCTCTTTTCTGCTTCAGTCTGGGGTCTATCTCTCTTAGCTTGTGCTTTCTGAGCAGCAATAGCCTTCCTCCTTTCGGCTGCAGCTTTCTTCCTCTGTTGCCCAAGAGCTACCATTTGTTCAGCAAAGTTATTACTATCAAAGTTAGCTCCTAAGATACTTTGAGCCAAATTGGGATTGGATGCAGCTTGGTGAGTATAAGTGTCCCATTGTGCATCAGTAAAATGAGCTGATTGCTCATCTAGCTCTCTTTGCCTTTCTGGAGGCAAATTTGAAGCAAATTGATCTGTCATCTGCTTTGCTAAAGCTTGACTCTTCACAAGATTCTCATATTCTTTAAACAACCTATCTTGCTCCTTTCTTTCTTCTGCACTAACAAGATCTGTACCAATATCTTCTCCAACCACCCTTCCTTGCTCATTTCCAGAAGTATCCACACTAGTAACTCTGTCAATATCTTCAGTAGAAACTCCAATAGAAGCATCAGCAGAAACATGTTGAGTTGAAGATTCAACATGTGGAGCATTAACTTCATCAGCAGTATCCAAGGCAAAGGATCTTCCAGCAATAAACACTTCAGCAGACACCTTGGAAGATGTAACATCAGCAGAAGCCACATGATCATCATCAATATGTTCTTGAGCAACAGACAAACTTGGCAGTGTAGTTTCCTTGCTCAAGTACTGTCTTCTCCTCTTTCTGTAGAACTTAATCTGATCCCTTTGTTGAGAGGATTCAGCAGCTGTAGGTGAATGAGTAGAAGTCTGCTGAGCAGCTTCAGCCAATAAATCAAGATGATCCCAATAACTATCCTCCTGCTCATCATCAGATGCAAACACAAATTTCCTCTTCTTTGTCTGCCCAAGTTTATCCTCTAATTCTTGAACCCTTCTTTTCAGCACCACAATCTCATCACCAAGTGATGATTTAGTATCTGCAAGTTCCTTCTTCAACTTCTCAATTTCTTGAACATTCCTGTTGAATAAAGTATACAGAGAAGTGAGAGTAATAGGGTCCTCAGCTCCACCAGCAGATGTCTCAGTGGTAAAGGGAGCTTCATTGGGCCTTTCAGAAGAAACATTTATATTCTCAAAATTAGAAGTGTTCTCATCTATTGGGTCTCTAAAGGGGCTAGGTGTGGACAGTCTTGGAATCTCATCTTCAAGAGGTGTAGGAATATGAGTATCTAGAGACTGAATTGTCTCCTCAACCTCAGGAGCAAGCTCTACAGGAGCTTCATGAGATTGTGATGGAACAGGTGAAGGTGTAGGTTGTTCAGTAGAAACAATAGGTACTTCAGCAGTTAAGGATGGGCCCTCATCCCTTTCTACTGATGGAGTACCATCAGCAGTATTGGGAGCTGGTGGAGCATCAGCAGCAATGCCCTCATCAGCATCATCATTGCCATGTGGCAACATAGCTAGTAGCAGAGGGTGATGCTCCCCAACATAATGAGTTTTTATAGAAGCAAACAACTTGGCACTAAGGGCTCCTATGGGATAATGTCCTCTATCCTGGGTATTTATGTCTAAAATTATCTGTAGAAACCTAGGGTACATTAAAAACTTATGCTTTTTCTTTTGAATATTTTCTACCAAATTATCAAAAATAAACTTAGAAAAATTATAAGTTAAACCCTGTGAAAGACACACTATACCACAACCCAGTTGAGTAGAGAATTGATCCCATCCTCCAGATTTGTTGCTGATGCATTGAAGTAATGTATGCACCAAAAATCTCCACTTGGGACAAAACTTGTTCTTCAGCCACATAGTCGTATCCACACTTTGATAACCCGCTGCTCTTAGACCAGTAAGTATCTCTTCAGTGTTGGTGTGATAAACCCCATTTTCATCATCCAACTGCAATCTTTCCCTAATCAAAGCTTCAGTCACAACATACTCAGTTCCATCAATCTTTGCTACTATCTCTGTCTCAGACCGCTTCTCAGCAGATGCCCAAAATTGTTTTACCAAAGATTCATGTACTATATCCGGATAATGAGTCAAAGCAAAATGAATCTTTGATCGCTTTAAGAAATCAACCATAGGGTCATATATTTCCTGTCCCTTCGCTTTTCCCAGAAAAGCAACTTTATTGTGATCTTTCTTGAATTGTAGGGCCTCCATTGAAGAAATTATGAGAGAATGGAGTATAGGTTTAGATTGCTTGAAGAGGGAATTAGTTGTTTTGGGCGAAGATTATATGAATAGGTTATAAATAGAAGTTACCCAATTCTGGTCAAAATTTATCGGAACTAATTGTTGACCTTATCTGACGTGTAAAGTAACTTCACCATTCAAAATCAACCCTTCAGCAGAAATGATGGTCAATCTGCTGAAGTGAAAAGTCAATCAGCAGAAACAACTCAAGAGAATAATATCTTCGGTAAAGATCTTGAGTTTTAATTTGCTACCCAACTCGCATTAATTAGCATTACCACTTGACTTCGCCTATAAAATAACCCCAATTCACAATCCGCACCTACCAACTAACCCTAACTAGCCATCAAACCTTTTGTTAACCTAAACCATTCATCAGCACAATGACAAATCAACCAGAAGTAGTTGATCTGACATCTGAATCATCAGCAGATTCAGCAGACAACCTTCCTCAATCATCCACACAACCTTCCCATAGAAGGTATGGTATCACCAAAGAACAAGCTCGCAAGAAAAAGCATGATGTGGGTGCTTCAAGCAGACCACACAATCCACCCAAATCTCCATCATCATCATCATCAGAGGATAATCGTCCTCTATTTCGATATCCCTACCAAGACGAGCCGCGTACTTTGAAGTCCCCTTTTCTCCCTTCTTCAGAAGATGATAGTGTGGTGGATCCAAATGATTCACCTAGGGGCTCTGATGACTCCACAGAGCGTCTTGAGCCAATCTTCAATAGATTGGTAAGAGAGGAAGAGGAGAGGGAAGCAGCACCAACCAGGGAAGAGAATCCCCAACCTTCACAACCCCAACCAAGGCCACACACCAGAAATCCACCACTCCCAGAGACAAGGAAGTGGTTATTGGTCTTCCTGCTCCAAGGACTGGTGTTTCATACCATAGAGACACAGGAAAGAGCAAGGGTGCAGAGGTGACTGGAAAGGGAAAGGGTAAAATGGAGTAGGTGATGATGAGATGTTGCCAAGGACCAAAGATATAAAACTAGGTTCTTCGGCATCTTCAATCATGTCTGTTAGTCTTCCTGGTGCATCAGTAGATGATAGGAACTAGTGTCTGTGTAGGTTATCTTGTATAGGATTGGTCTTGTTGAAATTGAAGTTGTTTGTAAGCTGTAATTTCTTTTGAATGAATGAACAACTTTTCTTTGATTATTACTTGAACTCTGCTTCAGTACTTCCATTCAGCAGAAACACTCTTTAGGCTTACTTGACCATGTCCCATTAATCTTGGTGAGCATCAACTTAAGATCATCAATATCAAGGCAGTTCTGCAAAACAGACACATAACAGCAAACAAACCAAACCATACAAACTAAAATTACATTAGTGGATTAGTGTGTTAGCAAACATAATCAATAATCTACAAAATATTACAAACTTTACAATCACAATCCTCCCCTGAGGCATATGCCTCCCCTGAGGCCTATGCCTCCCCTCAAACATAGCATCTAAGGGTTAACCATCCCAATATGGACCACTAAGTGTTGAAACCTAGGTCCATCAAAAGCTTTAGTCAGCAAATCTGCCACATTATCATCTGTGTGAATTTTAAGCACCTTAATCAAATGTTTTTCATATGCATCTCTTATAAAATGGTGCCTTATCTCAATATGCTTAGTTCTATTATGAAAAACTGGATTTTTAACAATGCAAATGGTACTTTGGTTATCAATAAAAATTGTGGTATTCATGAAATTAAACCCATAGTCCAACAATTGATTTTGTATCCAAAGAACCTGTCCACAACAATTGGCAGCAGCAACATACTCTGCTTCAGTAGATGAGGTAGCAACAATGGTTTGTTTCTTGCATTGCCAAGAAATCAACCTTCTTCCAAGAAATTGGCAACCTCCAGTTGTGGATCTCCTATCCAGATTTGCACTAGCATAATCACTATCACTATAAGCTTCCAACTTGAAAGGAGACTCTTTTGGGTACCAAAGACCTAACTTGGGTTGGCCTTTGAGATACTTAAAGATCTTCTTTACTGCATTCATGTGGGAAGTGAGTGGTATGACCTGATGCCTAGAACAAGCACTCACAGCAAATGTGATGTCTGGCCTTGAAGCTGTCAAGTACATCAATGAACCAATCATGGACCTGTATAGGTGAACATTCACTGCAGGATCTGGTTCAAGATTATTCTTTGGTTTGGGAGCTTCATAAGGAGTAGTGGCAGTTCTGACATTTTCCATATCAAACTTCTTCAAGATATCTTGCACATATTTATCCTGACTTATAAAGATACCATCTTGTTTCTGCTGAACTTGTAAACCCAAAAAGAAAGTTAGCTCCCCCATAGCACTCATCTGAAACTCTCCTTTCATCAATTCCTCAAACTCCCTGCACCAAGCCTCTTTAGTAGAGCCAAAGATAATGTCATCCACATAAACCTGCACAAGAATTATTTCCCTGGAATTCTTCTTAATGAAGAGAGTTTTATCAATAGCACCTCTCCTGTATCCATGCTTCAGCAGAAATGCAGATAGCCTAGCATACCAAGCTCTTGGTGCCTGATGTAGTCCATAGAGAGCTTTTACAACCTTGTAAACATGCTTTGGATGATCTGGGTCTTCAAAACCTTTGGGTTGAGTGACATATACTTTCTCTTCAATTTCTCCATACAGAAAAGCACCTTTCACATCCATCTGATATACCATGAAACCCATATAAGAGGCATAGGCCAAGAAGATTCTAATGGCCTCAACTCTAGCTACTGGTGCAAAAACCTCAGTATAATCAATTCCTTCCTCTTGTCTGAACCCCTGAGCCACTAACCTTGCTTTGTTTTTGACCACAATACCCCTTGCATCTCTTTTATTTTTCAAAATCCATTTTGTCCCAATAGCAAATTTCCCTTCAGGTAGTGGTACCAATATCCAAACCTTCTGATTCTTGAATTGAAGCATCTCATCTTGCATTGCTTCAAGCCAATTTGAATCTTCAAGAGCTTGAGCAACACTGGTTGGCTCCACTTGAGAAAGAAAGCAAGCAAACAGACAATGCTTAAAGTCTGTGTGATTGTTCCTTTGCTGATTTGACACATAGGAAAGAAAAGCAACTTGACCATACTTAGAACCTTTCACAGTACTTCTAGTTCTAACAGGTGCCTGAGATCACCAAGTATATTGGATTGAGGATGTGCAGTGTTGATCCTTGTGGTAGCATTGGGGTTGACATGTAACGCCCCAACCCGACAAGGGTAGAAGTATCACATTATGGTGGCACATCAAAGCATACATAAACACACAGCGGAAGTCTTAATAAATTCATAAGAGAAAGTCAAGTCAACACGACTTGAATAAATACATAAGTTCAAGGAAAGGAAATAATCCAAAGGTACGAATACAAATGAAATCCATGATCAAAACAAAGTCATGAGATAAAGGTGGTCATCTAAGGTCAAAGCTTCATCTAACTCTCATCCCATCCAAAGCATAATCCAAAAGCTCCTAGCTTAGATACCTGCCGTACATGAAAGAAACGTACGGCTGAGCTTAAAAAGCCCAGTGAACAGATATATATAATAAACGGAAACGAATAAACGAAGCATAATGAAAGAGATATAAATAAGGTACAAGAGTAAAGGTTAGGACAGTCATCCACCACGAGCCCACATCACATATCACATCACATATCGTATCATAATCTCATAGAGGGGATGCCTCTCAAAAGCTGATAATATAAGGGGTGGCCTCATGTACCAGTTGGAGTGATCAACTCCCACATTTTGTGAAAGACGTGGATTGCACCCATCATCAGTCACCACATATCATATCACAATCATATATCACAACGTACCTAGGATGCATCCATTCGCCCCCCACATATCACATTGGCCATAATAATAATAATCATAAAGCGCGCATATCACAAATCACAATGGGGACGGTGTAACCAAATCACTAGGGTTACACACTAGTCATGCCAGTGGTGCATCACAGACATGGCCATGTTACCTTCATGGCTAGGGAACACATTTGGCTCGGGTATCAAACTGGGGTCACAAGTCAAAGGTTCATATCAAAGTAAAGATTCACATGGTCACAATCAGAGTTCAAATGAGAAGGTTCATATCACAGGGTTCATATCAAAATAAAGATTCACATGGTCACAATCAGAGTTCAAATGAGAAGGTTCATATCACAGGGTTCATATCAAAAGGTTCATATGCCAAAGGTTCAATTGATCCAGGTTCATAACAAAGGTCAAAGTCACATCATAATAAGGTTTCAAGAGACCGAAGGCACCTTATTAAAAGGGCAGAATATCTGTACCTTATTTCAAAGGCAAGCACAAACCAAACTGAATAAGATGCAAGAGATCAAGTCCTCTCCTTCTTCACACCTAGAGGGGAAAAACATAATTACAAACCTTTCCATTTTAAGTAACTTTCCATTTTAAGTAGTTTCCATAATTAGAAAGTTCTCACAATTAGTAAGATTCCAATGTTCTCAATTTGGTAAGTCGTTAACACAACATATTATGGCCTCAAAGTGTATTTTAACAATTCACAAAGTTTAGGGTTAATAAAGATGACTTTACATAAATTAGGGTTTGAAGTGTAATTATGTCAAAGTTAAAGTTCAATTGTGAAAATATCCCAAATAATCTGTTTTGAATCTATAATCATCAAGTTAACAAATTCAGCCCCTCAAGTTTCCCAATTTTACACTTTACACCCTTAAGTTATATAATTTATATTTTAAACCTTATAATATCCATAATTACACATTAGACCTTTAGTTTATCAAAATTACACAATGATCACTTATTTCATCATTTTATACGAATCTACCCTTAAGTTTTCATAATTTACACATCAAGTCCCTCAAGTTATCAAAGTTACATATTTAACCCTTAATTTATATTTTCAACATTTAATTATCAATAATTTCATATTAAGCCATTAAATTACCAAAATGACACATAACCCCTTGAATATAATTTATTACTCAAATCAACCCCAAGTTTCCATAAATTACATATTTGGTCCCTTTATTTTAATTAATTACAATTCGATTTACACTTTATTCAAATAGACATTTTAATCCTTTTAAATCTAAAAATTACACATGATACCCCCAACATATATTTTATTCGAATTACATGCAGTCCAAATTGAGTTCTAAAAATAGCCCTTGAGTTTTAAAAGTTACAAAACACCCCCTAAATAATTAAACACTACACGTATAACATTTTTATATACAAAACCTTAACTCTAAAAATACCAATCATGCACCAATAATTAGTTCATCATTATAACATTATTTAATCACTCAAAACAACCCTAAAAGTATAACCCTAGATCGATTTCATTTTTATTTCTTTTCTTCCTTTAATTTCTCTAAATCCGGTTAATACAATAAATCCCAAAATAATTATTTTAGGCCTAAGCAATTCGACATATCATTTTTACTAGGTTAATATGATTATAAGGAGTCCAAATAAAATAGATATCAAGCCTCAAAAATTCGGATGCCATTATTTAGGTTTTACATACGATTTTAAGATTTAATTCAATATAAATTCGTAGATCATGCATGATATGATTTTATCATTTTTCATAGAGTTTATATGATGCACAAGACCTGAGAAAAATATCAATTCGAATATAGGACGTGTAGAGATAGGCTTACGAATTTTATGTCACTCGAATGAAGGAATCGACCAAAGAATTCTCCCACGAACACCACAGCACTCTACCACCTTAAATCCAATTTTCACAGATTGTGTATGATATGAGAAGCATGAGAAAAATAGTGAACGAATTTTATAGTGATCGATGAAATTTATTTGGAGTTTTACCTTAAAATCGTACTCGCGACAAAAGAATTATTGCTGGGATCGAACTAAGCCACGAACACCTCCAAACTTATTTTTCTAACCTTCTAATGGTGACCAAGAACACAGGAAAAATGGTCTAAGGTTTGGGAAAAATCGTATGGGAGAATGGCGATTTATTTGTGTGATTAGGGTTTTGGATGATTCGATTTTATTGATTTGGAGAGAACAAATGAGGAGGCTGAAAATAATGGTGAAGTGCCGTGAGAAATGGGGAGGGGAATGCTAGATTAACGACACAATTGAATGCCCCATTCAAAGTTGTTTAATTCTCCTTAATTTCCAAATTAATATGTCCTTAATTGATTTTAAAAGCCTTTAAATTGTTTTACCAATGTATAATTCGGCTATTTTGAATATTAAGGGTCCATTAGATGTTTTTAATGTGTCACATGAGTCTTAATGTCATATTATTTCATATGTTATTTATTTACAAAAATTTGGGATCAAAAAGATATATTTTAAGCTTATTTATCAAAGTTTTAGATAGTAAGGGCATTTTGGTCTTTTCACATGTTTTAGAATTTCTGTGTTTTACAACTCTTCCCCTCTAAACGAAAAAATTTCGTCCTCGAAATTTGCAAAGAAGTAGAACAGAAATGGAACGGAAACAAAATAGAGACATACCAGATCAGAATACAAAATGAGGATAACTAGCACGAATAGACTCCTCGGTCTCCCAGGTAGCTTCCCGCTCTGGGTGGTTCCGCCAAAGAATCTTAACGAATGGAATGACTTTACGTCTCATGACTCGCTCTTGGCGATCCAAAACTGCTTCCGGCTCCTCCGGAAGAGACATATCCGGCTGAATCTGATCGAAAGGGTAAGATACCACATGAAGAGGATGATAGTTGTATCCCCGAAGAAGAGATACATGGAATACATCATGCACATGCGAAAGCTGGGGAGGTAGAGCTAGACGGTAGGAAACCTCTCCAATACGTTCCAGGATCTCGAATGGTCCGATGAATCGAGGACTCAGCTTGCCCTTGATTCCAAAGCGTTTAACTCCTCGAAACGGTGAAACCTTAAGGAAAACCCGATCGCCAACCTGAAACTCCAAATCACGACGGTGCTTATCCGCATAACTTTTCTGACGAGCCCTAGCTTCCTTCAACTTCTCCCTAGCGACATCTACCTTCTCATTCGTAATCTGAACCAATTCCGGACCCTCAATAGCTCGTTCTCCCACTTCGTTCCAACAAATGGGTGCTCTACATTTCCGCCCATACAACATCTCGAAAGGAGCCATCCGAATACTAGCATGCCAGCTGTTGTTATACGCGAACTCAACCAAACAAAGATACTCGTCCCAACTACCCGTCCACTCTAACGCACATGCCCTCAGCATATCCTCCAATGTCTGAATGGTCCGCTCTGACTGACCATCTGTCTGAGGGTGAAAGGCCGTACTGAACTTAAGCTGTGTACCCCAAGCTCTATGCAGTCCTTTCCAAAACCGGGAAGTAAAACGTGGATCCCTATCTGAAACAATAGCAGTAGGCATACCGTGCAGTCTAACTATCTCCTGCTCAAAAATCTCTGCCAGTTTGCTGACACTATAATCCATACGGATGGGTAGAAAATGAGCCGACTTGGTTAGTCGATCAACGACCACCCAAATCGCATCATGTTTCTTTCTGGTGAGTGGCAAACCCGATACAAAATCCATAGAAATTTCCTCCCACTTCCAGGTCGGAATATCTAACGGCTGTAGTAATCCACTGGCTCTTTGGTGCTCTATCTTGACTTGCTGGCAGGTCAAGCACTTAGCCACATAAGATGCCACGTCATGTTTCATGCCGCTCCACCAAAAGTGCTGCTTCAAATCTCGGTACATTTTGGTGGAACCCGGATGTATAGTAAAGGGAGAACTATGCGCCTCTGACAAAACGGCCTCTCTCAAATCAGGATCGTTAGGAACACACAGACGATCCTCGAACCATACTACCCCAAACTCATCAACTCGGAACTCAGATTGCTTCCCATCTTCCACATTCTGCACAATGGCCCAGAGTTCACCGTCATCTTTCTGGGCTTCTTTAATCCGCAGGATGAGATTGGACTCAACCTTTAGGCTAGCCCAGTAACCGTCACAACCCCGAACACAAAACTCAACATCTAGAATCTCCAAATCATTTAGAATCCGAGGCTCAAACTTCAGACTAGCGATCATTCCCGACTTTCGGCTCAGAGCGTCGGCAACAACATTTGCCTTGCCGGGGTGATACTGGATGTTGGTGTCGTAGTCTTTCAGGAGCTCCAACCATCGCCTCTGTCTCATATTTAGCTCCTTCTGCGTGAAAATATATTTAAGGCTTTTGTGGTCGGTAAAAATGTCACATGACTCGCCGTAGAGATAATGCCGCCATATTTTAAGAGCGAAAACCACTGCAGCCAATTCCAAATCGTGCGTCGGATAATTTTCTTCATACGGCTTCAGTTGCCTCGAAGTATAGGCGATGACTTTCCCATGCTGCATTAAAACGCAACCCAAACCCTTTTTAGATGCGTCACTATAGATCTGGTAACCACCCGAACCAGACGGAAGAGTCAGAATAGGTGCCGACACTAATCTCTGCTTAAGTTCCTCAAAACTGTTCTCCCTCTCTTCAGTCCATACAAATTTCTCCCCTTTTCTCATCAACTGAGTCAACGGTAAGGCTAGCCGCGAGAAACCCTCAACGAAACGACGATAATAACCCGCGAGTCCCAGAAAACTTCTCACCTCAGTCACATTTGTAGGTCTAGGCCATTTAGTGATAGCCTCGACCTTCGCTGGGTCCATAGAGATACCCTCCGCAGAAACAACGTGACCTAGAAAAGCGACCTGACTCAACCAGAATTCACACTTAGAAAACTTCGCGTACAACTTCTTCTGTCTAAGAATCTCCAACACAGTCCGAAGATGCTGTTCGTGCTCCTCCTTAGATTTCGAATAGACAAGAATATCATCGATGAAGACAATGACGAATTTATCGAGAAACTCATGAAAAACCCGGTTCATAAGGTCCATAAAGACGGCCGGAGCATTGGTCAAGCCGAAGGGCATAACCAGGAATTCGTAATGACCATAGCGGGTGCGAAAAGCAGTTTTGGGAATATCTTGTTCCCTCACACGAAGCTGATGGTAACCCGATCTCAAATCAATCTTAGAGAAGTGCTTTGCCCCTTGCAATTGGTCAAACAAATCGTCGATGCGCGGGAGGGGATAGCGGTTACGGATAGTAATGCGGTTGAGCTCCCGGTAATCAATACAAAGGCGCATACTACCATCCTTCTTTTTCACAAATAGTACAGGAGCGCCCCAAGGAGAAACACTCGGACGAATAAAACCGTTCTCCAATAACTCTTCTAACTGCACTTTCAATTCTTTGAGTTCAATGGGAGCCATTCGGTACGGAGCCTTAGAAATCGGCTCGGCACCGGGAACAAGATCAATACTGAATTCAACTTCTCTGGTGGGAGGAATACCGGGAAGTTCTTCGGGAAAGACATCAGCGAACTCCCGAACAATGGGAACACTACTAATATCAGGTCCCTTAGAAGACGTATCTTTAACAGAGGCCAAAAACCCTTGGCAACCATGAGAGATTAGAGTCCGCGCTTTCATAGCAGAAATGAGTTTAACAGATTTCAATGGTTGAGAACCGTGATAAACAAAATCCGGACGATGGATATCACCAAATCTTACACATCTAGCATGGCAGTCGATAGAGGCCTTATGGAAAGACAACCAGTCCATCCCCAGAATTATATCAAAATCAATCATATCGAGGGGAAGCAAATTAGCCGGACGAACACAATCATCAAATCTTAGCGGACAATTCACATATTCACAATCGATAGTGACTTGGGTTTTCATAGGAGTAGAGATAGATATAAGATTTTTCAATGGTGTTGGAGTTACTTTTATTTTCTTGGCCAGCGTATTAGATATTATAGAATGTGTAGCACCGGTGTCAAATAAAACAAACACAATATGATCTCCAACATAAAGATAACCGGTAATGGTACCTGACGTGCCTGCCGCCTGATCACGTGTGAGAGAATAAACCCGACCAGAAGTAGGAGCCGGCCTACCCGAACCTGATGGAACAACCTGCTTCCTCTTGTCATTCGGACAATCTTTTACCCTGTGCGTAAGAGATCCACAAGCAAAGCATCCTCCCGAAGCCTTGTGGCATGGCCCCGGATGAGGCTTTCCACAAGTGGGACACAGTGGTGGAGGAGGTAACACTTCACTAGTCCTCCCCTGCCCAGAAGAACCTGACTGATAACCCGACTGAGCACCCCGAGTAGTCTGATCACGATACTGACGTGGGTTGCTGTTGTAGCCACTCCTCCCAGAAACCTGCCTATCATAACCCCGAGAATCCTGTCGCCTCTGACTGTAGTCCCGGTCCTGGCGACCACGCTGATCATACCTATGGTCCTGTCGACCTCTCTGCTCGGATGCCTGGTCCTGCCGACCTCTGAAATCCTGGCCCTGTCCCTGCTGACTCTGTCCTCTGGAATGCACCCGGTTGCCATCCCTATCACGCTTATTATAACCACTACTATCACTATGCAACATCTCGATGTTGCGAGCGTCGTTCACAACCGCCGCCACATCATCATACTGCGTATTCACTATCTGGTTCAGTATCCATTTCTTTAACGCCCACTTAAACGTCTTAGCCTGACGGAAAGCATCTCCCGTAATATCTGGCCCAACGAAACTGGCCAGCCTCATAAATCGCTGCATAAATTCCCCAGTAGTCTCTTGGTCCCCCTGACGGATGCTCCCATACTCCCGCTCATATCGCTGCTGTTCCGCCACTGGAATGTACTGCTTATAAAAGATACCCATGAAATCCTCCCAAGTACAAGTCTCCTCAAAACCCTGCCCTTGAGCCTGGACATAAGCTGTCCACCAGCTTTGTGCATCGCCTTCAAACTTAAAGGCAGCCAATCTAGTCTTAAACTCCTCTGGACAACCCAAAACCTTAAATATCTTTTCCATGTGGATAATCCAGTCTTCCGCCTCAGTGGGGACGGCAGCTTTACGGAAAGAGAGGGGTTTCAGCTTGTTAAACTTCTCAATCCAGACATGGATACCAACTGGTGGAGCACCTCCACCACCACCACCTGAACCTGAACCTGGACCACCACCCCGGAAGAACCTACCCCATTCTGAATGTTGTTGGTAACCTGAGTCACCAAGTTAGGAAGAGCGGTGGCCAAAGCTTCTGCTATCATGGCCTTAAGGTCTTCTTGATGTCGAGTATTCACCATCTGAATGTTTTCGAAAACGATTAGCAACAATATAAGAGAATAAGCACGAAATGGAAGACGAAACAGAACCTATGACTACCCAAAACCTCACCAGTCAAAACTTAAGCCTTAAGGGTCAAATCCTAGGGTCCATAAGACTCACAGGCCATGACTTATGTACTGCAGGTCGAAACCTGGCTTTGATACCATAATTGTAACACCCCAACCCGACAAGGGTAGAAGTATCACATTATGGTGGCACATCAAAGCATACATAAACACACAGCGGAAGTCTTAATAAATTCATAAGAGAAAGTCAAGTCAACACGACTTGAATAAATACATAAGTTCAAGGAAAGGAAATAATCCAAAGGTACGAATACAAATGAAATCCATGATCAAAACAAAGTCATGAGATAAAGGTGGTCATCTAAGGTCAAAGCTTCATCTAACTCTCATCCCATCCAAAGCATAATCCAAAAGCTCCTAGCTTAGATACCTGCCGTACATGAAAGAAACGTACGGCTGAGCTTAAAAAGCCCAGTGAACAGATATATATAATAAACGGAAACGAATAAACGAAGCATAATGAAAGAGATATAAATAAGGTACAAGAGTAAAGGTTAGGACAGTCATCCACCACGAGCCCACATCACATATCACATCACATATCGTATCATAATCTCATAGAGGGGATGCCTCTCAAAAGCTGATAATATAAGGGGTGGCCTCATGTACCAGTTGGAGTGATCAACTCCCACATTTTGTGAAAGACGTGGATTGCACCCATCATCAGTCACCACATATCATATCACAATCATATATCACAACGTACCTAGGATGCATCCATTCGCCCCCCACATATCACATTGGCCATAATAATAATAATCATAAAGCGCGCATATCACAAATCACAATGGGGACGGTGTAACCAAATCACTAGGGTTACACACTAGTCATGCCAGTGGTGCATCACAGACATGGCCATGTTACCTTCATGGCTAGGGAACACATTTGGCTCGGGTATCAAACTGGGGTCACAAGTCAAAGGTTCATATCAAAGTAAAGATTCACATGGTCACAATCAGAGTTCAAATGAGAAGGTTCATATCACAGGGTTCATATCAAAATAAAGATTCACATGGTCACAATCAGAGTTCAAATGAGAAGGTTCATATCACAGGGTTTATATCAAAAGGTTCATATGCCAAAGGTTCAATTGATCCAGGTTCATAACAAAGGTCAAAGTCACATCATAATAAGGTTTCAAGAGACCGAAGGCACCTTATTAAAAGGGCAGAATATCTGTACCTTATTTCAAAGGCAAGCACAAACCAAACTGAATAAGATGCAAGAGATCAAGTCCTCTCCTTCTTCACACCTAGAGGGGAAAAACATAATTACAAACCTTTCCATTTTAAGTAACTTTCCATTTTAAGTAGTTTCCATAATTAGAAAGTTCTCACAATTAGTAAGATTCCAATGTTCTCAATTTGGTAAGTCGTTAACACAACATATTATGGCCTCAAAGTGTATTTTAACAATTCACAAAGTTTAGGGTTAATAAAGATGACTTTACATAAATTAGGGTTTGAAGTGTAATTATGTCAAAGTTAAAGTTCAATTGTGAAAATATCCCAAATAATCTGTTTTGAATCTATAATCATCAAGTTAACAAATTCAGCCCCTCAAGTTTCCCAATTTTACACTTTACACCCTTAAGTTATATAATTTATATTTTAAACCTTATAATATCCATAATTACACATTAGACCTTTAGTTTATCAAAATTACACAATGATCACTTATTTCATCATTTTATACGAATCTACCCTTAAGTTTTCATAATTTACACATCAAGTCCCTCAAGTTATCAAAGTTACATATTTAACCCTTAATTTATATTTTCAACATTTAATTATCAATAATTTCATATTAAGCCATTAAATTACCAAAATGACACATAACCCCTTGAATATAATTTATTACTCAAATCAACCCCAAGTTTCCATAAATTACATATTTGGTCCCTTTATTTTAATTAATTACAATTCGATTTACACTTTATTCAAATAGACATTTTAATCCTTTTAAATCTAAAAATTACACATGATACCCCCAACATATATTTTATTCGAATTACATGCAGTCCAAATTGAGTTCTAAAAATAGCCCTTGAGTTTTAAAAGTTACAAAACACCCCCTAAATAATTAAACACTACACGTATAACATTTTTATATACAAAACCTTAACTCTAAAAATACCAATCATGCACCAATAATTAGTTCATCATTATAACATTATTTAATCACTCAAAACAACCCTAAAAGTATAACCCTAGATCGATTTCATTTTTATTTCTTTTCTTCCTTTAATTTCTCTAAATCCGGTTAATACAATAAATCCCAAAATAATTATTTTAGGCCTAAGCAATTCGACATATCATTTTTACTAGGTTAATATGATTATAAGGAGTCCAAATAAAATAGATATCAAGCCTCAAAAATTCGGATGCCATTATTTAGGTTTTACATACGATTTTAAGATTTAATTCAATATAAATTCGTAGATCATGCATGATATGATTTTATCATTTTTCATAGAGTTTATATGATGCACAAGACCTGAGAAAAATATCAATTCGAATATAGGACGTGTAGAGATAGGCTTACGAATTTTATGTCACTCGAATGAAGGAATCGACCAAAGAATTCTCCCACGAACACCACAGCACTCTACCACCTTAAATCCAATTTTCACAGATTGTGTATGATATGAGAAGCATGAGAAAAATAGTGAACGAATTTTATAGTGATCGATGAAATTTATTTGGAGTTTTACCTTAAAATCGTACTCGCGACAAAAGAATTATTGCTGGGATCGAACTAAGCCACGAACACCTCCAAACTTATTTTTCTAACCTTCTAATGGTGACCAAGAACACAGGAAAAATGGTCTAAGGTTTGGGAAAAATCGTATGGGAGAATGGCGATTTATTTGTGTGATTAGGGTTTTGGATGATTCGATTTTATTGATTTGGAGAGAACAAATGAGGAGGCTGAAAATAATAGTGAAGTGCCGTGAGAAATGGGGAGGGGAATGCTAGATTAACGACACAATTGAATGCCCCATTCAAAGTTGTTTAATTCTCCTTAATTTCCAAATTAATATGTCCTTAATTGATTTTAAAAGCCTTTAAATTGTTTTACCAATGTATAATTCGGCTATTTTGAATATTAAGGGTCCATTAGATGTTTTTAATGTGTCACATGAGTCTTAATGTCATATTATTTCATATGTTATTTATTTACAAAAATTTGGGATCAAAAAGATATATTTTAAGCTTATTTATCAAAGTTTTAGATAGTAAGGGCATTTTGGTCTTTTCACATGTTTTAGAATTTCTGGGTTTTACATGGTAGCATTGGGGTTGACATCAATTGTGGTGTCAAGATTGTTCATATTGGGTCCAAACTCACTATCATAGGAGGCTGAGTTGAAAATACCAGCTTTGGGTTGGTGATTTCCAAGATCAGAAGGACTTGGAAAACGTGTATATGGCTCTTCAAGGTCAGTGGACACACTAGGAGAAATAGGAGAACCTTCAGGAGAACTGTCAGCAGAATTGGTGATGTCAGGGGAAACAGAATGCCTATCAGCAGAATCCGGGTTTCCACTGACTGATTGTGCTAACTCCACATCAATTCTTTCAGCTTCTTGCTTGGCTGCATGCTCCTGCTTCTTAAGTCTAGCAAGATCCTCTGCATAGTGTGACTCATCTTCAAGCTCATCAGAAGTAACTTTGGAGCTATCACCTGCAAATTGGTTAGGAGAAAAGGAGGGAACAACAATAGAGTGTTCATCATGCTCAGAATCACTATATGAGTCACCATCCATGTTACCAACTTTGTCTTTGGGAGACTCTTGAGAACCTGCAGATTGGTTAGCCACATATCTAGTATAGCCCAAGTAATCAGTTAAGTAATCCAGGTCAAAATACCAAGCATGACCTTGACCCTGAACATTAGGCTTATCTTCTAGGAATCTCAGGTTAAGGGTCTCCTCTATCTTTTTAGCATTTAAATTATATACCCTATAAGCCTTACTATGTGCTGCATAACCCACAATATACCCCTCATCAGCTTTCTCATCAAACTTTCCTAGTGGATCACTAGTATTCAAAATGGTCACTTAACAGCCAAAAGGTTTAAGGTAATGAATATCAGGAACTTTCCCAGTGAGAAGTTCATAAGGTGTCTTAAAATGAGGTCTAGTGATGGATACCCTGTTCAAAACATAACAAGCAGTACTTACTGCTTCAGTCCAAAACATAGTAGGTAACTTAGAGTCTGCAAGCATGGATCTTGCTGCCTCTATTAAGGTCCTATTCTTTCTCTCAGCCACCCCATTTTGCTGTGGGGTCCTAGGATTGCTATAGTCCCTTCTTATCCCCTTAGACTGACAAAGTTCTATTAAAACAGCATTTTTGAACTCTGTCCCATTATCACACCTAATACCTTTAACCTTTTTGTTTAGCTGATTTTCAACAAGGGTAATGTATTCTTTTAAAATTGGAGATGTTTCATCTTTAGTTCTTAAAAAGAATACCCAACAAAACCTGCTATAGTCATCAGTGATTACCAGGCATAAGCACTTATGATCAATACTTCTGATTTGAGTTGGACCAAAAAGATCCATATGCAGCAACTGAAGAGGTTCTGAGATAGTTCTCACAGCAGTAATGGCTTTGTATGAGGCTCTATGTTGCTTTCCTTTGTTGCAGGCAACACAGTTGTGCTCATTGGTGAAGACTTTGGAGGGAAGTCCATGAACTAGACCAAGTTTTGAAAGCTTGTTAATGGTCTTGAAATTCACATGAGCTATCCTTCTATGCCACTTTATAGACTCATTCAGTGATACTTTAGCCACCAAGCATGTCAGATCACCTTCAGGTTGGACTTCATTTAAGTTGAATGTGTATAAGTTGTGGCTTCTGGGAACTCTCAGCAGTATTGTGGTATCTTCTGGAAGCTTGAAGTCTTTTGAGAGTACAAGACATTCATCCTCAGTGAAGAAGACCTTGTTCTTTGTATCACATATTTTTGATACTGAGAATAAGTTGAAGTGTTGCAGTTCTTCCACATAGAGCACATTCACAAAATCCAAGTTAGGTGTTCTGATGGTTCCATACCCAGTGATTTTGCCATCTCCTCCACCAAAAGTCACATTGCCTCCTCCTTGAATGGGTACAAAATCATGCATCATATCCCTGTTTCCTGACATACTCCTGGAACAACCACTATCTACAATGCCTACATCTTTACTTTTCAAAGGATGATCCTACATATACAACAAAATTATACAAATGTTAGTACACTTTGGAGACTCAAGTCATTTCTGACTTGAGCCTGCCTTGTGGATCATAGGAATTAGGCCATGTAGATGTATAAGATCCACCATTGTTCTTGGACCTGCTATGAAAATTAGGTCCCTTGTGAGTCCAAAAACAACCTGCTGAGGGCTTAACAGCAGTATCCCAAAATCCCATACCCATATGCATTGGGTCAATAAAGCCAGGCCAATAACCATTCAGAAAATAAGAACTAGTGGGTTGCACAATTTGTCTAGTAACATATCTTCTCCTAGCAGATTGAGAATGTCTATCAGCAGAATGTCTATCAGCAGAATTGCTGGCCCTATGAGTTGCTTGTGGAACATATGGTGGTATATCCTTAACATTAGTCCACTTTGTTCTAGGTTTATGTTGACCACTACCTACACCCATTCTTTGCTCATGAAAATTACAATCCTTAATCAAATGAAACTTACTGCCACACACAAAACATTTCTTCCTTTTAGAAGATTTATTCAAATTGAAAGATGTTCCATGACAAGCAAAAGTATTCAAACCATTAACATTAACAGAATTGTTTTTGACAGAATTAAAAACATTGTTTTGCAAAGAATTAAATAACAAGTCTTCTGAAGAAACTGTCTTTGAATTTGATTCATCAGCAGCAACTCTAACAGGCTTGTAGGGAGTCTTGGTTATAGGCTTTGGTGAGGTCTTGGGTGAGGTCTTGGGAAGGTCTGACTTTTCACTTGAATCACAACTGGTAGTTGACCCTTGGTCTGAGGACATGTCACTAGAAGAACAAGAGACATAGTCAGTAGAATTAGAATCAGGATCTGGCAAGTCAATTGACTTTTTGCCATAAAGATGGTGTGATCCATCAAAGTCTGAGGTGGTGGTATTTGAGGGCATGTGCTCCCCTCTTATAGGTCCAGGTACAGCATGTAAGGTTCCTTCTTTAACAAAATTTGCTAATCCTGCTGGTGTAGGTTTACCTACATCAAACCTAGCCTCTAAACCAACATATTTTTTAAACCCTAAACCTATACTAGAGTTTACAGGTTGACTATTATAGAGACAGTTATTTAACTTATCACCTGACATTAACCAAATCTTATGATTAGCAATCTCCTTCTCTAACTTCTCTTTAAGAACATTATTTTCTGATTCTACATCAGCTTTTTCTTTCTCAGTTCGTTTTAAATCAATTCTAGTACATTTCAAATCACTTTCCAACACCCTTATCTTCTCATCATAAGCAAGCTGATTCTTTTGAAACCAAACCTTTTGCTTTTCTAGAGTTTTTAAAGACAGTTTTAAAGACTCAACTTCCACATAACATTTATTATATTTAGGTTTCAATTCATCATAAGCCTCCTTAAGTTCATTATATCTTTCACTACAGCCAAAAACACAATTATGTACCTGAGAGATGCCCATTAAGGCAACTTGCTCATGTTGATCCTCTGTAGTACAGCATGCCAGCAATCCACTCTCCCCAGAAGCTTCATTATTATCAGGTTCATGCACCTTCCAATTGACATGATTATCCAGAGTGACCAAAGCTCCAGCTTTCCCAGTATCCACTTGTTTCTGCTGATAGGTAGTATACCTAACCTCATCCCCAGCCTTCCTATCCTTGCATTCTCTTGAGAAGTGACCCATCTGACCACATGTATAGCATTTGACCTTCCTCCTGTCAAATCTAGCCGAGTCTCTTCCCTTGAAGCCAAACTTTCTTCCTGACTTGTCATCAAACCTTTTGATGTTCATTGATAGCATAGCCACCTGCCACTTCAAGTTCATCTCTTCCATATCCAAAGGATCCACTTGATCAAAATCCTCATAAGCAAGTTCCTGCTGATGATCGTAATCAGCAACAAAAGATTGTATAACATCTTCCAATACACCACTAGACTTTGGTTGTGAATTTGGTCTGGTGTTGTTGTAGGAAGATGATGCTGAGGAGCTTGGGCTTGAAGCTTGATTCATCTTATTGGTGGTGGTGCTAACAAAGGCAGAGTAACTGGGAGTGGATGGACGAATGGGACTTCTTACATCAGGCTCAAGAGTTTTGAGCTTATTGTAGAGATCATCAAAAGTAAGCATATCCAATCCACCTTTAGCTTTGAGTGCAATGCTCACATGCAGCCAAGATGGAGGTAAAGATCGCAGGAACTTTGCATTGCAATCCTCATTGTCTGGTCTGGCCTTCAGCTGATTCAATTGACTCAAAATCTTATGAAACCTGTCATACCCCTTGTGAATACCTTCTTCCTCAGAGATTTGGAATTCTTGAAACTGCTGTTTTAACATAGATTTCCTCATCCTTTTAGACTCTTCATTCCCACCAAACCTAGCCTTAATTGCCATCCAGATGTCCTTTGCATCCTCCATATAGTGAAAATCACCAATGTGATCATCTGGAATAGCCTGAAGGAGAATGGACCTTACTTTATTCTCTCTCTGGACAGTAAGAATCTCTTCAGCAGATTGAGGGTCAACAATGGTAACTACACCATCAGCATCTTTGATGTGCTTCTTCAAAGTATTCCCCTTTTTGACAATTTCCCAAAGATTCCAATCTACATTCATGATCCAGTTCTGCATCTTCATAGCCCATAATTCATATTCTTCCTTCTTGAGGTATGGAAACTTTGCATTGCTGTTGGTGAGAGTGAGTTGTTGAAAAGACGAAGATGTGGTGTTTTGGTTGTTGTTGATTTCTGAGCCGTCTTCTGATCCAGGCATTGTTTTGGTTGAGAGGGTGTAAGGAATGGATGTTCTTAGTAACACAGAGACTCTCACAAGGCTCTGATACCACTTGTCGAACCTAAGACCTTGATAGATCTTCGTGAGCTCGTGGATCGTTAGTAATGTTTATGTAATCACAAACACACTAAAAGAAAGTCTAAGTTACTTGTATTCTATAGCGGAAAACAAACACAAGTAAGAACACGATTACTAAGAACGATTTGATCCTCTATGGATCTTTTGATTAATACTAAAAGTGTTTTTCTAAACTCGTACGTAATACATAATAATGCGTTCCTTTTATAGACAAGGAACCCTAAACAACCCTAAACCGTTTCACAAGAAACGTATAATCTAAAAACTATCTAAGATATGCAATATCACTTTCTAAATAAACTCATGCATATACTAACTAATAACATAATACGCGAAAACTATCAATCAGCAGAAACACATTCCGCACAATCTATACTTCGGCAAAAACAATCTTCAGCAGAATCTTTACTTCCGCAGAAACATTCTTCAGCAGAATCCAATACTTCAGCATATTCATCAGCAGTAACCATCAGTAGAATTCTTCCTTAGCAGAATTCCCAACACATTTTCTTTTTCAAGCTTTGCAAATGCATTTTCATATTTTGAAACAATTTCGGAAGTCTCGGCTCGAATTCTTTCATCATCTTCAACAGAATACATTTGATAAATAATGGACATAATATCAGTTGAAAGAGCTTCTTCAGAGAGTGCGTCATTTTGTTTTTCCAAAACTTTGATTTTTTCAATGTTTTCATTAGCTTCAAGTACCAAGGATGTGTGGTCCTTGACAAATTCAGTTACTTCTTTGATAATTGCGTTCTCAACATGAATTGCTCTTGCATGTATGCCAGATACAATGGGAGTAATTTCTGTTTCGAAGATCTTTTTCTGTTCAGTTTGAAAACTTGAAAACCAATCATTTATTTTAGCATCAGTTTTGGTTGCCACAACAGTTTGAAGCATTTCAACTCTCCTTTTAAGATCGGCCAAAAGTATTCTAGCTTCACTTGTGTGACAAGTGTTGTTAGTGTACATTTGTTCGATGTTAGAAAGATGTTTTGAAACAACTTTAAATTTTGAGACAGCCACTGGTTTTTTGAAAAACAATGGTGACTCTTTTTTAACAAGATGAACTCCAGCAAGTTTGTTAGCTTCATTATAATCGATTGGTTGGATTTCTCTGTTCAATTGTCTCATTTTGTTTCGACTCTCTTTCGTAAGCTCAATCGTTTCATGCGAATCATAACAAGCAGGTGGATCATGCACATCATTTATAATATTACCATTATATAGCACATTCTGTTCTTTCTTTAGCTTTCTTGAGATAACAAGGGTTTTCACAACCGATAGCCATTTTCTTTCTTGTATGTAAAATTGGGTTTGGATCGTTAATTATCATGTTAATCGTTTGTGTAGAATGGCCCGTTTTTACAAGCATTTCTTCCAACTTTTTAATAGTTTCCTGTTTGTCAAGTACTTCATCAAGAAGTTCATCTTCTCGTTTTGAAAACTTTGTATGCAACTCTTTCTTTTCTTTTTCAAGATCAGAACAAGTTGATTTTTGTTTAGAAAGTTGGTTGGTTAGATCAGAAATTTCTGCTTTTAAGGATTTGATTTGCATGTTCAATTTAACATCAAGAGTGTCGTATTTGATTTGCAAATGTTTCTCCCTTGAAACAGAATCACTGTAACCAGTTTCAAGTTCTGACAGTCGTTTGTGGTGAAATTCAAAAGCTTTTTCGTTCACCTTGTATCTCTCAAGCTCAGTGGTCAATTTTTCATTAGCGGCCTTAACATCGCTATTGATCTTTTTGACCTTTTCAATTTCAATACCACAATTTTGCAATAATGATTCAAATAAAGCACGTGTTTCCTCTTCAGTCTCAGTATGCTGTGACTCGAAGTCACCATTAGGATTCATATCTGGAGTAGCCAAATTAGTATTACTACAACTTGGGGAGTCCATTATTGTGACATGTAGTATATGTAGGTACCTCAGATATCACATTAGCATCATAAGCAGGAGGTGCTTCAGAATCCGTGTCATATTTAACCTCTTGAAGATTTGCCATGAAGATGCAGTTGGCATCGATATCCTCCAAATCCTCTGAGTCATCCATCAGTGCCATGAAATCATTTTCCTCAGCACTTAACTGAAACCCTGCCTTGTCCTTCTGAGCTAAGAGCAAAGCTTTCTGAAGATACTCGGGATCTTTCTTTTTTGGCTTGGAGGGACAGTTTCTTGCCATATGACCAGTACCCTGACAGTTAAAACATTTCAACACATTTCCTTGATTCATATTCCCAACATTCCTAGCAACTGGAGCAGCAACATTCCCAAACTGATTTCCCATATTCTGACCTCTTCTGTTTCCAACAACTTGACCCATCTGATTCTGATTACCCATAAGCTGACCCATCTGATTTCTCATATACTGCCCTGTATTTTGATTACCCATCTGAGGAGCATATCCTTGTTGATTTCCATATCCTCCAACCATTTGTCCTTGTTGACCCATGTTGAAACCCGGTTGAGCAAACTGTCTGTAGCGAGTGTTCGACGAAATCCTTTGATTGTTGTTGGTAGGTGTGGAATAGCATCCTTGAACAACTTTTGATAGAAGGGTGAATGCTAGAGACAGTGAAGACATGTCATCATTAGGATTGTATGGTGATTCTGGGTAAAGTTGTTGTGGAATGACTTGTTGTTCTTGAGGATAGAATTGTTGTTGTGGGAAGATAGCAGTTTGTGGAGTGTATTCATGTGGCATGTAGTTATGAGTGGGAGTTGATGATGATGGTGTGTTCACTGTTGAAGGTGATGGTGACTGAGCAATCAATGCTAAAGGATCATGTTTTTTGGCAAGCATTTCTTTCCTAACCTCATCTGCCTCTTTTTGGTTTTGTTTCAAGAAATCATACAGTTGATCATAATTCACTTCATGAAGGTTCTTTGTCTGATTAACAATCGTAACATATCGTCCCCATTCCTCTGGAAGGTTGTTAAGAAACTTGATGTTCTGGACAATCTGTTTTGGTGTTAAATTAGTCCTGATGAGCTCATTCATGAGAGTGCAAAACCTTGTGTAGTAGATTTCAATTGGTTCAGCTGGAGTGGATGAAAACTTCTCCCATTCAGTTAGAAGCTTGTTTTCAATGTCTTGTTGACCAATTTCAGTTCCATGACATAGCCTCCTAACTCGTTCCCACATGTCGTAAGCAGTTTCACAGCTGTCAACAGCACAAAAGATCTCTTGTGGTAAACCAAGTTGAATTAGGTGCATGGCTAAGTCATCTGCTTCAATCTGTTTCCAATCCTCTTCTGTGTACTCTTCTTCTTTCTGAGTACGAAAGGATGGTGGAACAGGAGGTGTTTGATTCGGATCACCAGCTTCTTGAATCTGACGAGGTTTGAATGGACCATTCTTGATGGAGTTGATCAGGAGTTTGCCTTGTCCATTAGGTTTTGTTTTCAAGTAACGAAGCATACGGCTTGTCCATGGAAGATAACTACCTTTCTCTAGCATGGGAGGACGGTTTTCAGCACCAGCTGCATGGATGTCTTGTTGAGTAGTCATTGTTGTTGTTGTATGATAAGGTTGATTGATTCAGGATCGTTGCAAAGAAATAGGTGTTGTGATTGTTGAAGATAAAACTTTGATGATGTTGTTGATGATCTTTGAGTTTACAATTTAGATAAACAAAACAATTTAAATAAAGTTACTAAATTTGACTAGACTATAATTTAGACAAAAGCAAAAGATTACAATTCGACAAAGGTTATGTAAATTAGAATTTAGATAAAATGTCAATTTCTATAGAAATTTCAATTTGACCAGAATTTATACAAATTATGGTAAAATTTCAATTTAGATAGAAATATCTAATTTATATAAATTGATAATTTATATAAAACGATCTAACACTCTTATACAAGAGAGTAGATATCCGATTGTCGAAGTATTTTCTACACTTATACAAGCTTAAAAATACCGAGTTCACTTTTGTTGTTGAAGAAATCACGATCGAAGCAAATTTATAAAAGTTATTTAAGTTGAACAATGTTTATGTAAAGTGCAAGGGTTAATTCTGCCAAATCTGGAAGTTCACAAAAGCTGTCGCAAATGCGAGGGGCTGAATCTGCCAAGTTCTGAAAGTTCCACGCTGTCCGAGATCTGATTAGCGATAATCCTTTGTTTTCCGAGATCCAATTAGCGATAAAGATATCGGATGAACTTGTGAATGATTTGCGATAATCAGCCAAGGTCAATTGCGATAGCACTGGTTGTGCTGAATTACGATAAGAGCTCAGTTCCAATTGCGATAAAGACAGCTTGTTGATTTGCGATAACAAGTCCAAGATCCAAATGCGATAAACCCTTACTTATCGCAATTTGAATTCCGACAAACCCTAACTTGTCGCTTTTGAATCAACTTTCTTATACAAGAAAGTGGATTTTCCAATGACGATGTGGGACCCTTTTTATCAAATTTCTTGTACAAGAAATGATAAAAATTAACGTGTAGCAAGCAGATTCGAACCGAGGACCTTTGGTGATGAACTTTTCACGAGCAACTCTTCACAAAGCCACGTAAAAGTCACAAAAATCCACATTTTTTACCCTTAAACTTATGATCAACACAAAAAGCTTCAACCTTTTTCTATTCAACGCACGTTTAACCAAGAAAGCTATCAACTTTTCCGCTTAAAATCTAGTTCAACCAAAAAAGCTATGAACTTTTTATCAACAACGCATATAAAACCATAAAATCTTCAAGCTTTATCGTTCAAACCCACGTAAAACAACAAAAAGCTACAAACTTTTTCTTTAAAACCCACGTTAAACACAAAAGCAAACACAACTAGTACCTAAATCTATGTTTGGCGATTGATACCACTTATAAAACACTAAATCGAACAACCTTAACTAAACAAACTAATCTATATTACTACTCTAAATAATACGTGACACTCTTAGATCAATAACGAAGAAAAGATGAAGAAGAATGATGCGTGTATAAGATAAACCATAGCCGAATGTTATTATATCAAACCTTAAGAGAACATGGAATACAAAAACACACACACACTCTCTCACCTATACAAGACTAAGAGGCACACAAAATGAGTGGAGAGTGTGTGTATTTATAGTTGAGGTGGAAGCCTTTGTTGCCCTAAAAGGCTTTGGGATGGGCTTTGTGTTGGACTTGGGCTTTTGATAATTTATCTTTATCTTTACTAAACTAAGTCCAACACAAGTCTTACATATGGTTGTTTATACTACACGACACACACTTAAATACACATACAAATGACCATCACTTTTCTATAAAATATAAAAGCTAACAACCTTGAATCAAAACTTTACATGGAATACAACAATTTCATCATGGAACCAGGGGAAACAATTGAATCGTACTACCACCGTTTCACAAACGTTGTCAATGACCTCGATCGTCATAACATCAAGTTACCTAAGATTGCTATCAATGCAAAATTCCTGGGATGCCTTGGACCAGAATGGAAAAAATATGCAACCTTTGTCAGGCAAACTAAGAAGATTGGTGAAGTCAAGTATGGACTAATGTATGACTTACTGAGACAACATCAATCTGAGGTAGATAAGGAAGTTGCAGCACGAGGTGATTTCTCATCAACACCAACATCCAACTCGCTTGCTCTCATTGCTCAACCCAACTTCTCACTACCGAACCAGGAATTTGGACAATCATCTTCACAACAAAGCTTTCAACCACAACCTCCAAACCAAATTATTCCATACGAAGCACCATCCCAATATTCTGACAACCAAATGGTCTCATATAACAACACAGATTCCATGATGTACTCAAACACTGACTTTGATGAAGAAGAGGATGCCTTCAACTCTCTCAATGAAGCATTTGGATTAATTGCTAAGGCATTTGGCAAGTTCACCAACAAATCCAACAACCGTCTTCGTTCATCCTCCAATACCAGGAATCAGGCTGTTATCAACGATGGCAGAGTGGAAATTCAGAATAGGTCTTCGGGAAGATATGGTTCAGGAAACACAGGAAACTATGGGTCTCAGAGGTTTCAGTCAGGAGGTCAAAGGTTTAATTCTGCAGGGGGTAATAGGAACAGTATGGGGACTAATCAGAGAAGGAATCAGATGGCTGGAAATGAACAGAGAGGCATTGCAAACACGTCGATCACTTGTTACAATTGTGGTGGGAGTGGTCATATGGCAAATGCATGTCCAAAGCCTCGTACTACGGGCAGTGCATATCACAAGGAAGCTCTATTGATGGCATTGAAAGATGAAGCAGGGGGCACAATGAATGTGAAAGAACAAAGCTTCATGGCTAATGCTGATTCAGATGATGAGATGGAAGATCTTGAAGCAAATGCTGTAGTGATGCTCATGGAAAACATGCAGGAAATGAACACATTCGAGACAGGCCCAATTTATGATACCGATGGTCTATCTCAGGTACCTGATTCACAATGTCTTATACATGAAATTGCTTCACCATATGCATCTTCATCTACAAAAGAAAATTCTGTTCAAAATGACTCACCATTCTCATCTCCAACAGATAATCAAATAAACACTGTTGTAACATTTGATGATGATAAAATAGTCGTTTCATTTGATGACTCTATTGAAGATGAAAATTATGATCATCTTGAACAAAATGATCCTTTGCCTGATCAAGATTCAGAGCTTCAGGCCTTATTGCTGACCACCCAATCAAAAATTGAGAAATGCAATGAAATCAATCAAAATCTAAAAGCAAAAATTGCATTGTTAACGAAGGACAATGAGTGCTATAAACTACAACTTTCAGGTTATGAAAAACAAGCAAAACGTGAGAAAGGTTTTGAGATTGCTTTCCAAAAAGAGTACGTAAAAGTCCAAGATTTAGAAAATCAAGTTGGTGAGTTAACCGTTTCCAAAGCTGATTTGCTTTCTCAAAAAGAAAAGGATCTTCTTGAAGAAAAGCAAGCCATAAGTAAACGTGTCAACTCATATCTTGAAGAAATCGTTGCTTTGGAATCCAAACTTAAAGAGTTTCAAAATATTGTATACAAAAATGGTGAATCCATAACTCAAATTCAAAGGCTAACGGTAAAACCAAATCCGAAAGGATATGGATTTGCTATTGGCTGTGACCAACCACGTTTTCTTTCCAAAGCACTCAGCAAAAATCCCAAGTTATACAATGCAGAATTATTACTTGATGATACCTTTCAAAGAGTTGTTGTGCTTAGTAATGATGAAGAACTTGAAATTCTTGAACGTCAAAATGAACATGAGAGTCGATCAAAAACAGACAAAGAATTTTCAAAAGTTCATTATGATTATAACGCAAGACCTCACATCAGTAAATCATTTGTCCCTCCAAAGGACAAACCAGAACAAACGTTGTTAAACACCAACATACATGCTTCTTCTCAAGTAACTCCTGTTTCCAAAACTGCTGCACAAATCAAGGATTCTTTGACAGAGGATGATGTTGATCCAAAAATGCCACAAGAATTTCGAATTCTTTGACATTTTGAGACATTTATGGATGACATTAAAATCTTGGAAAACGAGATAGAATTTAATTCTGAAATTACTGTCTCTACTTTTCTTTCTCCATTAGAAAAAGAAAAGCGAGACATTTTTCAGAAGAAAATTCTACCTCATGTCAAACATCTGTAGAAATGTGCAACACAATGGGAACAAGATTTACAAACGGAAGTTGTATCTATGAAGGGCATTTTCAAAGCTAAAGACAACAAAATTCAAAAACAAAAAACATCAAAAGAAAGCTTTAGAAAAGGAGGTTGATCGACTCTTAGAAAATGTTCTGTGTTACGATGTAGTTTCTGTGATTATGAATATGCTTTATATGTCAAGCAATAAGGTACTTGAAAATGATCATGCTGTTAATATTGAGATGTTGCAAATCGAAATAGAAAATCTGGAAAAAGAGAATGAGAATCTTCGACAGCTCAACAATGATGTGGAAAACAAGTATGCGCATGAAATTTTCAAACTACACAAACGACTTACATGGTGTCAAAGTCAAAGTGCTAAATTTGATTCAGAATTTCAACATCTAACTGAATCTTTGTCATTTCAAAACAGTCACGCTCCTGAAAGTCAAAATATGAACGAAACTGATATCTTAAGACATAAACTGTTTAAATATGAAAAAGATCTTGATGAAGTTGTTCAAAACGGAAATGACACCATAAAAAATAACAGAATTTTGGAAGCAAGAAATGTTGAATTAAAACACATCATTGTTGAACTGAACGAGAAACTCAGAGGTTTAGAAAAAGGCAAAGCAAATGTTCATAAGATTGCCCCAGGAATGTATGCAGTAGACATGGCACTTACCCAAGCATCAAACCAAACCACTAATGCAAATGCTTGACCTTCCACAGGATTAGACACCATACCTAAGGCTAGAAGCTCCAAGACCCACAAGAAACAACGGAAGAGTAGAGCCAAGAAACCTAGGAATGGATCACCTAAGTCTGCAGAAGTTAAAGTTTCAGCAAGTAGTTTGAATAAAACGCTTGTAATGTCAGAAATAGAATCAAACTTATCTAAGTCTAATTCTAGGGATGATGTAACAGACGTTAACTCTTTGAATGCTATGAATGATGTTATGTTTGATGCTAGTTGTGTAATTTGTCATGCAAGTATATTGTCTGGTGATCATTAGAATTGTATTGCTAAAACTCTGTTGAATCGTAAAAAGAAACGAACTAGTGGCTCTTCCTCTAGGCTAAAACCTGTTGCCAAGTTCATTTTAGGAAAACCACCACTAGCAGTTTCTGAGAATACCATGGATAAGCCCATAGCCAAACCCAAGACAACCAAATCACCTAGTGCATTTATTAGGAAAAAGGCTGAGACTAGTTGGACATGGCAACGTTGGCTACAAAACACATCAAGCTTTAAATGGGTACCAAAAATATTTAAATCTTGTGTTACTAACCCAACGGGTCCAACCGTTACCAATTCTCCACCTGTTCCCAATATTTGTGATGCAGGTGATACAAATTGTCCTCTGGATTGTTGATAGCGGGTGCTCCCGACATATGACCGGCAACCTCAAGCTTCTTACAAAATTTGTCGCAAAGTTTATCAGAACGGTCAGATTCGGGAATGATCACTTCGCTGCAATAATGGGCTATGGAGATTATGTAAATAGGAACATCGAGATAAGTCGTGTATACTATGTTGAAGGCCTTGGTCACAATCTATTCTCAGTGGGACAATTCTGTGACCGAGACTTAGAAGTAGCATTTCGGGAGAAAACTTGCTTCATCCGCGATCTTCAAGGAAATGATTTAATGAAAGGGAAACGGGGAACCAGTCTTTACACCATATCCTTTAAAGGCATGACAGCTTCCTCTCCCATATGCTTACTTTCCAAGGCCCATCCCACAAAGGCTTGGTTATGGCATAAAAGACTGTCTCATCTCAACTTCAAAACCATGACTGACCTTGCAAAGAATAAATTGGTTGACGGATTACCCAAATTCAGATATGCCAAAGATCATTTGTGTTCTGCATGTGAACAAGGAAAAGGTCACCGTGCTCACTTTCCTCCCAAAGCAGAACACAGCACAGACCATGTCCTACAGCTGCTTCATATGGATTTGTGTGGTCCAATGCGGGTTCAAACTATAAACGGGAAAAAGTATATTTTGGTAATAGTGGATGACTACTCTCGATGGACATGGGTCTACTTTCTTCGGACTAAAGATCAAGTTCCTTCAATGGTCATCACGTTTCTCACGAAGATTCAAGTTCAAGTCCGTAACACCGTCAGGATAATCAGGACAGACAACGGGACTGAATTTAAGAATCAAACCATTCGGGATTACACAGAGAAACATGGGATTGTTCATCAAACTTCAATTGCTCGCACTCCCGAACAGAATGGTGTAGTTGAAAGACGAAACCGTACACTTGTGGAAGCAGCAAGGACAATGTTGATCAATGCCCAATTACCAGACTACCTATGGGCTGAAGCTGTCAATACTGCCTGTTATACCCAGAACCGATGCATGATCAACAGACGTCACAACAAAACTCCATATGAGCTTATTCAAGGAAGAATTCCAAACATCAACTACTTTCATGTCTTTGGAGCACTGTGTTACCCGAAGAATGATAGAGATGATCTTGGTAAATTGAAGGCTAAAGCAGACATTGGGATATTCGTTGGATACTGTGAGAATTCTAAGGGGTATAGAATTTGGAACCGTCGGACCGGGGAAATTCAAGAGACTATACACTCAAATTTTGATGAACTCACTGAAATGGCTTCTGAGCAAAACAGCTTAGAACCCGAACATAACCATTTAAACTTCCCTGAATCTTCATCTGCACCCTTACCTTTTAATAGGAAGGATTTAAAAGATTTGTTTGCCCCAATGTTTGATGACATTCTCGTTCGTAGTGCTTCAGATGCTTCCACAAGTTCCGTTGCTCAACCCGAAACAAATCAAGCACCTGATCCCGCAACTTCTTCTACAGCAGTTGCTAACGATGCACCTCAACCTGAACCATCATCATCTATGGAACAAACACCTCCACCTGCAGTTGAAGATTCTTCCCCCACTTCTAACCAAGTTCTCACACCATCTGATTATGACGGGAACGCATTTTTCAATCCATTTGCTCCACCACCAACCATTCCTGAAACTGGAGAATCCTCATCAAGCAATATGGAACCGTCAAATCAGTATCATAACATTCTACATTACCCTTCCACACACAAATGGACAAGGGATCATCCCTTAGTAAACGTGATTGGAAATCCAGACAACCCAGTCATGACAAGACAAAAACTCCACACAGACGGTGAAACATGCATTTATGCACTCACCGTTTGTCAATCTGAGCCTAAAAACATCAAAGAAGCCCTAACATACGACAACTGGATTGAATCCATGCAAGAAGAGCTGGATCAATTCAAACGTTTGGAAGTTTGGGAACTAGTTGAAAGACCAGACGGGGTTTATGTCGTTGGATTGAAATGGATATGGAAGAACAAGCTAGATGCAGATGGTACCGTCATTCGTAACAAGTCCCGGTTGGTAGCAAAAGGGTATAGCCAAGAAGAGGAAATTGACTTCAAGGAATCGTTTGCTCCAGTAGCTAGGCTTGAGGCTGTGAGAATGTTTCTGGCATACGCGGCTCGCAAGAACATAACGGTTTATCAAATGGACGTGAAGACGGCATTCTTGAATGGACAACTTCGTGAAGAGGTTTATGTCTCACAACCAGAGGGCTTCGTAGATCCAGAACATCCGAATCACGTGTACAGGCTTAAGAAAGCCCTCTACGGCCTTAAACAAGCCCCGAGGGCCTGGTACGATAAACTATCTGCATTTCTACTTGCTAATCACTTCACTAAAGGAACTATTGACCCGACTCTGTTTATACAAAAACACGGGGAGGACATTCTCATCGTACAAATTTATGTGGATGACATCATTTTTGGGTCTACCCATAAAATGTATTCAAACGCTTTTGCAAAACTTATGAAACAAAACTTTGAGATGTCCATGATGGGTGAACTAAAATTTTTCTTAGGATTACAGGTTCACCAATCACCCCGTGGTATATTCCTTAGTCAGTCAAAATATGCACAAGAAATATTGAAAAAGCATGGCATGACCACTAGTGACACCTATAACACCCCTATGTCATCCTCATCCCCGAAGCTAGATGCTGACATAAATGGGACACCCATTGATCCTACCAAATACCATAGTATCATTAGTTCTCTCATGTATCTCACCGCTAGCAGACCGGATGTTGTATTTGCCACATACCTGTGCTCCCGATATCAGTCCAGACCAACAGAAAGACATTTATCTGCTGTTAAAAGAATCCTTAGATACATCAAGGGAACCATTAACTTGGGGATCTGGTATCCAAAGGATTCTGGTTTTGCACTAATAGCTTTTTCAGATGCGGATCATGCGGGATGTATAGATACAAGGAAGAGTACATCAGGAGGAGTTCAATTCCTAGGTGACAAACTGGTGTCTTGGCAGTCCAAGAAGCAAGATTGCACATCACTATCTTCAACAGAATCTGAATATGTAGCCATGTCTGCCTGCTGTGCTCAAGTCATCTGGATGCGATCACAACTGATGGATTATGGATTCATCTTCAACAAGATTCCCGTGTACTATGATTCCAAGAGCGCCATTGCCATTTCATGCAACACTGTGCAGCATTCCAAGTCCAAGCATATTGCTCTCAGATACCATTTCATCAAGGAGCATGTAGAAAAGGGTACAGTTGAGTTATATTTTGTGGGAACTGAACACCAACTGGCAGATCTGTTCACCAAAGCCTTGCCTCATGCAAGATTTGTGGATCTGGTCCACCGGATTGGTATGAGATGTTTGACTCCAGATGATTTGGAAAACTTTCTCAAAAATAATTAAAAGAGTCAAACATCAAAACTATTCTCAAAAAATATTTTTCATAAAAAAATAAAAAATAAAAATAAAAATAAAAATGCAAGTACAAACCCTTTACAACACTTTGTTCCATTTTATTACTGTTTTAAATTATTTTAGAACAAGTGTTGAGGGGGAGTCACAAAATTTTTCAAATTTTTTAAAATTTGTACTTGCACGGTTTCTGAAAATTGTTGCTTAACAAAGTTTTTGGTGATGAGATCACAAGATGGATAAGTAGTGTGCCTAGAATGATATGTTTGAGACTAAAATGTTAGTAAGATGGTGGGATAGGACTTAGTATACAAAGTTTAAACATCAGGGGACTGAATGTGTATATAATGCAAAAGATAATAAAAGAGATATACAAAGTCAAAATTTACTAACTACCGCAGTTATTATCCACTGACAAACACATTTACTCCACACCCACCATCATCAACGATCCTCATTAAATCTGCAAATCCGATAACGATCATTCAAATCTGTGAGTACTTTTATGATTAATAAGTCATTTAAACAAATGTTTTTGCTTTATATCATGATCCAACGGCTAGAATTATCGTAATTGCGAATTTAAGTTCTAGGGTTTACGCCTAATTAGGGAAATTCGTATTTGAGTGTTTTAGATGTGATTGCTTGTACGATTGAGCTTAAATATTGATTATGAACCACGTTTGCATGCTTAATTGTTCCCAGAAACATCAAATAGTCAAAATCATGTTTTAGGGTTTAAGCGTAAAATTTGGGAAAATCATATATGAGTGTTATGATGAGATTTAAGAGTTGAGATGTTGTTATTGTGTGTTGAATTGATAGATTCCATGCCTTGATTGAACCCAGAACCACCATAAGTGCGTTAATCAAAGTTTAGGGTTTAACATGAACGAACGACACTAGCAGGTTGAATTTCGATTATTTGTGGTCAAAAAGTGTTATAACTGGGAAAATGAACATAAAATCATCATAGAACTCATTTAAGATAATATGTGGTTGCAAAATTCAATATATGATGAATTTCGATAAAATCTGTGAAGTCTGTTCATCTTCAGTAGTTATCGGAAATTCTTGTATAAGAGTTTATCGAAAATTGCCAATAATTATCACAAATGCCATAATTATCGCAAATGCAATAATTATCGCAAATGCTTTAATTATCGCGAATGCTATAATTATCGCGAATGTTTTAATTATCGCGAATGCTTTATTTATCGCAAATGCCATAATTATCGTAAATGCCATAATTATCGCAAATGCTATAATTATCGCGAATGCTATAATTATCGCGAATTCTATAATTATCGATAATGCTATTATTATCGCAAATGCACTAATTATCGCAAATGCCATATTATCGCAAATGTGATTTTAATAGAAATTGATCAATGTCCTTAGATACTATCATATCTATCGAAATTGATCAAAATCTATAGAAACTGGTAATTTTTTGATTCAAAATGATAACTTCTGCAATCAAGCATGTAAAAACCAATCATAGCTACAAAAGGATCACATGTGTTGCATCAAGCTTTAACATCTGCTAACAATTATGTATCCTGCATATTTTTACTTAATTGATGTTTCAGAAATCTACCATGGCTGCACCTCAAAAACAACCACTTCCACCACTCACAAAAGCTGATGTTCTTCTAGAAGGGTATTCTTTAGAAATTGGGAGTAACAATGCAAGGGTTGTACTTGACAAGATCAAGTGTTCTGAACCAAGCTGCCAAATAGGTGTGGAAATTCTCAAGGAACACAAGTGCAGAGACATCCTTGACAGCTCTGATAACATTCCAGAATTGTATATACATCAATTTTGGAATACTCTCGAGCTAAACCATGATGACAAGTACCTTACATGCACTTTGGATAGAAAGAAGGTCAGAGTAACACCAGATCATCTTCGCAGAGCCTTAGGTCTTCCACAAGCACCAGAACCTGCCAACAGATTCTTCCCGACCCCATCTGAATCTGAAGTCATGAAGTTCCTTGAAGATATTGGTTATGATGTTCAACCTGATACACCATTAACCAAAATCTCAAAAGTCAATGCTAAATACATCCCACAACCGTGGAGAACTATCTTCTACATTGTGACTCGTTCAATATCAGGTAGAGATAGTGGCTATGAACACCCACGGTTACCACATCTTCAAGTCTTCTGGGGGTTCATGAATGAAGCAAAGATTGACTTTGCTGCTCTTATTTGGGAAGATATGACATTTCAAATGAGGAAAGCCTTCTTAAAGATCCCTTTTGTTCGATACACCAAATTGCTCATAAGTCTTCTACTTGACGACCACACAGACATTGATCGACGTCCTAACGATCGAGAAATGCATATGTACAAGATGGACAAGACTCTTAACAATGTCTACTTTCCCAAAGGGAGCACACACAGACAAGGAGCTAGACTGCCAGAATTTCTGATGACCAAAGCAGTAAGGCAAACACAAGCCTATCATGACTACGACAAAGCATACAATGAAGGTCGAGTGGGGCTATATAAATTAGTAGAAGGGTCAGGATCTACAAAGACCCGTTCTAAAGGCAGCAAGTCAAAAACTGGAAGTGCCTCAAGTGCTTCCAAACAACCCAAGCAGAAACATCCAAGAACACTCAAGAGAATAGTACCAAGCAAACCTAAGCCAAAAGCTGAACAAGTTGGGATTCGTGATGAAGAAACTGAGTCTTAAGCTACTGAATCAGAAGAAGAGGTGATTCTTACAATGACTGAGGAAGAGGCTGAATTTCAAACAAAGCTCAATATGGAATATGCACAGAAACAAAGTCTGAAGTCAGCTAAAGAAGATGAAGCCAGAAGGGCAGAAAGGATTCTTGAGAAACAGAGGGAGTATGAACTAAAGAAAGGAGCAGGAGCATCCGGAATAGTACAAGAAGCTACTCCGACCCACATTGATCCGGTTAATCAACCCGGAGGGTCTGGAGCAGCAACTGCCACAGTTCAGCCTGATACGGTTATTCAACCCGAGAAGGTTGAATCTTTTATTCCTCCTCAACCAAGCTCGGTTAATCAACCCGACTTGGAAGTTCACACATCAGAGGGAGAGAAAATAGTTTTCACAGAAGAAGATATCCCTGATGATATGTTTAGTGACAAGGAAAAAGAAAAACAAACTGATGAAGAAATGAAGGAAGGAGATCAGGAGGAACAACTTGATGATGACATTCCCTGGGATTCTGCAGATGAGGAAGACCTCATTAAAGATAAATCTATGATAGCTGCAAAGAAACTTGAAGAAGAACAAAAGGCAGCAGAAGAGAAGGAATTGGAAGAGCAAAGAGTGGTAGAGGAGAAAAAGAAAGCAGAAAAGGAGGCCGATAGCTACATTCTCACTCCACCACACCTTGCCATGGTTATTCATGAGCCTTAACAGGAACAACAAACAACGGCTCAATCACCTCCAGTTTCTTCACCCAAAGACAAAACCCCTCCCACCACACCACGTAGGACTCCACCACTTCCTCAATCACCACCTGCTGAATCTCCACCACATGTCTCATCTCCCAAGCCACAACCTTCTAAGGATACTACACCACCTGAACCCTCCAATCCAGCTCAATCTGAAGTACCTCAATCTAAATCATCTTCTTCATCATCATCTTCAAAATCCTCAAAGTCATCACAACCATCATCAAAAGGAAAAGCAACAATTGAAGAAACCATCAAGTCATCTATCAAAGGTAAGAATGTGAGAAGAATCGCCCAAGTAACCAAAGTCGAGGTTATCTCACCTGCTGGTAAGAAACTCAAGAAGGCTGTCCAACTCGCTCAAGCTAAGAAAATTAGACAAACGAGTGAACAATTGGCTAAGATGGAAACCTTAGTCAAGAATTTATCTCAACAAATGGCAGAAATGCAACAGACTAAGCAGAAGGTGGATGAGTTTCTGGCCTCTGATATCGATGCTACAATGAAAGCAAATACGAGGCATTACGTCAAGAAGTATCTTTCGGATTTTTAGGAAAATATTGAGGAACATGTTGACACTCAAATAAAAGAGAAGATCCAAGAGTATGCAATCAATCAGAAACATCTTCTTGAATACTCAGTTGAAGAGCTCCAAGAAGCCCTTATCACAAAACTGGTTGCACAACCCAGCATGTCCTACACTGAAATATCAATTCTTGAAGCCATCCGTGAAAATATGGAGTCTTGCAAAGCAGCAGCTGACAAGGGCAAGCGTAAACGTGACAATGATGATCAAGACCCAGACCCGGACACCACAACTAAAAGACAAAAGCCGGGAAGTGGGTTTGGGGTTCACATTTCTGAGCCCACAAGAACAACAACTTCTCCTCCACCTCAAAAGAATCCGGAATCTGGTCCGACGGCTACAGAGCATCATTATGAGCATTTTCACGACGCACATGTTGAATTTCAAACACAAGAGGATCAACCACCATCACCACAGCCGTCACCACCAAAGTCAAAACCCTCAACATCAAGGCCCTCACGCAGCAAGAAATCTTCAAAAGAACCGGCTGTCATTACATGGCTTGATGAATATGAAGATGAACAAGGAAATACATGGTTTGATCAATTTGTAAATGCTCAGATCCAAACAGACGAAGACTACAAAGTTGAAGATAGCTCGTTTACGGTCGCACAACAAATAAAAAGTTCTCTGAATGTCAAAAGAATGACCAAACGGGAGCTTCGAAGGATCAAGAATGATGCGTTCAATCTTCTAAAAGACAAATCTCACAGTGCTGCAGAATTAGAGTATCATCTTGAAAACATTGCTCGCGCAATGTCAAGTGAATTCGACTGGACTAATCCAGACGTATTCAGGGTTGGTGGTCGTGACAGCAAAAACCGTCCATACATCACAGATTGGACCAAACCACTGCCCGTGATACGCAAACATCATGCTTCAGAGATACCGTTCCAATTCTTCTTCAATAATGATCTTGAACTACTCAAACTCGGGGCAAAAGGGAAGACAAATTATGCTACCTCTATCACCTTCACACCAGCAGCAGATTACTCACAACCTGCAATAGAGGAAACTGCCATTCATCATCACCTATATGTCAAACAACTGGTAGACTATGACCGTGATGCTGAGTTGGGGATTTTTCACTGGTTCGAGAAAAGAAGAACATGGTACAAAAGCAAACTCATGGAGAAGTCTCGTGAACCAGTCTATAGTGACCTCAGGATTCTGGCTATAACAAGTGTGACGGGGGCAAAACGGTATGACTACGCCTACTTGTCCGAGATCACAGTCAGACGACACGATAAAAAGCTCTACATATTCTCTGAGGCGGATTTCCCTGATCTAAGTCTGAATGATATTGAAGACATGTACCTCAACAAGGTACAAGGAAAACTTACTCATCTCACACCCGAACTTCAATATGCATTCAGTACTGCAATCTGCCACTTCATCCGAAGAATTGTCATCAAAGAACGAGTGGAAGATATTCAACTGGGGGTAGAGAGTTATCAGAAGAAGTTGAATCTTGAACAGCCTCAGCTCTATCCTGATGACCTATCTTTTGAGACTCAATACAACATGAAGCATCGACCAACGCTTGGATTCGTCTACAAAAGTGAACTGACACAACTATGCTTCATGTAATTCCACGAAATCCACAAGTTCTGTGATGAAACTTTGAAGAATTTTTGAGACGGGTTGGTTAGTCGGATTCGGGATCAAGAATTGGGGATAACACACAGATGGAACAGTAGTCAGTTCAGACAAGTGAAGCAGTTTGTCTTAAAGATGGAAAGAAGATTGTTCCGTAGAGACCAGATGCGGAGACTGGAAACTTATGTTGGAGGACGTCCACCCTTCTCAATCAAGACATTCCAAAGGACGGATCCAACATTCACCACATTCAAAAAGGCGGCCTGATGTAAGAATTTGGTTTTAATATTCTCATAATTCTTATTCATTATTCTTACCTTATGATTGTGACATTATGGCTTGTGCACACATAACAGTGCACAACCCGTACCCTGAAGAAAGGACCCTGAGGTACGCTTCAGTGCCTCAATCCTGATAAAAGGAGCGAAAGCTTCTTACTTATGAGTGGAATTAAACCAGAATTTTTCCTAAGTTTTTCAAAATTCCGCTCATAAGGACAAGTATTCCCTCATTAAGGGGGAGTATTTGAAAAACTAATCTTTGTTCAGAAATACAAAAGTTCTTGAAATTCTTCCCTAAAACTCAAAAACAACATATTTTAATCATAAAGTTTTTTCAAAAACATCATGAGTATGCTATTTTTGAGGGGGAGAATAAGTAATGATTAAAATATGGTGTGTCTCATGCTGGTATCTCACAAATGCTCAAACTCATAATTAACCCTCGAATTGACGATAGCTAAAGTTAGTAGTCAAAAGGACATGTCCCGGACGGGTAATAATTTCAAGCCAGTTTATCTGGTGATGTAAGCGTGTCTCGCAAAGGATGTGTCTGAGTAGAATGTACCGATTTCGAGCGATTTTCCTTGAATGTGATCTGGACGGGTAATAATTTCAAGCTAGTTTACTAGTGATGTAAGCGTGTCTCGCGATGATCATGTTCATTGAAAATCAATCAATTCAAAAGTGCCAACTCTTCCCGGCATGTGCAAATTTCAAAGTAATTACATATGAGCACATGTTAAGGGGGAGTCTTTCTGAAAATCACAAAACTCTCAAAGTGTTAATAAAAATGTGTTTACAATCATCAACACTTTGAGAGATTTTCAAATGGTTTGGTTTATGGCATCATCATTAGGATAGTCATGAAGTTATAAGGTGACTAAGGTTTAGGAAAAACCATCCTATGATCCACCAGAGCCGGAGGGATCTACCCAAGGACAATCCCATAGTTTGAACTAGAAAGTCCTAGGTATGATACAAAAAAGGAGAAATGAAATGAAAGGAGAAAGAAGGGGTTGAAGAATGAAAAAGAAAAGCAAAGAAAATGGTGAAAAGAAATAGCCCTCTAGTTGTTCAACCTTAGGGCAGACACCGGGTTCAATACATAATCTACTGGTTGACTGAGCATCACCGGTATTGAAGAATAAAGACGTCATGAACCCAGTGACGCACTGTGGAAAAATAGAAGGGGGGTTGAATAGTTTTTACCGTTTTAAAGTTTTATTTACTTTGTTACTATATGTTAATTCAAAGGAAACAATCACAAATAAATAATCACACAATATAAACAAAAGATAAAAAGAGGAAAGATCAAACCACATGACACAGTTGTTTATAGTGGTTCGGCTACAAGAACTCTATTCCTTGCCCTACTCCACTCCCCGAGTTTCCTACTCGAGAGTTTATCTTTCACTAAGAAACAAACTCCTTTCCTAGGCGGAGAAAACCTTTACACGTCGCTTACTTCCTTTTCCGGTACTAAGCTAAACACCGGGTTCTTTCACAAGGTAGAACCAACCTGACGTCGCCTAATTACTTTACCGACACTAAGCTAGATGTCGAGTTCTTTACAAGGGTACAACTACTCCCTACACTCTTTGTACTTTAAGGACTAAAGTACTAACCACACTCACTGATTACAAATGATAGATATGATGTGTGAAACAAACTATAAGATCACACAGTAATGCAACTAAAGGATTACGGTTCTGTAGATCCTTGAATGCTTGATCTCCTTTCTACAAAATGGAAGATCAAAGTGAAATGCAACTATGAATGATGTTAGTAAGATATGTACTGAATGAATATATGTGTTTTAGCTATATGAGTGATGAGAGAGCCAAATGATCAGCTTCCTATTTATAGGCAAGCTGATCTTCAGCTCACGGATCCGGCGGATCCCTCAAAAGGGATCCGTCCCTTATAACACTTGGATCCGTGGGATGTGACAGCTATGTAATAGTTGTCTCTTACCATATCTTAGTTGTATCTTACCATATCATCCAAGATCTTCAAATGTCAACTATGTTGCTTGCATATCTAACCAAGATATATCAAAGATATTGTATGTGATGCATACAATGATGTCATGGCATAGTTTATGAATTAAAGTTTCCTTTTAAGGAAACAAGTTACTAAACTTGTAATTCTAAGTTAATATGTGAAGTGTAAAGTGTGTACTTAAGAGACTAAGCTAGTATTTATTATTTGCTAAAAGATATTCCTTATATTTGTCATTAACAAAACTAATGAAAGATCAAAGAATATAAATAACGTTTTTGGGACGCTATTTGTATTAACAATCTCCCCCTTTTTGTTGATGACAAAACATAAAGTATATTTTTGAGCAAGAGAATAAATATAGCATGAGTTCTTAAAAATATATATTAAGTTTGTTTATTGAAGAAAAGTTTTGTAAAAAATGTATGTACTGTGATAATTCACAGTTGATGCAAACTTAGTCCTTTCTCCCCCTTTTTGTCGAAACAAAAAGAGTAGCGAAGCGGAATGCGATTTTGAGAACTTTAAGAGCTCCCCCTTGTTTTATACTCCCCCTAAATGGAGTAATCAAGTAAATGATGCAAGAATCTACAAAACAAACGGTTAGTATATGAGATGCTTATGAGATGCTCCCCCTCGATGTATACTCCTCACTACTCGAGTACCAACGTATACTATTGAAGGGTATGATATGCTGCAAATGAAGTGTTAGTTATGAAAGTAGAATGCTTGTTAAGTGTTCTTCCAAACAAGCCTTTCAATATGTTTTGATTTTAAAAAGTCAAACTAAGTGTCTGATGTTAATTAGTACCTAAAGCAATCATATGCAAGATATAATGTATGCAATATAGGAATGTTAGTTCATAATGATAATGATAATATGCAATATGTTGATCACTCATAAGCATAAAAACATCACATTCATATAGATTGAAAATTTTGTGACAAAAGTCACAATAGTGAAATGATGTTACAACTAAGAAGACATCCAAAAAAAAAATAAAAAGGTCCTAAACAAACAACTAAAAGAAAAATCCAAACAACTAATCTAAAGAGCTCCTATTGAGAAGGATGAGAGATTGCGTTTAAACGTTCAAGAACATGGTTCAAGATGAACCTCATCTCGTTTTGAAGCTCATGGACCAAGATGTTGGTCCTTTGGGCCAAGTGAGCCGTTCTCTCACAATGTGCGCAATCATGAGTTGAGAAATCGGGCGGAAGACTAGGGTCCAAGTTTTGTGGTGGTGGTGGTGATGGTGGTTGGTTGTTGTTGTTGTTGGATGGTTGTTGTGGTGTTTGGAGGGAGTTCATAAGAATGTTTTGGATGTCCATTGCTTCATGAAGGCGATGGTCAACCATACCCGAGAGAGTGTAGAGACGATTGAGCTCTTCACTAATCTCTTCTTGGGTTTGAGGCATATTTCATCCACATTGCCTCGTCAATGGCAACGAGAGTGGATGTGGGTGATAGAGTTTGTGGTTGAGGTTGGGATGATTGGGCATCATGGTATAAAGGGCCATGGATATCCGGGTAAACCGGGTGAAAAAGCATGGGTTGTTGACCTTCAAAAGGTCATGGGTGGAAGATTGGGTAATTTTGGTGAAAGTTCTTCTAAGTCATCAAGATGTGGTGATGTAGGAGGAGTCCTAAATAATTCCAAGGGTTGGAGTTTAGGTGATTTTGGTGGTGATGGTGATCTAACAGTCTGTGATGGAGCCGGTGGTGGAGTAGTGGCTATTGGAGTAACGGTTGGTGGTGGTGTTTTTATAACAACATGTGATGGTGTTGGGGTGGAGAGTGTAAGGAAATTTTCACTAGCAATGGGTGATGATATATTGAGAGGAGAATTTTCCTCAGATGAGGAGTTTCCTAAGTTGATAAAACAACAAGGTTTGACACTGATGCGGGCTGTTCTTCTTGTAGTTCTAGATGTAGAAGAGTTGTGTGACTTGGTCATGGTGAAGTATGATAGCTAAGATGTACAGGAGAGGAAATGGTTGTGGTGTGAAGTGATGATCCTAAAGTGCTAATTTATAGACAGAAGGTTTGTGAGTCTGTGTGTTTGGATTTGATGTGAATCCAATAGAGAATGTGGGTTCTAAATGATTTGGAACAGAAAATTGTGCAGGTCATATCAATGAAGTCAATCCATTGAGCTTTGGTTGAGTAATATGTTTTGGATATGCAGTTAATACAAGAGGATAGTGGAAAATCTGATGATCTGATATGTCCACGGATTTGACGGATCCCTAAAAAGGGTTCCTTCTTTGTATTGGTTTGGTAACTCACACCTAAAGTTTTAAAAATTTAAATTTTGGTGGGAAATTTTGTTCCTAAGTTTCTAAGAATTCCTAAATGATTCTAAGATGAATTATGATTAGTACATGAATCCTAAATGATACTAAACACTAAGATTTAAGAATCGGGATGAGTCGAAAAAGTTTTAGAATTTTGCTGGGAAACCTGCGGATCCAAAGTGGATAAAAGGCGGAACCATTTTCTGGGATCCGCCAAATCCGCAGGTAGGCGGATGGCGGATCCAACGATAAGCCTTGGCAGAACCCTGTTTTGGGATCCGCGGGATCCGTAGGCCTAAAACTAAGAAAGTAAACAGAACATATGTCATATTTCGCGTTTTTCGACGAAAACCCGAAAATACACCTAGACCTTACTTAACATCTAATATGTATAGCAAAACAACTAAATATGATAACATTAACACATGATTGCACATAGTTTAATCCATACTTAGAAACTTACCGTTTTAGGTGTTATGCCAAACATAGGCAATCACCCGGAAAATTGATAACCATGATGGTTATCTACCTGCAAGTGTTAGTTATTACACATACACAATAAGTATTATCAGATAAATTCAAGACACATAGAAATTTAACAACACAATATCCAACATTGTTTAAAACCAAACACTCCATTAACTCAGCTTCTTCTTCAACTTCTTCATCCCCTTGTGTAATTTCATCATCCAACGCCCCAGATTCTTCACCATTCCTTTGATGTTTCGATACTCAGCGGATTCATGTGGAATTGGAGGAAGATGGCTCAAGTATTCGGGTGGAGGAATCCTAGAATTTGGCATACCATCATCTTCACTCATGGAAGATGATGAGGATGATGTTGGAACACGAGGACGTTTGCCCTTATCAACACTAACCCTAAAATCACTCAAAGGAACGAAGGTGTGTTCAATTTCATTGTAATCCGGAACAAAGCCTAGATGGTTTGGACGAGCGGGTGCAAAGGCTCTATAAAGTCGGGTTAAGAGCATACCATAAGGCATTGCAATCTTGCTTTGAACCGGAATGTCACACATTCGTTTGGCAACATAATAGGTAAGATTGAAGGGTTGACGAGTAGAGATGTTGTACATCATGTGACATAAACAAGCATTGATATGATCACGGTTTCCTATGGTGCACATCACATTTGCCCTTAACACATCCTCCATCTTCTTGAATTCGGGTCTTAGTTCATTAAGTTCCATTACGAATGGATCTCTAGCAACTTCACGACCACGATACATTCTTGTGGGGTTGTTCTTAGGAATGAAGAGATGGTCCCTAATCACTTCTTTTGATTGGAGAGGAGTGGCATATCGTGCCGTCCTATCGAGATTGGAGTCTAAGATTGTTAAGGACCATTTGTCCGAGTAAATACATGTACCTTGACTTGGAATTCCTAAGACCTCACCAAATTGATCAAGAGGGATGTTGACAAGATTTCCATTTAGAGTAAAATGAAGACTTAAGTAACCTTCATCACTCGAGGTAAGACCTACACTAGCATAGAACTCAAGTATGAACCTAGGAATGATTGGCTCGTCTATGTCTAAAAGAGAATCAAATTGAATTGCGGCTAATTGTTCCCTAAGTTGAGTGCCTTCATAAAATGATGCATCTACGGCTCTACCCTCATGAACATACTTTTTCTCTAAGACTTTGAAAATTTCTATTTGGGCATCGGTTAGACCCTTGGTTTTGTGGACTTTAGGTAAGTAGTTAACGGTTTTCTTGTGATCGTAGTTGGTTGCGGGAGGCATGATTTTCCTAAGTACAAAAAGTTACATAGTTTTAGTTAAAATGATCAAAGGAAGTGTAAAATTCCTAGTGTGTGCCTACATGGGGACAATGTGGAGGTGCGGTTATCTCGACTCTTTTGATGCAAGAAAAATTAGTTTATGCAAGTTTTGTTTACAAAATGGGAGATAACCCAAACACTCCTATTTCAATGTAACTACGGTTGAATGTACCCGAAAATACATATTAGTTATGTATTCCCTTTAGCATTCAAGAGACATTATGCAAGTGAAGTCTAAAAGATAACGTTTTTGCATTTGTATGAACAATGTAAGAAAAGATCATTTTACCTAGTCGTTAGAAGATTTTAGTGAAAAATTTTCATGGGGTTTTTGTTAAATTAAGACAATGTGCTATAAGATGCAATTCCTAACTAAGAAAAACATGTTTTTAAGTATAATGCAATAAATATGCTTCATGATTTTTCAAGAATTATGCATATACCCCAAGTTTGGTTTTGTGCATGAAATGGAAATCCTAGACGCAGATCAGGAGTATAAATGTGATAAGAATACTTACAGTGATGTTAGAAACACAAATTAGTGGAAGAAAATGGTCCAAAATATGATGGAGATTAAGTGTGTGTCGAGTTATAGTAAGGTGATATGTTTTGGAGTGAGGAATGAATAGTAGTTGTTCTTGTTTATTAAATAATAAACTGGACTTAGCATGTGGCGGATCCGGCGGATCCCAAACAAAGGATCCGTCTTTGTTGACGATTGGATCCGCGGATTCAGAACACATGTTTTGGTTTAGTGTCGTGTGTGGCTAAACTAATGTCTATACTAATGTTTCTCCTAATCACTAGGTTCCATTAATCCTAATCCAAGTCTAAGATATTTGAAAGGTTCACGTTTAAGTGGTTTAGTGAGGATATCGGCAATGTTGTCCTCTGAGGAAACTTTCTCAATTGATATGATTCCCTTCTGTACATTGTCGCGAAGGAAGTGATGGCGTATTTCAATATGTTTGGTTCTAGCGTGTTGGACTGGATTTTTGCTTAAATCGATAGCACCTTTGTTGTCGCAAAGAATGGGAATGTTGTTGAGTTCAATTCCATAGTCGACGAGAGCTTGTTTCATCCACAGTGCTTGTTGACACGCCTTTCCTGCAGACACATACTCTGCTTCTGTTGTTGAGATTGCGAGGGCAGTTTGTTTCTTAGCGAACCATGACGTGAGACAATATCCTACAAAAGTACAAATACCACTAGTACTTTTCCTATCAACATAGTCACCTGCATGATCTGAGTCGGTATACACTATGGTTTCTACACCCGTTCCTTTGGGATACCATAATCCTAAGTGTGTAGTACCTTTGATGTACTTAAATATTCTTTTAACGGCTTCAAGATGGGACGTTTTTGGATCTTCTTGAAAACGTGCACATAGACAAACACTAAACATAATGTCAGGCCTACTAGCCGTAAGATAGAGTAAACTACCAATCATTCCTCTATATTTAGTGCTATCTACGGATTCATTTTCTTCATCCCTAGTGAGTTTGGTTTCGGAGGACAAGGGTGTTCTCATGGGTTTTGAGTCTTCAAGACCAAACTTCTTAAGCATATCTTTGATATACTTTGATTGGTTGAAGAATATCCCATCTTCTAATTGTTTAATTTGGAGACCTAAGAAAAAGTTTAGTTCCCCCATCATACTCATTTCAAACTCGTCATGCATGATTTTTGAGAAATCCTCGCATAACTCTTGACAAGTTGAACCGAATATAATGTCATCCACATATATTTGGACTATAATAATATGTGATCCCTTTTTCTTGGTGAAGAGAGTATTATCTACTAGGCCCATGGTATACTTATGGTCAACTAGGAAAGTCTTAAGTCGATCATACCAAGCTTTTGGTGCTTGCTTAAGTCCGTATAAAGCTTTCTTAAGTTTGAAAACATAATTTGGTTTTTCAAAGTCGGCAAAGCCGGGAGGTTGTGCAACATATACTTCTTCATTAATAAGACCATTTAAGAAAGCACTTTTGACATCCATTTGAAATAACTTAAAATCATGTGCACATGCATATGCAAGTAATATCCTAATAGACTCAAGTCTAGCTACTGGTGCAAAGGTTTCATCGTAATCTATACCTTCTTGTTGATTGTAACCTTGAGCTACTAGCCTAGCTTTGTTTCTAGATATAATACCCTTTTCATCCATTTTATTTCTAAAGACCCATTTGGTACCTATTATGGTTTGGTTTTTAGGTGGAGGTACCAAAGTCCAAACATCATTTCTAATAAATTGATTAAGTTCTTCTTGCATAGCAATTACCCAAGATTCATCTTTTATTGCCTCTTCAATATTTTTAGGTTCAATGGTTGAAATAAAGCAAAAATAATTACTTTCATTTTGAGCTTTGGATCTTAATGTTCTTTCATTAAGTTTTCCTATGACGTTTTCTAATGGATGACTTTTAGTTTCTTTAATATTGACTATTTCTCCTTTTAACGGGTTCATTGTCATTTTCAATGTTTTCTATAGTATTAACCATTTGACTTTCAACTAAGTCATCATCTACCAAAGGTGATGTCTTAGAGGGAGGTGGACTTTCGTTGAATGTTACGTTCAATGATTCCTCGACTCTTGATGTTTCCTTGTTTAATACTATGTATGCTTTACTGTTTTGTGAGTATCCAAGAAAAACACCTTCATACGACTTTGGGTCGAACTTGGTGAGATAGTCTTTTGTGTTTAAAATGAAGCACTTGCTTCCAAAAACTCTAAAATATCCTAATGTAGGCCTTTTTTTTTTGATAAATTTCATAGGGAGTTTTATTTAAGAATTGTCTAATTAAAACTCTATTTAGGATATATGTGGAAGTATCTACAGCGTGACACCAAAACTTTTGTGGTATGTTTTGTTCATTTAACATTGTTCTACTCATTTCTTGAATTGTTCTATTTTTACGTTCTACTACACCATTAGATTGAGGTGTACGAGGAGCCGAGAAATTATGAGTTATTCCATTATTATCACAAAAATTTCCAAATTGAATTTCATTGTCAAATTCTCGACCATGGTCAGTTCTAATAGATACTATATTACTTCCTATTTGATTTTGAATTTTCTTGCTTAGAATTTCAAATTTATCAAATGCCTCATTTTTAGTTTTCAAAAACTTTGTCCATGTATATCTAGAGTAATCATCTACTATGACTAAAGTGTAAAAATTTCCTCCATAACTTTGTATAGCCGACGGGCCAAACAAATCCATATGTAATAATTCTAGGCATCTAGATGTAGATACCATGTTTTTAGCCTTATGGCTATTATGTACTTGTTTCCCAATTTTGCAAGCATCACAAAAGTGTTGGTCATATTTCAACTTGGGTAGGTTCCTAACGAGTTCTTTGGATGACAAAGATTGAATAAGCCTCATATTAGCATGACCTAAGCGTCGATGCCATAGAGTTGAGTTTTCGTCCAAGGAGGTAAGACATAACTTATCTTTAGGTGTTTTATCTAATTTCATAACATAGACATTATTCTTTAAAACACCTTTTCCTACGGTTATGCCATCTTTAAGTATTTTACTTCCATTTTCACTGAAAAGGACGTTATACTTTTTGCGGCATAATTGACTTATACTAAGTAGATTAAATCCTAAATTATCTACATGAGCAACATCATCAATAGATAGAGAGTCATGAGAGATTGTACCTTTTCCGATGATTTTACTTTTAAGCTTGCTACCGAATGTGACATTACCTCCGTCATACACTTGGTAGGTTGAGAAAAGATTTTTGTTTCCCGTCATGTGTCTTGAGCACCCACTATCTTTGATCCACTCATCAGGTTCAAGATCAACTTTCAAGCATACCTAAGTTCATAAAAGACTCAAGCATTTGGTCCCCAATATCTCATGGGTCCGTTTGGGTTAAACATGACATTATCATGGTTTATGTACTGAAAAGGTGGACAATTGTTCCACGGCATATAATTAGGACCATGAAAGTTTCTAGACATGTTTTGGTTCCAATTATTTTGATAAGTGTGTTGTGAATTAACTATACTCTTTGGAAAGGGGTGTTTGGGAAAACTCATCTGAGGTCTTTGTTGATCCGTTTTAACTCTATATTCATTTCTAGCTTGACCTCTTCCTAAAGATACTGCTGGTTTGTGTTTATTATTGGTTATGCTACTGTTAGGTTTCTTAGTAACTTTAACAAACTCGGAACGGTCGACTTTGTGAACCTTCTGTTCAACTTCTGTACCCGCGGATCCCTTGGATATACCTGGCGGATCCAAATTTTTGGATCCGTCGGATCCGTGGGTGTCCAACTTGGTTAAATCAGTTTTATTCACAGTCTGTTCCTTATAATCACTTAAGGTTCCTAGTTTCATAAAGCCTAGTCCTGTTTTATCATGAGGTAGCTTTTGCATTTTCATTATTTCATCTGCACAACTTATGTTTTTATCAAACCTTTTAAACTTTGAATTTTGTTTGATTAAATCTTCCTGTGTGGTTCTTAAGGTTTCTAGTTCAAGTTTTAGTTCTTGACAAGACACACATGTTTCTTTACTAACTTTACCTTTTTCAATTCTTATTGCTTTTCTTTAAGCCAATATATTTCATTTTCTAAAAGTGTTGTCTTTGTTTTCAAAAACTTGTTTTTGTTTATGATTTTTAAAGTGACATCACACAGTTTGTTATATTCTACTTCTAAGGTTTCATCATCTATAAAGGAGTATGAATCAGAATGTACCTCTTCTGTGTCATCGGCCATAAGTGCAATTTCGTTGTTCTTAGGCTCATCATCATCATCTCCTTCACTATCGCTCCAAGCTCCACTAACGAAGGCTCTTTGAGACTTGGTCTTTGGAGGCTTTGGACATTCTCCTATTAAGTGACTGGAGTCACCACACCTATAGCATTTCCTATCATCCTTACCTTTCTTATCGTCACGATCTTTCCGAGAGAATTTCTTTTCATCACGAGGTGGTTTTACAAACTTTCCTCGTCTCCTGAAGAATTTCTTGAAATCCCTCACGGCCATGGCATATTCTTCATCATCACTGTTTGAACAAGACTCATCATCACTTGACTCGACTTTGGCTTTCAAGGCAATAGACTTAATCTTCTCCTTTTTGCCTTTGACAATTTCCGAGTCTTTTTCCATAATCATTTCGTGAACTTTTAGGTTTCCTATGAGCTCATCCATTGTCATGCTTGAGAGATCTTTAGATTCTTCAATAGCTGTCACTTTTGCTCTCCATTTCGGATGGAGTGCTCTTAGAAATTTCCTGACAAAATTCTTGCTAGAAAAAGATTCGTCAAGTGCTTTAAGTGATGTAATAATAGTATTGAACTTAGCAAACGCACTATCAATGGTCTCATCTTCAGAGATAACAAATTGTTCGTATTGTTGAACAAGAAGATCAATTTTGTTATCTTTTACTTGTGAGTTCCCTTGATGTGTGATAATAAGAGATTGCCAAATATCTTTAGCCGTTTTACACATAAAAACTCTTTCATATTCTTTCTTAGGTAAGGCATTATAAAGCATCATTTTGGCTTCGTTATTTTTGGCAATTAGTTTCTTTTGCTCATCACTGTGACGAGTAAGAGAAGCTCCTTCATCCCGACCACCCGAAATATCATTACTAATAGGCTTGTAATCACCATCAACTATAATATACCATAGATCTATATCCTTTGACTTTACATAAGTCTCAAAGCGATTTTTCCAATAAATAAAACAATTTGGTTCAAATAGAGGTGGTCTCTGCATAGATTGCCCTTCTTTAAAGTTTTCAAAATCCATGGATCGTTTTAAGTTTTAAAATACAATATATTTTAAAGATCTTAAGTAACGTAGCTCCTGATGCCAATTGTGGAAAACTAGAAGGGGGGTTGAATAGTTTTTACCGTTTTAAAGTTTTATTTACTTTGTTACTATATGTTAATTCAAAGGAAACAATCACAAATAAATAATCACACAATATAAACAAAAGATAAAGAGAGGAAAGATCAAACCACACGACACAGTTGTTTATAGTGGTTCGGCTACAAGAACTCTATTCCTTGCCCTACTCCACTCCCCGAGTTTCCTACTCGAGAGTTTATCTTTCACTAAGAAACAAACTCCTTTCCTAGGCGGAGAAAACCTTTACACGTCGCTTACTTCCTTTTCCGGTACTAAGCTAAACACCGGGTTCTTTCACAAGGTAGAACCAACCTGACGTCGCCTAATTACTTTACCGACACTAAGCTAGATGTCGAGTTCTTTACAAGGGTACAACTACTCCCTACACTCTTTGTACTTTAAGGACTAAAGTACTAACCACACTCACTGATTACAAATGATAGATATGATGTGTGAAACAAACTATAAGATCACACAGTAATGCAACTAAAGGATTACGGTTCTGTAGATCCTTGAATGCTTGATCTCCTTTCTACAAAATGGAAGATCAAAGTGAAATGCAACTATGAATGATGTTAGTAAGATATGTACTGAATGAATATATGTGTTTTAGCTATATGAGTGATGAGAGAGCCAAATGATCAGCTTCCTATTTATAGGCAAGCTGATCTTCAGCTCACGGATCCGGCGGATCCCTCAAAAGGGATCTGTCCCTTATAACACTTGGATCCGTGGGATGTGACAGCTATGTAATAGTTGTCTCTTACCATATCTTAGTTGTATCTTACCATATCATCCAAGATCTTCAAATGTCAACTATGTTGCTTGCATATCTAACCAAGATATATCAAAGATATTGTATGTGATGCATACAATGATGTCATGGCATAGTTTATGAATTAAAGTTTCCTTTTAAGGAAACAAGTTACTAAACTTGTAATTCTAAGTTAATATGTGAAGTGTAAAGTGTGTACTTAAGAGACTAAGCTAGTATTTATTATTTGCTAAAAGATATTCCTTATATTTGTCATTAACAAAACTAATGAAAGATCAAAGAATATAAATAACGTTTTTGGGACGCTATTTGTATTAACATGGACCCAGTGACGCACTGCACTAAACCTTCTAAGCCACTCAGGTGTCTCTCAAAAGGCACTTGTTTCATTCTCACGGAGAACCCTTCATCATCTATTGACCACTCACTACGAGTGTGTTGATATTGAAAAGGAGGCACTCTGCTCCAAGCCTCCGACGACCAAACAAATGTGCACGAATCGAGTCTAGAGCCTTGAGATACATCAAAGATCTCTTAGGAACACTTAGTATTACACTGTTGTTCTACATCATGGGCAGCAGTTGTAAAATTAAGAAGAGTCCTTTGCAGATCTTAGCAATCTGCCAAGAACATTCATGAGAGAAGTCACACTTGTGATTATCAATGATTGAATGAAAATCCTGCCAAGGTCAACATCAAACAGCCCTGACAGCAGGTCACTTCGGTAACCCCTTGTGGGTTACGCTTAGTGGTTGCTCCAAACGGTCTACAGTCGTGGGGTGATCTCCAGCAACTCACTGAATCGTGGGTGCACTTCGGTGTGTCCGTGTAAGCCCTTTCGGGGGTATCCGGTTCAGAACGGCCTGGGAAAGGATTAGAGAAAGTCTTCACACTATGCTGTTGACGATCTCGAAGTCCAATCCTGTAAGTGCCGGTTGGTTCGTACTGATGATGCTGCTGCTGTTGATGCTGCTGAGGATCTGGAGTTCAACCATCAAGACTCCATCATGCTCATGTCCTAAAGATATGTTCTCTCAACGACTCAGAAATAACAAAAGTTCAGCAAATGATAAAGAAAAGTCAAAAGTTCAAGCATTACAACCTTTCTCAAGTTAAAGATTGAAAAGTAAGAACAATCTGAAGAAAGAACAAAAGTCAAAGACATATGGGCATGATGGACAAGACGAGAAGACGTTGGAGATTGGCAGAATAAGACAACACCATAACACATCAAATCAAGAACAAAGAACAAAGATTATCAAGACGTCTGAAGCCGAAGAAGCAAAGACGATGTCAAGCAACATTGATGACCAAGACTTAGGGGTAGATTGTTAGGAACATGTTTTTATTCATATTTCAAGTCTTGGCCATTTCCGATAACATGTTGCTTAAACTTAAGGGTTATAATTGTTTGTAATATGTGATCGGCCCATTAGTAGCCCATGGGCCGGCTAATGATAATTTAAATGTAAGAAAAGTCTAGAAGGTTACCCCATGTGCTTACCCTAGGTCGAACTCAATAAATAGAAGGCATGGGGTGCCTTATTTGTTGTTGGTTTTCATTTCTAGTGTCGAACCTTTGCTCCTATATCATATGAATGAAAAGCCTTCCATTTTCTCTTCATTTCTCATTTCTTATTTAGCTTATTAGCTTATTTATCTCTCATAGCTTATTATATCAAGTAGTAGTGTGTGTTTAAGCTTTCATACGTGTGTGTAGTTGAGATATTCACGACCTACAATCTCAGAGCCCATATTTGGAGCCTTCCTATAGGCTCATGTGAATATGTTCCACATCAATCAATCCGGCTGAGACATGTGGCAAAGTATAAATTATTCGTAGGGTTTGCCTATATATTAATACACACCTCGTTTATCAATTTCAGGCATGTCATCACTCCCGATCAATAATTTCTCTCTCCAAACACTTCTTTATTCATCCAATGACTTATTCTCACACCTAAGCCGGTTCGCAGTGTCAACCCCTACGCTCCGATTAACCCCAGCGTGTTTTCTTTCTTATTTCAGGACACCACAAGCTCTAGGAGTATCCAGATTAAGTCATTAGTAGGCTCTGATAAAAAATGTGCAATCCATTGTACAATCACATAACTCAAAAATCAAGGATTAAGTTCATTTAAAAATAAAAAATTGTATATTTGACATAATTTTGCACTATGCAAAAAAAGTTTATAAGGTTCCCGTGCACCCCCGGAACCCCTAGGTCCACCCGTTAATAATACAGATAGTAGATATTGTAGAATAGTATAAAGAAAACGGGTGTGTGTGTGACAAGAATTAAGATACAAAAATTTGTATAGTTAGTGTGGCAAAATGAGTTTAATGAGATAGTAACTTGTTGTGTTCATAATGTGTGATGTTGTGATCTTATTAGTTACATAAACATGTGCGTAAATGTTTGATAAAATTTTGTTTTTTAAAGAATATTCACCAAACATTTTATTATTTTGTTTTTGTTAAAAGGGTTTTAGCCTCCATTGAACTTAATTTAGAAATGATAATCAAACGTTACCGTACAAACAGCGTGGCCGTTTACCAACATTAGAAGACAACCATACATGTATGGCCATCAAAGTACCAGCTAACATACTAATGTTAAACTAACCAAAGAAACACTAGACAATCAAGACGTACAAACCATAGAACCAATGCAAAGAGACACGATTCCTCGGTACAAAGTTGCGACTCTTGACCTTTACAGAAGCTAAAAATCTGAACATTGTTTAAAGACCATTATCAATATTGTTTTTAGCCACTTTTAAATTCATAATTTTGGCTCGGTTAATCCTAACCAATATTATTCCAACATGTCTCTTTCATTTTCACTCAAAATGAAAAAGGAAATACAAAATACTTCATAAACTAAATAAGCGCTGGTCTTCACGCTCGTCTTCTTGCCCGGGTACCATAGTCGGGAGAAATTACCATTTCTTGGTCTTGTATACATAATATGATGCAAGTGTACATCAATTTTGTAATTCTCCAAAAACTTCGCGACCGTGCTAGAATTTTTACTATAGCTCACTTTCTATTTAGACGCCAAACGCTCATTCGACGGGGAACATCCAACTTTTCCTGTGCAATCAATATGTTGTTGAAAATACGGCATATATGAGTTAATTCTCGAACAATGCGTGTGAATAGTTTTTGGCTCATTCGGAACCGCGTACAAAATGTTTCTTCATCATACATTGAGTTGTCAACAAAGTAAGCCGCAACTAAACGATAATGAGCACCGTAACGATCGTTCGTGGGTTTTTTTGAAATGTAGAAGTGGAAGCATGATGAATATTGAATAAGCAAAGCGGAGTCTTTTAAAAACTTGAAGGTTAAACTATTAATCTCTTCATCTAGATCATCATAAAAAGAAATTATCGGAATTCATATTTTTTGAGTTGGTAAATAGTTGATAGAATGAAAAAGAGAAGTAGAAAAAAAATGGAGAAAAGAAGCGGGTTGTTTTATAAAGAAGAAAATGGGGTTCTAATTTATTTTTTTATTTATTTATTTATTTAATTTTTATTTTTATTTTATCACCCAACAGCTAGAAATGAATGGGGTGAGATGCAATTATTTTGGTCGGCTAGGCGACCAAATTTTGCGATTCAAAGGAGGGACGCAGTCGGGTTTGGTCAGGCTATGGGTGCGGGGTTAGGTGCTCGGTCGGTTGGGTCATAGCGGTCGCCATTAGCATTGGTCTAACCAAAAAATCCTCCTTCAGACGAATAGTTATGATTAGCAAACCATTATCGCCAACTAGTTGATAACCTCGTGTATTTATGTGTTAAATGGATATAACGAATGTTTGCAACTGCATGCAAATATTTTATAAGAGTATAAGCTAGTATTGAAAGATCAATATGAAGGAGTTAGAATACTAATCCAAATGTAAATAAATCTTCTACTAGAAGGGATGGTTTTGGCTAGGACAATGGAACTACGAAGGTTAATAATTTGGTTAATGAGGATAATGGAAGCGATGTGGATGAGGTGTATAATGAAACATCGAACTTTACGACATCTAATCCAGATGTTAATGAAGCTTCTACTAGTGGAACTGTAGTTGGGAATTTTAGTATGTGCAAACAATGGAAAGAGACCTAGAAGACCCGTATGAATCGATTCTCTTGGCCTTACTGAATATCAAACGGCTTATGCTAAAGCATTTGACATTAATCTTCGTGGTCAAATTAGATAGGTTGTTTATAGTAGTTGTTCATAAGTTTGACATAGTTATGTTTCGAAACACAAATGATGTGTTTGTTTTCGCATTTTTTATTAGCCTAAGATTTGAGATTCACACACACCTTTTGTAGTTAACTATGTTTTAGAGTAATAAATTTACGAGGGTTAACCCTTTAAAAAAAGAATACTAATTACCGAAGCATAGAAAACAAAGTTAAAAATAAAGACTAAGAAAAGCATGCATGAGGCTATGTGTGTAGTTCGATTATATTATTGTAAGGTTCTATGCAACTCCGGCCAATCTAAAGACCTTATCAGCTCAATAGAGATGAGGTCAACTAATTAGAATAACTTAAACTCGACTTGATTTATATAAAATAGGTTGCTTTGTATTCCGAAATTCATTACATCATATAACGTTTTCGGTATCTTCTCAACCATTTTATAGCAATTCTTCAACACTGCATATTATAAATGCTATAACATCTCAAAATCATATTCTTGGAACACATGTTTAGCAACTCATAGCTAAATGCTATAACATCTCAAAATCATATTCTTAGAACAACTCAAAGCTAAATGCTAATACCAACACCCTGTATATATGTATTTTTTTAGGAGCTCATCATGTTGTTTGTAGGGTTTCATTTGCAAATCTTGAGTAGACCATCTAGTTTCCTAAAGTACAACAAAGATGCATGGCTACTCACGTGTTCTAATTTTCAGTTTAAAATTTCTCATACTAGATTAGTTGTATGCAATCTTAATTTTGTTTAGTGACCATTAATCCTTTTAAAATTGCTCCTCTTTCATAGTTTGCTAAAGACGACTTCTGATGCTATATTTAAAGGGTTCCATTACCACATTTTCTCTCTGAAAAGAAGGCAATGGAAAAACTTGGGTTATCATTAACTAGGGCCTCAAACGAGGCGGACGAACACAAACAAAGCTTTGTTCATGTGTGTTCGTTTACTATTCATTGGACAAATAAACGAACATGATTGCTTAAAAGAACGAATTCTCTTGTCCATGTTCGTTTACTAAGAAAATAAGGTTGTTCATGTTCGTTTATCTTCGTTTATTATGCACTAAACGAATGTAAATGAACGGACATATATGAACATAAACTAATAAATATAGAATTTATAAAAATATACATAATATTGTGTCCTATAAGTGTTGTTTGGTTTAATTAAAGTAATTTAAAAAGTATATAATAAAACGATACGATATATGAACATAAGAAAATAAATAAAAGTTAACGAATGCATGATTGGATATTCACGTACATATATGAACGGAGAAGAATTTTGTTCGTGCTCATTCATTTAACTAAGCGAATGTAAAATTTTGTTAATGTCCGTTCATTTAATAAATAAACGAACTTAATTGGACTTTTTACTAAACGGATCATGAAATGTCCAAACTAAACGTTCAGTTCGTTTATATCCCCATCATTAACCACCTTTATTACATTTGAAACTCAAATTGGGCTCAATGAATTCAACATTTTAAACTCGAGCTTGATGTATAGTTCTTTTATCAAACTCAACTTGACTTGCTTTGTATACATATGACCCAAGATTACAGTTTGATTCGTATTAAAGACATTAACAATTGAAATGAGTAAAAAAAAAATCCCTTGAATTAACACTTTAATACGCAACTCGGTTCAAATAAGGAAATTTTCCCACACACCCATCAATTAATTTAAGTAATACCCGGTCCGGAAAAATTCACCCCAACTTGTGAGTTGTGATGTGACCCTCAAAGATCATAAAAGATGGAAAGCAAAGACGTCATACCTTGTTGTACAATTGCTACATTTGCAGGCTAGCTAGTTCATGTTCAATAAACCTATGCATGCACGTTTGGGTTACATCGTGCAAAAAGTAGCATTATGTAATGAAAAAAAAGGATTTTAACATCATAGCAAAAAGATTATTTCATAGGTGTACCTTTGCTAGATGATTGATCTATTTTGTATTTGATTTTCCAAGTTGCTCTCTTTGGGATGTTTGTATCTTTATGTATTAGGAAATAGGATGTGTGTTTGCCAACAAAGAAACATATAAAAAATTATTAACACCAGATTTTTACAACTAAATATAATCAAAGAAAGATATCAAAACATGTGTTAAAATGTTTGATAACAAAACAAATGACATTCATCTTAACATGCCAACATTAGAATGTTTAATATCAAAACATACCTACGTTAGAAGACAACCATGCATGTATGGCCATCTACAACACTAAACAAACAACATTAAACTAACCAACTAGTCTTCAACGCTCGTCTTCATGTTTCACTGCTAGCACAGCTTCTGCAAGGGAGGATAATCGATTGCATTTTTAGCATCTTCCACTGTTCGTGTGAAATTTACAGCAGGTTGTAACCACTGGTAAAAATATGACTTTACAATAAACTGTACTTATCCCTTTTTCCACGTAGAAATTTTTTTTATTATTTATTTCATGGTTATAACTATTATCTTATGTGACGTAGATCACTTCCTCGATAAACGTGCACGCAACCCAACCTTAACTGATTTAGTGTTTTAACTATCTAAACATCTTTGACCTAAAACTTTATGAAATCCCATTTACCACTTTACGTTATTTCGTTAACGTACGTTTAAAACTGAACGTTTCTTAACTGATAAGAGTTTTTATGAAACCCTAAACTACCATAACAACATGTGAAAATAACGAAATCCTAAAAATACTAAAATACAACTTATTTGAGTAATTTACAATTCACTAAAGCACAAAAACCCTAATTCCACTATAACTCCTGATAAAACCCTAATTTCACAAAACCATTATCTTATGTGACAAAATCACAAACCCTAAATAATATTTTTATAAAATATATATGTACAAGACTTTTAAACTAAAGTACAAGTACTTAATGCACAAGCATAAGAATATTAGTATAAATATCATTATAAACCTCAGTGTACTTATTTTAAAACCAATTGTCCAAGTATTCCCTATATTAACTTTAAAAATTGATTACTTAACATACTAGATATAGGTACAAGTCTTCAAACTTAGAGTACAAGTCCTTAATGCATAAAAACTAAATATTAATAAAAAGCTTATATAAACCTTAATAATAACTATTTTAAGAACATTTTTGTAATAATTTCCTGCATTAATTTTTAAAATAAATTTATTAATTTATAAAATAATTGTACAAACCCTTAAATCTATAGTACAACCCTCTAATGCACCAAAAACTTAAAAACCTATTTAATTACTTTAAAACCTTAATAAAAACTATATAAAAATTATATAAATTAAGGAATTGTTAAAATTACATTTTTCTTATTTTGTAAACCCTAGTACAACATCCCTAAGCCTATGGTACAACTTCCCAAAGCACCAAATGATTTTCCCTTTTATTTCTAGAATTCGATATATATAAATATATTTAGAAAACCCTAAAATTCATTACTAACTAATACCAAAGCCTTAGAAACCCTAACTAGAACCCTAACCCTAGAGTACCATATGACTAAGCATAGAGTACAATCTCCTTAAGCCCTAGTCGAACCAAACTCTTCCCATTTACACTAGCCTAGTCGAATTCAACTAGAAACAAACCAAATCCTATCATTTTCTTAAACCCTAAGTAAATATATGTCAAAACCATAGCCTTCCATATCCCCCCTCCTCTAGAAGCTTAAAACTTATATGGTTTTAAAGAAAACACATCATTACCTCCCATATAAGCCACGTCCAACCCTCCCCCTCTTCACAAATGGAACCAATAGTAATTTGACACATCACTAAGTCCCCTCCAACCTCAACATGATGACAAGAAACCCTAAATTCATTTCCTTATATATATATGGAACCATACATTTCCATTTCTTCCTCACAAACCCTTCGACATAGTCCGAACAGCCCACACACACCCAAATTCCTGTCTCCACAGCCCCTATACAAGTTTAAAAATATCCCAAGAAGCCAAGGAAGAAGGGAGGAGCTCTTGTATCATTTTTTCAAACCCATTTCGCCTAGAAAGTGTCTATTCGATCCATAATTAGTTAGGTATGTTCAAAACCTTTTTCATCATCTTACATAGGTCCTAATTAATCTTAAATTACAACCGTAATGATCTCTAATAATCGTGTAACATAAAAACTAAAAATATTTTCTTTTTCCTTTCTTTTTGTTTTGGTTCGAAAAAACACAAACACACCCTTAATATTTTTAGAAACAAGATAGACATAGCCTAAAGAGTTAATTACACAAATGGTCACCGTGGTTTGCTTGTTTTTTCACCTTTGGTCACCGTACTTATTTATTGATGGGCTGAGTCATCGTGGTTTGATTTTGTTACAGGCCCAGTCCAAATTCGAATAAAATGACCAAAAAGCCCTTGCCTCTTCTTTTCCTTTAACTGCCCGTTAACTAGCATTGCAAGGTTAGTCCTTTTCCGTTAAATATTTTTTTTTCTAAATTTTTTTTTAGAAAAATATTTTTTTTAAAAAAAAAAATTTTCTAAAATAATTTTTTCAAAATAATTTTTTCAAAAAATTATTTTTTTACGAAAAGTTATTGTTTTTCGAAATAATTTTTTCGAAAATTTTTTTTATTCTAAAAATTATTTTTTTAAAAAAATTATTTTTTTTCAAAAAATTGTTTTTTTTCGCAAAATTATTTTTTTTCGAAAAATTATTTTTTTGCGAAAAATTAGTTTTTTTCGAAATAATTTTTTCAAAATTTTTTTTTATCTAAATTATTTTTTAAAAAATTATTTTTTCCAAAAAATTATATTTTTCGCAAAATTATTTTTTTGAAAAATTATTTTTTGCGAAAAATTAGTTTTTTTGAAATTAATTTTTCGAAAAAAAATTAATTAATTTTCGAAAAAAATAATTTAGAAAAAAAATATTTTTCGAAAAAATTATTTGAAAAAAAAATCGAAAAAAAAATAATTCAAAAAAAATATTTTTCTAAAGAAAAATACGGGCGAAAACGTGTAAATACGGACGAAAATGTGTAAATACGGACGAAAACGTGTAAATACGGACGAAAACGAGTAAATGCGGATGAAAACGTGTAAATGCGGACGAAAACGAGTAAATACAGACGAAAACGTGTAAATACGGACGAAAACGAGTAAATACGGACGAAAACGTTTAAATACGGACGAAAACGAGTAAATACGGACGAAAACGTTTAAATACGGACGAAAACGTGTAAATACGGACGAAAACGAGTAAATACGGACGAAAACGTGTAAATGCGGACGAAAACGTGTAAATACGGACGAAAACATGTAAATACGGACGAAAACGTGTAAATACGGACGAAAACGAGTAAATACAGACGAAAACGTTTAAATACGGACGAAAACGTGTAAATACGGACGAAAACGAGTAAATACGGACGAAAACGTGTAAATGCGGACGAAAACGTGTAAATACGGACGAAAACGTTTAAATACGGACGAAAACATGTAAATACGGACGAAAACGTGTAAATACGGACGAAAACGTGTAAATACGGACGAAAACGAGTAAATACGGACGAAAACGTGTAAATACGGACGAAAACGAGTAAATGCGGATGAAAACGTGTAAATGCGGACGAAAACGAGTAAATACAGACGAAAACGTGTAAATACGGACGAAAACGTGTAAATACGGACGAAAACGAGTAAATGCGGATGAAAACGTGTAAATGCGGACGAAAACGAGTAAATTCAGACGAAAACGTGTAAATACGGACGAAAACGAGTAAATACGGACGAAAACGTTTAAATACGGACGAAAACGTGTAAATACGGACGAAAACGAGTAAATACGGACGAAAACGTGTAAATGCGGACGAAAACGTGTAAATACGGACGAAAAAGTTTAAATACGGACGAAAACATGTAAATACGGACGAAAACGTGTAAATACGGACGAAAACGAGTAAATACGGACGAAAACGTGTAAAGGACTAACAACCGTTAGTCTAAAGGACTAACTGTGAAACAATTGACAAACCATAGTTGTCTAAAGGACTAACTGTAAAAAGAAAAAGAATATCACAAGGGCTTTTTAGTCATTTTCTTCGAAATTGGACTGAACCGGTAATAAATGTAAACCACAGTGACTGAACGGTCAAGAAAAAACCACGTGGACTGAAAGTGCAATTTTGGCCAAACCACAGTGACCATTTATGTAATTAACTCTAGCCTAAATATGCTTAAAATACTCCTAACATACCCTAGAACCTAAGTTAGAAACCCTAATTTTTCCTTTTTCTTTTTCTTTTTCAGTCGAACAAACAAACACACTCTTAAATTAATTTGTAAACCTAAAAATACCTAAAACCATTTAGAAGTCTCTTAAACATGTTGTAAATACTAAATATAATCTAAGTTCCCTAGTTCGTAAGATTAAAAATCAAAAACCAAAGATTTTTCCCTCTTTTTGTTGCTGTCGAGGATCACAATTAAAATTCGACCCCTAAACGAGTCTTAAAAATTATAGATTTTTGCTAGAACAAAGCTCTATCAGCTGTCTAAATGTAGGAAAAAGAACAAAGTCATTTGGTTAAGATTTCATCAAGATTCGACCCTTTCTTTTTGGGTGTTTTTCTGCCCACAGAAACGAACAAACACACCCTTGAAAATTTTATTTTGAGCTCATGAGCTCGAATCATGGGCTGAAACTTTGTAAAAACTAAGTTTATCAACTGATAATAAAGTATACAAAAGAGTCGTAAAAAGTTTTGCTCTTTTTCTAAAGATATAGCGCGTTTTTAAGAAATAAGGACGTCGTGTGTAACGCGACGGGAGTCTCAGGGGTATTTTCTGTCAAAACTCTAACTAAAATTTTAAAATGGACTTAATATGCAGTCGACATGAACCTCAAGGGTGAAAAGTGTCATTTTTGAAACTATAGGGGTAAAAACAGTCATTTAACCAAAGTTAAGGGGTAAAAATTGTAATTTTGTGAAAGTTGAGGGGTAAAACTTGTTATTTTGCAAAAAGTTCAAGAGTAAAAGTTGTCAACATATGAAACTATAAGGGCTAAAGTGTAACTTTTTCTATAATAATAATTATTATTAAATAATTAATATTATTGTTATTATTATTATTATTATTATTATTATTATTATTATTATTATTATTATTATTATTATTATTATTATTATTATTATTATTATTTTTATTATTATTATTATTATTATTATTATTATTATTTAAGAAAAATATGTTTTCTTTGATAACGAACGAACGAAGTATCTATTTAACGAACGAACGAAACGAAAACCTACAGATAAGAAATAAGATAAAATCTTATAACTTTTGAAGAGACTTCATGTTGTCTCAAATTTAACATTTACCGAAAATGTTACGAAACGGATAATGAAAAACTTATATAATCAGAAACAGTTACTGAAAACTTGACATACCAACCCAGGTTGCGTGCCGGAGACGTTTATCAACTTTGTTGAACTTTGTTGTCCATCCAGACTGTCCAGGTGAGTTCGTAGTCCCACTTTTTACTTTTTATACGTTTTCTAAACCCGTGGGGAGATACATGCTAATAAACCGAACACAAGTATTTTCCTGATTGTTATTGCACTAAGCTAACGTTTACCTATCTAAATTTATATTATTTATTGAAAGGCCTCTTATCATGCATCATTAGTCACCTGCTGGGTGAGCGCGAATATTGTGGATAGATCTATTGGCCTGACGCCCCATTTATACTAACCAGATGGATATCTTTATGGTAGCTGGTTAGGCAAATGCACTATATTTGAGACCTTAACCTGGGGGTAAACCACTAATCATTTAATTATGTTGGTGAGACTAAAACGTGTTAACGCTTGATGTCATGAGGTTTAGTGCAATATTTCCGAACTATGCTATAACTGATTTCTCTTATTTTGGCTTGTGTTCAAAACTGATTTATAACTTTAAACGCTATGGATTCACTCAACCTTTGTGTTGACTTTTTAAGCATGTTTATCTCAGGTATCTAGAAGTATGACTAGTGGCACGGAGTGGCGGTGGACTTTCTTTTTATAATAAAGGGGTGTCCACTTTGCTATCATTCAAAAGAATAACGTAACTTTTATAACGTATTTCGAAAACTCCCTCTGGGACCTTGATGCGTGCGATGTGTCGTTGCGGTTTAGCAATATTAATGCCTACTCAAGTTTTAAATTTATATTTAGCCGACTTATCAATAACACACACACTTAACGAGCAGTGTACCCGGTCAGTATGAATATAATGGTAAGTAGAGTGTCGATCACTAAGAGTGGAACGTATTATCTAGTTATTCTAATCAGTATTTTAATATTCTAAGTTAGCTATACAACCTAATCTAACGCAAGGGGGGTCAGCCTGAGAGACTGGCACGATTTGGTTGCAATTAAATAATAAACTAAACCAATAGGCACGAATCAGCGAATAGCACACACGTACACAGATAAATACTTGAGACAATAAGAAGATCTGTCCTGATGATTAAGTAGATTGTCACATGTTTTATTGATAGTTTTATATGAAGTGTATGTAGTTAACCCTTTCTCGTTGGCCCTATTCTTATCGGCGAGTAAACCCTTAATGATTACTTATGTCTAAAAGTTATTCCTAAGTGATCAATTTAGTAACAACCATGGGAGCCACATTCTCTTCCGTAGTCAAATGCGTAGGCCACTAATAAACACAGAGGTTATCAATGCACTAATAAGTAGTAACCAAAGACATCAACATATAAACTTTAATTGATGGGAAAGCAGTTTTAAGGGAGTGCAATCTTTCCGTTGTCACATTACACAAGCCATCAATCCTGATGAATTAAAGTTTACTAACACAATAAAACAAAACTACTTAATGAATTAAACACATGCAGCACCTTCTTACAGCTCTTGTATCTTCGTTCGGGTGTGTCTTGTGCTGCCAATTCGTCTGAATTCGGCCTTAGGTTTCTCTGGTCTTCGTACCTCGTATAATATATGTGCTACGAAATTCGTCTGGTCTTGGGGTATTTATAGTTTCTGTCTGAGGGTAAGATGCGGCGCATCTAGTAAGTAGATGCGGCGCATTGACTTAACTTCGCGTGGGGTCCAAGATTAATATATTCAGGAATATTCGTACACCGCCAGAAGATGCGGCGTAACTCCATAAATAGATGCGGCGCATGTCCTCTTGTATCTTGGATCGTATCTGGTGAAATCTTGATAGTGATGCGTCGTATGTAATAAGTAAGATGCGGCGCATCTGGAGCAAATTTGTCTTGATCTTGTACATTTCAGTAGACTCTTAACTTCTTGCATGTTTTGCTCCATAATTAGTCTAAAATCGCCAAGTTTCACCAAATGCTTGTTTTTACCTGAGAATTACAAAAGTAAATGATTAAGTATCAATCCTCATACATAATATAATAAAACAAGTCAAATTATTAGGATAAATGATAGTAATAAAATGTACTTATTTGAGTTCATCAAATATCCCCCCACTTGAACTTTACTTGTCCCCAAGTAAACCTTAGAATTAATCTTATAAAAATGTATCCTAAAAGATATTAGGATTTATTTTTATATTTAAGCATGTATTCATTTTTGTCATAATCACACAACCAAACACTTAACGAATTAGAAGTAAAATAAAATAATTCGATAAAAGCAAATCTAATCGTTTAACTGTCCAGTCGCGACGAATATTCTATCATAAGCTTGGCAAGTATACACATCTCCCCCACTAAAGTCAAGGAATAACAAGTCTAAAGCGGTAAAAAGGGTTTTGAGGCTTAAGGGTTAATTATTCTCCTTAATCTCTATCGATCTCAAATTCCAGAAAAGGCGAAAAAATCACAAATACATGATCGAATCCACGAACACGATACTTGCAATTGCTCAAATCCTTAACTCGAATAGGCTAAAGATAGGTCCAAACTTTACCAATAATATTATATCAAAAAGGGCGACAAAATCATAAATACATAGCCGAATCCACGACTACGATACTTAAGATTGCTCAAATCCCTAATCTCAATAAATCAAAGGTTTTGTTGGATAAAGAATAATACAGGGTATGGATAATATTTAGGATATAAATTGGTGTAAAATGAAAAATAAACAAAACAAATAAATTAAAATCCTAAGTGTGGTTAATCACTATCCCAACCATCCCATGAATAAGACTCATATCATAGAATAACTCACGCTTTAACACTTGAAACACACGCTTTAGGTAGACACGAATTATATTCAACAAGATCTCAGTCAAAGAATAAACCTTAGTTGGTGTTCCCATATCTGCCAACTCCCATTCAATCCATAGATATAATATACAACAACTAGTGGTGATATCGACCACTTAATACAAAACTTTACATAAGTTGGTTAAAACAAACATCCAACTCCTTTTTTTTTTTTTTTTTTTTTCTTTTTCTTTTCTATTTTTTCGATTTTTTTTTTTTTTTTTTTTTTTTTTTTTTTTTTTTTTTTTTTTTTTTTTAACATAAACAAAGATGTGTAAAATTTCACCACATCACTATAATGATAATTCTGGATAATTTTTCCATACTTTTCATGACTTCAGAAATAACGGTAATAGTGAAAGTAGTAAACACACGAAAAAGAAACTCAAAGATATACAATATTTACTTTCACTCCAATTGCATTGTGCAATTTCCGGACCTAACCATAGATAATGAATTACGCACGCGGACACAGGTAATGTAAGGAAACACACTTTGCCTAAAGCAATTAACCAACCACGGATTTTAATCTACAGGGTAGGCTAAGGTGTAAGGGTGTAACGAAACATTTTAACAAAGGTGTAAGAAACGAAAGGAATGGCTCTGAGTGTTTTTCTAGGGGTATCTTACTCTAAAAGTGAGAGTAACAAAAGGGTTTATACGGGGGTTAACTAACCAGTGTAGTTAGCTAATAACACATAACATATAAAGGCTATTTGGGTGTAATCCTAGAAATTTACCAATTTAGACAAGTCATTCCAATTATATAAATAATACTTATTATGGTGGTCTCGAATAGTATACAAGCCAAGTTCTAAAGTTTACAAGTCACCGGCACACTCATAGATTTGTGAATTTTGAAAAAAATCACAATTTTTGAAAATAACGTCATGTGTGCAGCAATGCAACTTAGACTTTAAACAAAAACATGCTAAAAATTTTAAATTTTGATATATTAAGCACATTTTAAGCATATTTTGAAAAGTTTAGGACAAGTAAGTGTTAAGTGTTCTAATTCTCCAATCCCCCCACTTAAGTTAAACAACGTCCTCGTTGTTTGTATCAAAGGTTAAAAACTGGAAAATAAAAGAATTAGAACAGAAAAACTCCCCTGAGATTTGCTCGGTATGATCCTCCATTTGTATAAGAGCAAAAATCATCTTTCTTGTGGATGAGAACGTTTAAGCTTCATAATAGATGTATCCACAGGAAATGCAGGAATCTATAATACCACCAAGGCTTTAAAACACCTAAGTTAAGAAAGGTTCAAACTTACATAATACATTAGTAGTTAGTAAAAATAAAACTTAAAAATTAAAAATGAAAATCATCAGGTCAGTCGATGCGCCGTATCTTATGGAAGAAGATACGCCGTATCGAGCCTGGAATAAATACGGATCAGAATAGAAGATGCGCCGCATCCTTAACCAGGGATGCACCGCATTAAAATAAACTGATAAAAAGTTTTAAAGTTAAAATATAAATATGCGGAAAAATAAAGATATGACCATTGCAGGAGATGCGTCGCATCTCAGGATTGAGATGCGCCGTATCCTCTGCGGCCTGACTGACTCGACACAAAAATAGAATAATAAAAATTTCTCCGGGTTGTCTCCCGGCCAGCACTTGTCTTTATTCCAGAGTCTTCAAGTTAGTCTCACGTTCAGCTCTTCAATATGTCCTTGTCACGGTCCATCCTTCTTCCTTCATCCGAAAGATGTTCCCGTATAGCTTTGCGACGTTTTCTTCCGTACGACTTAGTCTAGTATAACTCTTGGTCTTCGTCGCCACATATTCCTCATCTGGTCCCAAAGAGTATTTGATGATTTTAAATTTTTCAGAAATAATCATGGGTGGCTCATTATAAGGGATCCCAAGTAGCTGACACTTTCTTTTGGTGAATTCTTCCTCGTCTTTATCAACAAACTTAAAATAAGGATCCTTAATCAAATAGTCATCAAGTTCATCAATTAATGACTTATTGTTATCATCATCTTGAATTGCCTCCCACTCTCTTTCCAATTCCCATTGTAACCGTCGACTAAGCTTCGTGAAATCATCAAATTGTTCATGCACCCATTCCCAGAAAGTAGTAGTCGATGTTCCCTTTAGCTCTTTCAAGTATTCGATTCTACCCTTTTCCTGCAAAGCCTCCGCTTTTTGAGGGCAGTCTTCAACATTATCATACCACTCATAGTCTTCAAAGGTTACATCTTTTCCAACCCGTTTCATCCCAATTATACTTCCCCCATTACAGGTTCCGTCACTCTTATAATCACAGGTCGGCCAAACACTACTCCCATCCTTGAAAACGAAAGGTGTACAGGTGTGATTAATGTGCTAAAATTCCCATGGTTTATCACAAACCCATGGTATTTGGTCATTTCATTCGTAGTACCAGGTGTTTTTGAAATCATCATAAGTCTTGAATCCTGGTAGATCTCCAGTTAGCACATCATCGTCGACTCGAAGAAGGTAGTTAAATTCCTTGAATTGCTTGCACAAGGGTGTCTCATAATCGAACACATCAATGTCAATTCTGAATAATTCTTCAATGCCCTCATTGACTGTTGAATCATGAAGTGACGACCCATAGTCGCTCTCTACTTCTTCGTCTTCACCTCTCATCCAATATACCCATAATGCATCCTTAGTAGCTCGATCCATACTCTTATGGTTATTGAACTTACTAGCCAACCACTCTGAAAAATCAACATTGTTAGGATCATGGTCAACGTCAAAGCAAGCTTTTCCAATCATTTTCCTCCTTATCTCCATGAACTCGTTAAATTGCTCCCTAAAACTCCGTGTCAACCATGAAGTCATAATCCGCTTGACTTCATTCGCAGGGGCAAATTTCGGACTACCATATTTAAGTTCAAGCCAATCATTGAGGGAGAGGTCCATCAATCTTACCAACCTGCCATGAAATAGTAACTCCGCCACAGCATAAATTCTTTCATCGTCCAGATAGTTCTCATTTAATCCCCAGTACTGTTCGGAATAAGGCATGTAAGAGATTTGGGTATTGCCTCCACCAGAGCTTTTGTTGCTTGAGTCCATGTATGCAAGATAGAATTTCCCATCATCTTCTTCGATAGTAGTCCAAGTCAATCCTTTGGATTCAATGATAGGCCATAAGAGCAACAATTCATCTTCAGTGTACCTCACAAATACATCATAAGAGAATACCCCTTTGTCAATGTTGCATAAACGCATGAATTCCTTAAAAGTAGCTTCAAGAGGGGTCTCCCAAGAGAATAAATCCGTATCAATCTCGAGTACATTGAAGCTGACATTATCATAAACTTCCATGGATGAGTTCGAAAGCAAGAGTTCCATAGCAAGATATCCGTTCTTCGACATATCTTCCATAGCAAAATCTGTCATCACAAGTAAAATCATCAGTAGGATTTGTTCCTTATAAAAGAAATTAATGAATTCAGAAACGGATATAAGAATACAAATAGCTGATATCTGCAGACGATGCGCCGTATCCAAAAAGTTGGATACGCCGTATCTTATAATCGTTAAAATTAAATCAGACATTTTTCAGAAAATAGATACGCCGCTTAGAAATTAGAATGCGCCGTATCTGTTTTAATTATCAAAAATCGATATTTATTTAAAATTAAATGCGTCGTATTAACAAAAGTTAATGCGCCGTATTTTCGTTACGTTTCAAAATATAAGATTTTTGATTCAGAGAATGCGCCGTATCGATACAAATCGATACGCCGTATCTGTTTAATAATTCGAAAACTATTTTTAATTAAAATAATAGATACGCCGTATCTGCTAAGGCAGATGCGTCATATGGCGTTAACGTTTAGAAAAAATTTTTATCAAAAACAGATACGCCGTATCTTGGGGAAAGATGCGTCGTATCGAATTAATTAAACGCGTTGTATTTTGTAAAAATTAAACGCAATACGCCGTATCTGAGAGATCAGATGCGCCGTATCGTTCGATTTAGCTCAGAACAACGATAGCAGAATACAAAAAAAATACGAAAAATAAAAACAAATAAAAACACAAACGAAAATAAACACAAAGAAAACAAATAACACACAAAAAAGAAAATATGCAAAATAATACAATGAATGCAAATTAACCTAATACACAACAGAATTAGCGGTTAGATTAAAAACTTAAAAACCTAATTAAAATACTAATCAAATTAACAGATAATAACAATTCATTCCCCGGCAACGACGCCAAAAACTTGATGCGTGCGATGTGTCGTTGCGGTTTAGCAGTATTAATGCCTACTCAAGTTTTAAATTTATATTTAGCCGACTTATCAATAACACACACACTTAACGAGCAGTGTACCCGGTCAGTATGAATATAATGGTAAGTAGAGTGTCGATCACTAAGAGTGGAACGTATTATCTAGTTATTCTAATCAGTATTTTAATATTCTAAGTTAGCTATACAACCTAATCTAACGCAAGGGGGTCAGCCTGAGAGACTGGCACGATTTGGTTGCAATTAAATAATAAACTAAACCAATAGGCACGAATCAGCGAATAGCACACACGTACACAGATAAATACTTGAGACAATAAGAAGATCTGTCCTGATGATTAAGTAGATTGTCACTTGTTTTATTGATAGTTTTATATGAAGTGTATGTAGTTAACCCTTTCTCGTTGGCCCTATTCTTATCGGCGAGTAAACTCTTAATGATTACTTATGTCTAAAAGTTATTCCTAAGTGATCAATTTAGTAACAACCGTGGGAGCCACATTCTCTTCCGTAGTCAAATGCGCAGGCCACTAATAAACACAGAGGTTATCAATGCACTAATAAGTAGTAACCAAAGACATCAACATATAAACTTTAATTGATGGGAAAGCAGTTTTAAGGGAGTGCAATCTTTCCGTTGTCACATTACACAAGCCATCAATCCTGATGAATTAAAGTTTACTAACACAATAAAACAAAACTACTTAATGAATTAAACACATGCAGCACCTTCTTACAGCTCTTGTATCTTCGTTCGGGTGTGTCTTGTGCTGCCTATTCGTCTGAATTCGGCCTTAGGTTTCTCTGGTCTTCGTACCTCGTATAATATATGTGCTACGAAATTCGTCTGGTCTTGGGGTATTTATAGTTTCTGTCTGAGGGTAAGATGCGGCGCATCTAGTAAGTAGATGCGGCGTATTGACTTAACTTCGCGTGGGGTCCAAGATTAATATATTCAGGAATATTCGTACACCGCCAGAAGATGCGGCGTAACTCCATAAATAGATGCGGCGCATGTCCTCTTGTATCTTGGATCGTATCTGGTGAAATCTTGATAGTGATGCGCCGTATGTAATAAGTAAGATGCGGCGCATCTGGAGCAAATTTGTCTTGATCTTGTACATTTCAGTAGACTCTTAACTTCTTGCATGTTTTGCTCTATAATTAGTCTAAAATCGCCAAGTTTCACCAAATGCTTGTTTTTACCTGAGAATTACAAAAGTAAACGATTAAGTATCAATCCTCATACATAATATAATAAAACAAGTCAAATTATTAGAATAAATGATAGTAATAAAATGTACTTATTTGAGTTCATCAGACCTATCTTATGTACTCTGATTTAAATAAATGAATGATAACAATTTTATTTAAAATGTCTATTTTCGAGTCGTTTTCTATTCTCATAACTGTGATACTTGAAGTAGCACCCCAAACCTATATTCCGCTGCATGTATCGAAAACGGGGGTGTTACAGAGTGGTATCAGAGCTCATGGTTATAGAGAACCAAATGTTTTCAAACATTGGACTATAACCGTTTTTCATAAAAACTTAACCAAAGTCCTCCGTGCCACAACGCTGTCGAAACGTTATTTATGTTTATTATTAATTTCTGAATTTCTTAACGAAAAGTTTATAAATACCGGGTGGTTACAGAACCCTAAGTTTTCCCTATCTATTCTATTCCCTCTCACGTCCAGACTCGGACATCAAGATGATACCATTCTTAGTACCTTACCTATTAGGATTATTTTATGCCAGACTTCGCATTTTAGATAAATACTTTCACACCCTTAAATATTTTATTTTCATTTTTCTTTACTGTTATTAATTTCTTATAATAATTATTTATAATTATTATTTGCAAATTACTACAGTGTCATGTCTCCTGAAACACCTAAAGCCAACGAAACCACCTCAAACCCAAATCCATTGTCATCTACCCACTCATCTCCTCGTCAGAAAATGGAAGGAGTAACTGAATCTCATGAAAAGTTAATTGTTTGTCCAACAACATCTGAGGTTGGGCAGAAAACACACCAAGAAACAATTCAGAAAGATGAAGATCCAAACTCTCCATTACCTAACATTCCAAAATCCCCAATACTAGACGACCCGGATAATAATTCTTCATCTAATTCCCCCGACTAAAGTTTAAACCCTACTGAATCGATATGGAATCTCCATTACCAACAAGCCAACACTCTTGACGCTCATGCTAAATAGTTGGAGGAATTACGACCATTACGTTTTGAATGGTACGACCGTAATATTGACACTCTGTTTAGAAAGACCGATGCTGAGAGACGTACGGTGTTTGGTTTGGGAGCAAAAGTCGAAAAGATGAAAAATACCTACAACCATAAATTTAGAAGCGTAGATTCTAGGATCCGCTATTCAAGAAGAGAACGTGATAAAATACATGGTAGATTGGAAGACATTGAAAGGACTCTCTGGATAGCCAGTGAAACGGGAAGAAACCAGGATCAGAAGATTTACGCTTTGGAAGCCATACTGGATAATCAATTGAGGATATACCAGGAACTTCAGGAACGCTTTTTAGAAATGGAAATTGCACAACTGAAACTTGAGACTGAAGTTAAGCATTTACGTCAAGGACGTAACTGATCTTAAAAGTCACATGTATCGTTGTTGTAAACCAAATAGTATTTGGTTAGTATTTCCTGTATTTTCTAAATAAGCTCGAAACTCTCAGAGTTTGTAATCAATCAATAAATTTATAACAATCTACTTTTGTTATATATTTACTGTTGTGAACAAATTCATCCTATTACCTCTTGCTATGATGATGTGCATACATGTAATGACTACTCATACCAAAAATCCCACCACTTAGTACTCTCCTTAGTAACAAATGACTCCACACAAACCAAACTATACTTAGAACCAAATTTTCCCTGAACCTAGATAACCGACCCATTAGTAACCTAGCAAGTGACAGAAACTAGGACCACTATTAGGAACCAAACGCTTATATTAGAAACAGAAAACCCTTGACATGCAATATTAACAAAAGACCTTGTATTAATTGTTTTGTAAAACAGTCAATCAAGTTATTAATATCATGTTATAACCCGACGTACTAAGATCTACCAAGACTAGACTATAAACATAGAAAAACCTTAGGAAAAATTCCGTAAGAGAACTTGATGAATGAAGAGAAAGTTGTTGAACTTCAGCTTTGTAAACAAAATTGTTTACTCCCCTAGCAATGTTATATCAAGGGTTAATCATTTATCTACGATGTTAACCAAGACACATTGTAATTGCCGTTCCAAAAAAAAAAAAAAATTGTAAAAAAAAAAAAAAAAAAAAAAAAAAAGAGAGAGATTTGACATTATTCTAATATGATCATTACGGGAATTCTAAAATTCATGTTTCTTGTAATAGTACTAGAAGAAAGCCGATATGAAAAATATCAATACCCCATTAGTGACTCCTGAAGATATCCAGAAGTTAGTAATCAACTTTATAGCAGCAGTACTCGGAGTAACTACCGTAGCTCACCTAAGTAGCAACAATATGACCGTAGGAGAAAAGAAACCGACTGTGTCCTGTAAGCATACCTCTGAAAGTTTCACGGGTTGCAGGCCAGCTCACCATAAAATCTCAGGCAAAATAAATAAACCTACCATTTCCCGTGCCCTAGGAGTTAGGAAATGTGTTACATTTAAGAAAAATAACCAAAAGCGAAAACACAATGATAGAAAAACCATCACCCCTACCTACTGCCACGACTGCTACAATCACTGTCAACTAGGGATCAGACAGAAGACTAGTAGTGATGGCATAGCTACACTCGCAAAGGGAAAAAATTATATTGGAAAGCTACCTCTATGCTTAAGATGCAAGTTGCATCGCCATGGATATTGTTTAGCCAAGTGTGGAAAATGTCAGAAAATGGGTCACCAGATAGGAGACTGTAGAGCCATGGATAAAAAGGAACAACCATCGGCTGTAGTGTGCCATGGTTGTGGTGGAAGCGGACATTACAAGAATCAATGCCCAAACTTCAACCCACAGTGGAAAGACAAGACTGATGAAAAAGAATTAGAACCCAACTTCGATGTTTAGAAGCTACCCATTATAAGATAAATAAACCACTAGGTCAAGACTTCCTAAGTTATATTTCCTTCTGTACTTCAC